>VZRO01000437.1:142798-491872 GCA_013397915.1 Daphoenositta chrysoptera | reverse complement strand
CGCCCGGGCAGCGGCCGGCCCCGTGCGCGGCCCCGTGCGCGGCCCCGTCCGCCCCGCCAGCGCGCCGCTCATGCGTGTGCCCCGCCTGCACTTCTTGCACTTCACTTCTTGCAGCCTTTTTTTTTTTTTTTCCCTGTCCCTGGGCCTTTCTTCACACTCTTCCTCCTCCTCCTCCTGATTGCTGCCTTCCCCCAGCGCCAAGTTTCTGTATCCCTTTTTCTCTGTCCCATACAACTACGACGGAAGATGCTCGGGAAGTGCCTGTTGCACGCTGAGCTCCTACTACGAGACGGAGACTGCTTTCCTGTGATTTGGTGACTTTCATCTTTTTCTGTAGAGGAAGATGCTCCCTAATTCCAGAACCCAGAGTATCTGCAACTCATGTCAATGAAGGCAGCATGTGCTCGTTAGGCTCTAATCACCAAATGTAAATTCTGGCAAAAGTTATAAGGCTGTAGCAGTGTCTTCTCCTCGCATCTTAATATGCTTTAGCATCCTACAAATTTCACAGGCACTTAAAATGAATGAGTATTCCCCTTGCGTGAATCTGAGGCTGAGCTAAACAAAGCGTTGGACCTTTCTTAAATACCCTTCCCAGCAGATGAAGGATGCTGTTTGGAGGCATTTGAAGCTCCAGCCTGTCTCTGGAGTCCATGCCGGCAGAGCTCATGCAGCAGGGATGTACAGCAGCATCAATCATTTATTTACCTTCTTCTGGTTTTCCTCTGATTGGTGTTTCAGCCAGTGGCAGCAGTGACACTGTCAGTCACCTTTCTCCCCTTCCTCGAACTGAGGCCCGGTGCCTTTACCTGTTCACTGGTGGATTCATGTCATTCCTGCACGCTCTGAAGGGGTCTGAGGGTGCAAAAGCTTATGGCTGCCATCAGATCCAAGAGATCTCTAACTACATCCCAACCCTCAGTGTGCTTCTGGCCATCACATTTACCCAAAGTAATCTTAAAAGAATATGTTGGGTCATCTTAGTAGTGGGGAAAAAATATAACATGAGAGTAAAAATATTTTTAATGTAACAGAAGAGCTGCATACTTACGAGAACTTCTCATTTTCTAGGAAGGGAGAGCTTCCTCAGGCAGCCTGGCAGATATTAAGAGATGTCAATCTCTTGTCCTCCAGCAGCTTCCAGGCAGCATTGCATCTGAATGCAGATTTTAAAACTCACTATAATCACCTTTATCAGCACTTTTTCTGGTAAGCTTTTACAACTTGGCCAGAAATGAGGAAAGATGAACATCTCATTTAACTGCTTTTTACTCTCCCCTGCTGAAGTGCTTATACGGATGGAGCTGCCTTGTTATCTCCTTTTCTTGCTTTTTTTCCTCAACAACAGTCTATCAAACTGTGATTACATTCCATAGCAAACATGGATAAATATGTAGCATTTGTGCGTTGCTGTGTGTGTGACAGTTGTGGAGAAAAAAAGAAGTAAATATGGATGAAAATAGTTGTGAGAGGGGCTGTGTACCTTCTGGGGAAGACTGGCTCTGCATTCCACAGCAGAGAAGAGGTGCTTCAGACACTGGAGAGTGATGGGAGATGAATGCAAATGTTGGACTTTGGCTGCATGGCAGGGAGGTGAATTGGTAGGGTGGGATGGTAAGCAACTTCAAAATATTATAGTAGCATTATATATTTTGTTACAACTAACTATTTTAATCACATTTTTATATGTTGTATCATAACATCTATTACAGGCCTTGAAATTATACCATTTTACCTTCTGTAGCAGTGATACATTCAGCTGTTCTCATTATCTTTCTAACAGAGAACATACAAAATGAAAAGGGGTATTCAGAGCCACATTAAAAATTGTTTTCTCTGAGGTTCGTTCTGTTTCCGTCCTTTGATCGTGGCATTTTATTTCCTCAACTACTTCCTTGTTTCTTTACATCATTCATTTAATTTTTTCTCTCCTTACAACAATTTCCATTTTCTAGTCTTTAGCTTTCACTTATTTATGAAACATATATAATACTTTTTATAATGAACCTGTTTAAAATTAATCACTGTTAGTCTTTAGCTGTTATACAGAAGGAACATAAATGAAAAGATGATGGTGTTAGACGTTTTGAAGAAACTGTTTGAAATTATTTTTCAAAGTTAGTCATGGATCTCTTTGTTAAAGTTGTGATATTTTTGAAAATGCATCTTTAGGAACTCAGAAGCTTGAAATGCACATTTGAGAATGACACAGAACTTTTTCAGACCCTGCAGTGCAAGTCTTATAGTTTCATAGAACAGGGTTAATCTGGCCATCAGTCAGAATTTTCCTCTCTTTTTTCTTCTCAATCTCTGCAAACCCAAGCACATGGAGATAACCCTGTAGTAAGTTACACACTCATTTGATAATGAAGTGGTATCATTATACATTGGACTCCCATTCCTGTGCACTGCCCATAAATCAAGCATTCTGGAATCACTGCAGGTTCTCCAGAGGAGAAATAATTTACTTGTGAAATCAATGAAATTTTCTATTTTCCTCAGAGGAAAAAAATTACTGTTCCTATCCCACAAGTGCCCCGGTATTTGGTGGAGGACAGGCTTCAGACAAAGCCACAGGCAGGGGAATAAAAGACTTCTATTATGGCAGAAGGAGAAGACATGATGAATGAAAACGTCACACTGGAACAGTGGTCTAATCACATGAACCAAACCTGGAAAGTTTGTGTGGATAATAAAGTGACTGAAATAGAGTCCATTTGTTGGATTATGCTGGATGAGCAATTGATACTGAATTCTTCTTATCTCACTTTTTAGAATTGGGCTTGAGTCACCAACAGAGGTTTTACATGTGAAGGGGTATAGCAGCTATCCCCCATCCATCTTAAAAAATTGTGGAGAGTTTTTCAGAAAATGATGTCCAGATATCACGGGGGAGTACACGAAACTATGTTCACAGAAGTACAGCCTTTTTTTGGCACACACGAAAGGTATCCTGCGTGGCTATAAGCACCTAACTGCTGCCTTCAGACAAGCGCAGATTTCCCACAGATTCCTTCTAGCGTAATCCTGCCCCATTTCTCCCTGGCAAGGCGAGCCATTTCCCCGAGGGAGCGGCGGTCCCTGCGGCTGCTGCTGGCGGGGGTCCCCCCCCGGCGGGGCTCGGGGCCCGCGGAGCAGCGGCTGCGAGTCCCGGCGGGAGCTGCTCCCCGCAGCGCTCGGAACCGCGCCGCGGCCCGCCGGAAAAACCCCGCGCCTACCCTCTTCCCAGTCACATCTCCAAATTCACCCGAAAAAAGGGATTAGAGAAATAGAGCTGGGTTTTTCTTTCTCCCTATATATATATTTTTTTCAGGTTCCTGCCTTTGTGCACGCAGGAGCAGTCTGCTTGTACGCCTCTTACTGCTTACCCTGCCACGGTGTGTAGGAAATTTAGAGCATCCTTTTAAATGGTTTGCGAAGGTGTTAGTAATGCTCCTCTGTTGTACAGTGCAGAAGCTCCCGCAGCCCCGACGGAGCGTGTGCCGTGTGCATTATCTGCCGTCAATCGAGACTCTCATTTGGAGCCCAAAATGCTGCGTGCCTTTCCACACGGGCAAGGCTGGGTAAAGACTGAAAACCCAGCCCTCTTCAGAGTCTTTGATTGTCTTGTTTGTGTGGAACATTCATACAGCAATATTAGAGACAAAACATCTTGAAGGGTAAGAAAATGGGACTGTGAAATACGGTATTTGGCAAGAAGACTTAAAAGCAGACATAGCATCCATGAATATTTTAGCTCAAAAATCATCTATGGAAGAGAGACAGATGACTGGTTTATACTGCATTTATTCTACTTTTGTTGTAAAGTTCCACATGTATACAATGCTGGCTAGGACAAATTAATGGGACAAATAATGGGTACTCCATCCTCCATTGAAAAGATGTAAAATGATTGGGATGTTAATTTCCTACAGGCTGAAGTTTAAATGCATTGTGCCTCTCTGCTACAATGGTCATCATTGACTTGCCATGCCATGATTCCTATGTCCTGGGGCATTTCAACGTGAGTCTGCTGCTTCTCAGGGCTCACTCAGGACAGGTTTAATCTCTAAATTTTGCCTCCAAACTTTTGCATTTTCATGCTGCCAGTTCATGGTCCCCCACAACATCCTTCTCTTCAAACTGGAGAGTGATGGATTTGATGGGTGGACTGTTAGATGGATTAGGAATTGGTTGGATGATCACATCCAGAGGGTAGTGGTCAATGGCTCAGACTCCCAATGGGCATCAGTGATGAGTGGTGTCCCTCAGGGATCTGTGTTGGGACGAGTGTTATTTAGTATCTTCATTAATGACATGGAAGATGGGATCAAGAGCACCCTCAGCAGATGACATCAAGCCGAGGGGTGCAGTTGACACATGAAGGGCAGGATGCCATCCAGAGGCATCTGGACAAACTTGAGATGTGGGCTCATGGGAATATCATGAGGTTTAATAATACCAAGTGCAGGGTGCTGCACCCAGACTGGGGCAATCCACAATATCAACACAGGCTGGGGGATGCACAGATCGAGAGCAGCCCTGCTGCAAAGGACTTGGGCGTGCTGGGAGATAAGAAGATGGACATGACCCAGCCATGTGCACTTGGAGCCCAGAAAGCCAAACGTGTCCTGGGCTGCATCCAAAGTAACATGGGCAGCAGGGCGAGGGAGGGGATTCTGCCTGTCTGCTCTGGTGAGACCTCACCTGGAGCTCTGGGGTCCTCAACACAGGAAGGACATTGACCTGTTGGAGTGAGTCCAGAGAAGGGTCACCAAGCTGGTCAGAGGTTTGAAGCATGTGTCCTGTGAGGGAAGACTGAGAGAGCTGTGAAAAGAGAAAGCTTTGGGGTGACCTAATTACAGTCTTAGAGTACTTGAAAGGAACTTACAGGAAAGATGTGGCAAAAGTTTACAAAATTGTGTAGTGACAACACAAGGGCAAATGAAAGACAATAGGTTTAGATTAGATATAGGAAAAACTTCTTAACTGTGAGGGTGGTGAGGCACTGGAACAGGTTGCTCAGGGATGTTGATCCCCTGTCCCTGGAGGTGCTCAAGGCCAAGTTGGATGGGGCTCTGAGAAACCTCGTCTACTTAAAGGCGTCCCTGCCCATGGCAGGGGGGTTGGAACTGGATGATCTTCAAGGTTCCCTTCCAACCCATTCTATGACTCTATGAAATTCCCCACCACTTGCCTCTTGCTTGATACATTCAGCCATGGATGCTGACCCAGGTCCCACACTGAGCAGCCTGACATCCTGTACCTTCCACTGCTCCTGAGGCTGGCTGCTGGTGAGACAGCTGTTGCCACTGCTTCTGAAAACACGTGAGAGCTGCTCTGCAGCACGGTGACAGATTGGAAGTGCTAAAGCCACATGGCAGCAAGCTGCGAAAACTTTCCCACAGCTTCTGTGTATTTGCAGTGGCATTTGCAATGGCATGGAGCACTGTTTTCATCTGTGCTGGCTGATAAGAGTATGAAAATGACAGTGGCTATGCAGAAGGAGCTAGACAGTGACAAAAGAGAGAGAAGAATTTTGAGGACTGAGGTTTGTTTTTAGTTGGTTCTGGCAATGTTATCCAGACATACTTCAGAAAAATCCTGTCAGTGTGGGTGAACTACCTGGAATACTTGGAATATATGCTCAAATAGCACTTAATAATGGAAGACCTGTGTCACCTGGATGACACACTGTGGGCTTTAGCAGGCTGTGTAAACATGGCTATGGAAATCACACAAACCGCAGCACCTGCTGTGCTCCAAGTCACAGTTGAAATAGGATCTCTAAGCAGCTGATTCCTTTCGACTTGGAACTTGACTAGATTAGAGTGAAATAGTATTCCTCCAGCACTTTGAGCCACTCTAATGTGAAAAATCATCCTAAGTAGATGCAGGCCTTTGTTATATTGGAAAAAAATTGATGGCAAGTTGAATCTCCAATTACTCTGAAAAAGAAGCAAAATGTTCTTTTCCCTTCTCCCATTTCTTGAACTAGAGAAATTAGACTGCCAAGGAGGTTTTTTTTCTGGCATAGCTCTGAGACTTTTGTTGTCATGGGGATGTCAATTAATGGGGTTGTTTTTTACGTTCTTAACCTAGCTGTGCCAACAAAGCTTTTGCATGCAGACCAGGTTTTACACCAATCTGAAAAGTCATAATAATAGGAACTGATCTTGCTGTTTAACAAATTATCTTCTGAAGTCTTCATTGTACTCCTTAAAGTTTTTTTTCTCCTCAATACCATACCTTATTAAGTAAATGAATGTACAAGCATGTATTGCATGCATATAAATTGGAAGATGTTGTAAACAGGTTTTGTTAATGCACACAGATATAAGTAATCTGAACTTTATTGGCATGTCTGGCTCTGTAGAGGTCCTGCAGGTGTGTGTTGCAGGCTGTTCCTGTGCTCTGTAGGATCTGCAAAGACACTCTTGTATAACATAATACACAAATATGTGCATATGCACAATGTCTGGCATCATGCATGTGTCAAATATACAGGCATGTGTATAGTGCATGCCTGAGTGCATAATTACATATTTTGTTGGGTAAATACAAAATGTTTTATACTTTGTATACTCATTTGTCATAAATGTGTGGTAGTGTATAGAATTGAATGAAGAGATTTTAGAGTATGCAGTGTGATGTGTACATGAGACTTAAAGCCTGGAAAGCATATTTTTGAGCATGTCTAACTATATTGCATAGGCAATTCTACCTTTCCCATGAAAAATATTTTAAAAAAATTTAAATTTTCAGTGGAGCTCTGTGCATACCATGATTGCTAAAGAACTGCAAAAAATGCTGAAGAGGAATAGACAACAATTTCCTAGATATTTTGCACTGGAGCTTTTCAGCTGTCTCCTCTACCTCAAGAATCTGTGTTTCTTGGAGCACGTGAATATTCTGTGCTGAGTACAAACCCTTGCTGTCTGCCAGCAAAGTGTTGGTAGTGCCCTTTGTTGGCTTCCCTGGGGAGTTCATGCAAATCACTTTGAAATACAATAAACAATAGGATCCCTAAATGCTTTTAAACAAGATGAAATTGGAAAAAGGCTTCATATTGAAAACATAATTTTCAATTAGTATCTATTCAGTGGGAATGGGAACAAGGTGGGAGAGAGCTGGCATGTGAGATAAACTGGATTTGTTAACATGCCTTGAGAACGCTTGCTGGCTAGCATGTCTTTTTTCCCTTGGGAATACCTTCCTGTAATTTGGTGACATTTCCATAGTCTCTCTGCTCTTGTACTTCAGATAGAAATGAACTCTGCCCAGCAGGAGGTAAACTTGCAACAACCACCAGCAGACTGTTTATACATCATGTGGACAGCTGAGTGTTGCTGCACAGGCTCAAAGTTGGGGAAGAAACAAGCAATTTCTCTCCTCAGTCCCTACCTATTTTTATCCACCAGTTCATATATGAGAGCACTGAGCAGGGAAGTGGATGACTGAATGGCCAGAGATTGGAGTGACATCTCATTCCCTCAAGGACAAGTCAATGTGTCTTTGGTAGCACTGATGTGGGAGGTGTTTCTACATGGATAGAGAGTGCTAGTCTGCAGGAAAGGCACTGGGGACACTTCCCTACCTGAGTGCATTTTGTCAGTATTTCTCCCTCCTAACAGAGGAAGATCAGAAAGTTACTTGCTGCTGCAGTTGCTAACTACTAGAAGAGAGGCATGAAGTATGCCATAATTAGCTACTGTTTCTTTTGCCCTTTATTAATTTGTTTTCTCAGCCCTCCAACATGTGGCAGCATTGACCATTTTTCCTTGTTTTTTGCATAAGGGTGAGTGTACCTGGTCCTTTCCTTCCTGCTTTGGTTTGCTTTACATTACTTTGGCTTGGACCTTCTTTAGATGACCTCCTTGCCTTGTCTCATTTTCTCTTTCCATTCTCACTTTCTTTTGTTTCTTGTCTTTTCTCTTGTTAGGAATGATCCTTTTCTTGCCTTTGATCTCAGGACATATCAGCCTTGCCACATCTTGGCATGGCTCTGCCATGTTATTTTGCCCGATGTATGGAGTAGCCCTTCCCTGTGTTCATTTGTACCTGCTGTGTAGATTACCTGCCCTCTCTCTTGCATTTCAAGGCCCTATGACAAAGATGCTCTTTCACATCTGTCTGCATATCCCCGGGGCCAGAGGAACTCCTTGGACCAGTGCCTTGCAGTTTATCCCCTGACCAGCTGGTCAGTCCCTGCTCAGCTCAGAACAGACCCTGGGATGAGCAGTGCTGCCTCAGGTCCATAGCACTTATTTCCTCACCTTCGTCTTCTGTTCTGGCAGCAGGGACTGAGACATGGCATTTTTAATGGTCAGGAGAATCAGCACAGCACCTACTGGAAAGAGGAATCTAAAAATTCCATTATCAAAGCAAAGGCCAGTAGCATCTGGTATTTTCAAGGTTTTTCTGTCAGGACATGGAAGTTCTGGGACACTCATTTCACTAGTTGCACCTGCTGTGGTGAAAGTGTGATTTTGTGACACTGTTCTGAACACTGTACATAGCTGAGTTTCCCTGCTTTTTCAAAGAGAAAGAACTAATTAAAATATGCACCTAAGCATTTGACAGGGAATACGCGTATAATGTTTGTCAGGGAGTGAATGGACTTTTTTGGGGTATGTGATGAACACACTTCAGTGAAGACAAAGGGATGTCTTAATTTTTAATAGTAGAAGTGAGAACAAAAGAATCTTATAATAAAAAGTTTCTAAGAATGTACTTTTAACATTTTAAAACTAAAACGTGGATGTGGTTGTGTTTTGGGTTTGTGTTGTGAAGAGTGTTGATAACAGGGAGTTATCAACAGTGTTCTGCTGAGCAGTGCTCGAGGCCTTTTTTGCTCCTCACCCAACCCCACCAGTGGGGAAGCTGGGGGTGCACAAGGAGCTGGGCAGGGACACAGTCAGCTCACCTGACCCCAACTGACCAAAGGGACATTCCATACCTTTTGGCAACATGCTCAGCTTATAAACCTGGGGGAAGAAGATGAAGGAAGGAGAGGGATGTTCAAAGTGATGGTTTTTTACCAAATTAACCATTAGTTGTGATGGGGCTGTGCTCTCCTGGAGATGGTTGAACACCTGCCTGCCCATGGGAAGCAGTGAATGAATTCCTTGCTTAGCTCTGCTTATGTGTGTAACTCTCACTTTACCTTTTAAACTGTCTTTATCTCAGCCCATGGGTTTTCTCACTTTTATCCTTCCAATTCTCTCCCCCGTCCCATGGTGGGCAGTGAGTGAGCAGGTGCGTAAGGTAAAACCACAGCATTCTCACTTTCCTTCTTTGTTTCTCTCATCTCTTTTCCCAGACTCTGAAGCCAGAGGTGTAATGTATCCATCCTCTTGTTATTCTCTGACAAAACGACCCCTCAACTCTGTAAACTGGCCATTTTCCTCTCTCCCCCAACATCTCATCTGTAATATATTCTGAATGACCACCAACGCTGTGATTCAGTGCCTCTTCCTTCTCTGCATCATTTAGAGAATCCCAAGCAAAGGGTTAGCTAGTATAATTATATCCTTTCATGATGAAACTCTGCAGTTGCAATACGATCTTACGCATACTATGGAAAGCTGAGTATAATAGTAATATATAGTAAAAGTGAAAAAAAAGTTCATTCTAGAACAATGTTACAAACATCATGTAATCTCACAACAGTTTGGAAAAGGCACAGGCTTCACCTCACTTTGTATTTTTTAAAATGGTGTCAAACAGTAACTAGTGAAAATATGTGAGGGTCAGCAGAGTTTGTGGCAGTTTGTGGACTGGCTAAACTTTCTCCCTTACTGACTCACTCCTCTTTCCATTCTGAATTTGTCACAACAGGAGACAACTGAAACACCTTCTCAGCCCTGACCTTGTGTTGACCAAACCATCAATTTTTCAGTCCAGGCTGAACAAACTTGATAAGAAGATCCTCTGCAGCTATGTATTCCCCCCTGCTTTGTTTGAAGCAGCACTGAGAACTGTCTCCTGTAGGGGACAAGCAGGGAACAGCCTGCTTCTCTTTAGCTTAAGAGACAGTCTGGACCTTTTCTTCTGGCATGGGTTCAAATGTCTTGATTATTTACTGCTTATAGGTTGGCAAATAATACAGTCTGCAGCATGAAGAGCTCTGAAAGAGAGACCTATGATTCCCCTATTAAGATACAGACAGAAGTATCAGCCACTGTCAAGGAAACAGCAAAAGGTTAAACTCTTTAGAAGTTTACAATACAAACTGTTTCCTCATTAGTCTTATTGGTCCCAGTGAGGCATTCCAACTACTCCCTTTTTCTTGCCATTGAATTTGTCCCTTTGGGCAGCCAACTCAACTAGTAATTGATTATTTATATGAAACTAACCAAGGAGCAAGACAGACTTAAATGTCTGAATCACAAATGGAACAGAGACAAGTTTCTTAGAAACACCAGTTGTTTTCTCAGAACTCTTCATGTCATAGATAAATGACTCTTATATGCCATGCAAAAGAGGAATTAGGCTGGGCTGTTCTCTCTTTTGGATTTGTTTATCCATTCCTGGAGTCAACAGGCAACCTAATCAAATGTCATCTTGAATGTACATCAAATGATAGATAAAGGGAAATTTTGAACCAGTCTTGATTAATCAAGATCCATGGGCACTTTTGGATGATGCTGGTGCTCAAATCAAAACTCAGATCTCAAAGTACATCTTTATATGTGAAAGGGGTATGTGAATCTCTTGCATGAAATAGTCACATGTAACCCTTTCCCATCTGCACACCAGAAAATACTGGAGCAAACTTGAATTAACCCAAACTTTTTGGTTCATCCCTATTAAAAGCCTGTATAACTTCATTGCTTTTTTAGTTGTAAACAGGCTGTGGGTTTTTCTGTGCTCTTCTGAACAGCTGCAGTGTTCTCCCATGTGTTCCCTGTGTTTTATTGGCAAGTCACAGGATTTATGAAAGGGATTAGATGATATTGTTTCCTGTGACAGCAGAGGACCAGACTCAATGACCCAGGCAGTCTCTGCCAATCCTATGTCCCTATTTTCCTGTAGAGTATGTAAATGATATTAGGACTGCTGGCATGAAAGCCACAATGCTAATCTTTTTTATTATTCTTTATCCATTTTGAGCTGGCATATCCAAATTGCAGTGCTTGATTTTCTGTTGTCTTGCCACTTATGCTGTCATTTGAACTAACCCATAAAGGATGTCAGAACTCAACTGAATCAGAGTGCAAAGGCTTGAAGTTAATTTTACACAGATGTAAAATGATTACCTAGGCAGGGGGAGATCAGCCCCTCATGTATATTTTGATATACCAAAACTCCAAAGCCATTTTTGGACTGTTGGTCTGTGAACTGTCTTTTTTTGATGATTTAACACTTCAAAGTATAGACATGCCTGTGCAAACAGAGGATTAGCATGTTCCAGGTGGAGGATTATGAATGCAGGAGAACTTTCATGCAGTGAAAGTCTTCTTTACAAGAGAATTACCATCATATATAAACATGTAGTTCTGAGACCAAATGAACTAATCAAGTCTGATTTCCTATGGTTTTGTATAATGTGGTTGTATTTCCTAGTATCCTGTAATGTACACACTGCAGGTGAGGCATTTCAGACAAGTTTCTTCATGTGAACTCTAATGCTGAGTGGAAATGATCCTATCTCAAAAATCTTCATTTTCTCAGATAGAAAAAATACCAGGTAAGAGCAAAATTTCCTTCCCAGCATTGTCACTAGGGCACACTAACCATCAGAAAGAAGCTGGAACCTTTCCTCCCATCTGTCCATTTATATGACCTGGTACAGTGCACTACTGGTAGATTCAGGAAGAATTGTGCTGCTCTGCAGCCCATCTGTATCACGGGCCACATCCAGTCCTGCAGCTGTTTAGCTGTGAGAAGCTAATAATTCAGAGGCAGGACTGCACATACTTTCTGTGAGATGTTGGCTGCTCCTACAAGAGCCTCTGCCTGCTTTCTGTCACCCTGGAATTCATTACAGAATAAGCATTTTTTTTTGTAATGACGAGCATATAATAAAGCACCCATGACCCACTCAAACACGTGAATCTTCAGCTTGGCTCTAAATAACTCTACAGCTCTTTCATTTTATTAAGGCCCCAAAGTGGGCATTTTGTTGGCCTCTGTGAGGCAGGGAAAATTAGATTGCTTTGCACTGCATGGCTCTTTTATTATAATAAATGCATTGAGGATTGAGGTCTTTAATTAATATCTGGAAAAGAAAGGGAAGAATCTACTACTGAAGCCCTTGGGCCATCTCAAGGAGAGGGTGAGAGTTAGAATTAGATGGAGAAAAAGAAATAAAGCAGCTTTCTGAAAAAAAATCCTCCTTAATACTCATTTTATTTCCAAATACCATGGGAAATAAGATGCTTTTTTAGTGAAGCAGACATTCCAGGACCATCACAGAGAGTAAATGATGGTGTCATTTGGGTCAGCATCACATTTTGTCTTTCCTGAGTCACTTACTCTGAAGGTTCCCAAAGAAACTGAACAATGACAGTTTGGCCTTCTTCCCTTTGGAAATCTATGTGTAAAGGTTGTGGTTTCCTTTTTCTACTTGGCACAGTGAAGCACTGGAAAATGACAGAGCAAGGTACTCAGCAAGGAGGTCAAGAGCCTTTGAAAACAGTGTTCCTCTACCCTCCCCCCTTTTGTCTGTGGTGTGAATGCAGTTTTGCCAGTTATTTGTATTTTCAAATTTAGAAAAAAACTGCCTTTTTCTTGCTGGACAACCAGAAAGTTTGACTGGCAACTTTCACAGTTTCAAACGCAGAGGCTTGGAGGGGGTACACATCTGACACATAAAACCATTCTCCCAGGCTGGGCAGCCAGGACTAGAATAGGCCTCTTACAGATTTAACACACACTGCTCAAACACATAAAAAATTGGGAAGATTAAATACCTCCCAATGGAAGCTTTGACAGGCAATACATCTCTCATAAATATTGAATTTGCATGTAAAATAAAAGTGTAACAAAAGAAAGAACAAAGCTAGTCTTTGGCAAAATACAACAAATCATGTTGTATTCTTGAAAGAATGTCAAGAACATGTGAGTGGTAAGTACAAAATGAACTCTACAGTCTCTTTGGCAGCTGTTGCTCATTCTGCCTCCTAAATTGCCAGCTTAAACACTTAATATTTAAGAGACCCATTTTTTCACTGGACTGGAAGAGTCCACTTAGAATCACAGAATGTTAAGGGTTGGAAGGGAGCTTAAAGATCATCTATTTCTGTCCCTACTGCTATGGACAGGGACACCTCCCACTAGACCAGATTGCTGAAGGTCTTACCTAACCTGGCTTTGAACACTGCAAGGGTTGGGGGCTCCACAACCTCCCTGGGCAACCAGTTCCACTATCTTACCACCCTCACAGTAAAAAATTTCTTCCTAACATCTAACCTAATTTCCCCTCTTTCAATTTGTACCCATTACTCCCTGTCCTAGCATTACACTTCCTGATGAAGAGTCCCTCCTCAGCTTCCCTGTAGGCTCCCTTCAGATACTGGAAGGTTGCTATGAGGTCTCCACACAACCTTCTCTTTTCCAGGCTGAACAGCCCGACATTTCTCAGCCTGTTTTCATAGGGGAGGTGCTCCAGTCCTCTTACCAACTTTGTGGCCTCCTCTGGAATTGCTCCAACAGTTCCGTGTCCTTCTTATGTTGGGGACACCAGAAATGAATGCAGCACTCCAGGTGGAGTCTCGCAAGAGCAGAGTAGAGGGGAAGAATCCCCTCCTTTGACCTGCTGGTCACGCTCCTCTGGATGCAGCCCAGAATTCCACTGGCTTTCTGGGCTGTGAGTGCTGGCTCATGGTGGGTTTGTCATCATCCATTGCCCCCCAGTCCTCTGCAGGGCTGCTCTCAAGCACTTCTCCACCCACCCTGTAGGTGTTTCTGGGATTGCTGCTATCCAGATGTAGTTCCTTGCACTTTGCTTTATTGAACTTCATCAGGTTTGGATCAGTACACCTCAGAAGTGTGTTAAGTTCCCTTCTTCATCTTTGACTCCAGAAGTGTTTCCCCATTAGTTCAAGAGATATTTTGCTTACCATCATTCACATTCACATCACATTACACCACATTCAACTCCAGTAACTGTTGGATGGTACTGTGAAAAGTAACTTTTAATTTTTGTATATGTTTCATTTTTAATTTATGCCATTAAGACAGAACAGCTATGCTGCTCTGGATTTGGTGCCAGCCAGGTTGCCATTAGTGGGAATCAATGCACAAAACAGCATTGGGCAGTGCAGACAGAATTCAGTCATTCTCATTCTTACATCCATGGTCTCTGAAGGACCTGTTTCAGTTTGGCTGCATTTAAGACAGAATCAACCAAAAATGTTCATGTTACCAGGTTGGGTGAAGTTTAAAAGGGCTATGGTCCAGCCTCACAAATTTAATTCAGATGAGCTATTACAAGGAATCACTCACCGTTGGGAAAGTAGGCTTGCAGCTACGCAGTGGAAAGTGGAGTAAAATGGCACAACAGCTCCTATTTGTCTTTTTTTCCCAAACCTGTTCTAGAGAGGCATAAGGAAAGGCTGGATACACAGGACTGACTTGAACTATCATCCTTTGGTAATTAAGATCTGACTGGCTGAATGACTTTGACGAATTTCTGAAGCACTGAACTGAAAAAACAGGAGCAGATTCTCTTTTGGCATGTTAATACAAGCCTCTGCTATGAGCAGCTCCAAGGAACCATGTAAATGCAAATGAAGTCAGAAGATGAGTTTATGAAACAAATACCAAGTTTGTCTTTCATTCTCTTTACTTTGATCTCTGCTACCAATTAAAAGATAAAAAAATTCTACAGCACATATAAGTCCAATTAGATCTTGTAATGAAATTCTCAAGTACTACTGAGGTGGAACTTGCAATAATTAGTTTTGATACATAAATAAATTTTCCAAATGCAATTTTATTCTTTTAAGATCATGTTCTACTTTGAGTTCATAGTGTTTTATTATTTCACTGATGTGTGAGAAGTAGCTTGCAATGTTTCTGTTCCCTTGGTTCTTACAGCCTCTATACTAATGCATTAAAAATAACTAGAATTAATGACAAATCTAATAAGTAATTATTCTAGTGGCAATGCTATGAACTGGAATTCTGACTTTAGGAACAGGTGAAAAATATTCATAGCCCCTTAGTTTCACACCCTCATCCATCCAGAGAAGGACAAAGAAACTATGGATTATCAAGGCACAGAAGGCTTAACATAGATTTTACAAGTGAACAGTCAAAGTCATGGCTAAGATGCTGTGCTTGAAGTTATGATGAGTTTTCTAAGCAGCTAATAATTTCACAGGCTGCAGTGAAGATTGTCTCCTTAGTGAGGTTATTTGAATAAACCTCCGGATATCTGTCCCACATCCCCTTTTTTAGGAAAGATTTAATGGATTTATGCAGGCAGAGCTTAAACCATGAATAGGTAGAATTTTTTCACTTACTGCTTTACTACACTCCTTTAAGACTTGTTTTCATTTAAACAAAGTAAGATACAGTCTCATAGTTTACACTAGGACAACACACAGTAAGGATGGTCTTCTGGCTAAAAAACGTTACAAAAAGTGAAGATCATGAAAGCCCCCTTCTCCATACTGCACATTTCTGAGCTGATGTAGACCTTCATGTACAGTCAGTTTTTGGGGTATTAGCTTATACCTCCAGAGGGTCAGAGCCTGTCCCCTCTGTGCTGGCAATTTACATCATTCAGGTGCTTAAATCCCTGCTTTGAAGGAACAGTAAGGGTATTGTGAAAATAAATACATGAATATTTATAAGAAACATATGGAAATTCAGATAAAAGTTGATTTAGTCATCCTTAAAGAGCAATGTTTTCGGATGTTTGTACCATGGCACTGGGAACCGAGTGACTGCACACAAAAGATAGGCAGATGCTAATTACCATTGCTCATGTCCAGCTTATCTTCAACAGCCACAGACACTCAAATGACAGGGCCTTTCCGAGTCTTGCAGGATTCAAGGCGTAGTGTTCCAGCTGCTACCAGGTCTGCTTCTTCTAAAACGCTCTAAGCCCAGTCTACTGACTTTTCACCTCAAAAATCTCTACTCTGGACACCAGTCTTGGCTGCCTTATCAGTGTATTTCTCATGCTGTCTTCTTGCTTTCTTCTGACTGACTCTCTGGGCAAGTAATCTTAGCTCTGTCAAAATAATTTAATGCTACATCCTTGCTGCACATCTTAGGTTTTATCTTTGCTGCCATAGAGGGAAAGTCAGGAAAGGCTTGGGCATATACCATTCAGACCTAAGTCAGTGCAGACATTAGAGGAGGGAAAGGCCAGGCTTATTGTCCCACAGCATAGTCTGTGGTCAAAAGAAACTTTTCTGAGAAGAATATGTCAAGCTGAAAGGGGCTGGGACTTGGTGGACGTAGTAGAATAATGTGTCTTATCCTGATAGCTTCTTTTGATTGAAACACCTTCCTGCTCCTAATACCACAGAAGCCCATGCAAAGGACTTCTCACCCAATTTGCTCTTTATAGATATTTACAGTTAACATAGGCAGGCCACGCCACCTCTACCTGGCTACAATGTTTGTTCCAATGGGAATATTTTCAGCATCACAAATTGTGGATCCAGCCTGGTGTACACTGACTGCTTTAGCAATCTTGCTAAAAATCTCACAGTCTTTATACTTCTGACATCAGGATTACACCAATTTCTACGGCTTTCAGTGTGGATGCACAGACTGGCTTTATTCCATCTAGTCTGGGATGTTTAAATCAAGCACTTCCACTGAGGATCAAGGTATAAAGTTATGTGCAATCAGGGTAAAGAAAGAGATGCACCTCCAGAGGATTACTCAGATTTAGCTAGTGAGAGGTTGTTTTGTAGTAACATCCCTTAGATTAACAGAACATGACAACTAGCTGAAGTAACACCTGTAGTCTGGGAGCCTTATAGTTGCATTAACATGGCTCTGTATTTGAAATTTACAACAAAAGCACATCTCTGAAACGTGGTGGGTTTGAATGATATACACTGTTCATGCACTCCTTCCAAAGTACAGCTGGAGTGAAGCCAATTTACAATGTTGTTTCAGTACCTTACAAATAACTGTCACTGAACTCCCAGCTCAAAATACAGCTAATGGCAACACAGCTACAAAAGTCTGCTTTTCTCTCTGCTAGCAGACAACAGGCATTTTTCATCCCATAACTGTTTAGGCAATGAAGGTATCAGCCATTTGATGGGGTGCTCCTTCATGTAATTTGCAATAAATTAGTAAAAAGAAAACAAAAAACTTGCTTCTGACCACTCTCAGCAATCATGACCATAATAAAACGTCTTTTATAAGAAAAGTCAATCAAAATATTATTTTTTAGATGGCAAAATAAATGTCTGAGTATCAAAGATACTAAATCCCACAAAAAACCCATGTGCTAAGGACAAGTTGCAGACTACCATTTATAGGGATAAGAAAGTTTAATTATCTCAAGAATCATGGGGAATCTGAATATTCATTGCATGACATCCTCCATGAATCATTTTAATTCAGTAAAAAAAGGTGAAATGTCTTTTTCAAAATATCAGTCAGGAGCCAGGCAGCAGAGCAAGCCAAGGTGTTTATTAGAAAGTCTGTAAAATAGGCTAGCATGTGGGAGCACACAGAAGCAGCCCATAAGCATCTGTGCAGTCCATGCACAGCCCTGGCAGTCAGCAGGGACACAGGGCAGGGATTGTGACTCCTGATCTGCCAAACCGAAACAGGACATTTCTCAGCTTGAAAGAGGAGGTACACCAGCAGTGGCATTTCCAGTGTTCCCAAAGAGGAAAAGGGAACCGGATGATAATATTCCAGACCAAAACAATTTTTTTTCCCATTTTTTAAAAATGCTCAGACCTGTAGTGACACACAGCTTCCCTGAGTTTATCCCTATTTAGCCAGGCTCTTAGAGAATGAGAAGATGGGTGACAGAAAGCATCAAGAACAACAGTGTGTTCAGTCCTCATGTGATGGTGGCACCCAGACTCAATCAACAATGGCAAAACTTCCAGCTTACACTCCATTTCCCCGTGTCCTTGGCAGGGTGCTGTGGACACTGTTCTGGAGCAGAGCTGAGTGTCACACCTCCACCCAACAGCAATGTGCTGTGGTGCATTGTCCCCTTGGTCAAATAATGAGTGAATTTAAACAGGAATGGAGATGCTAGTAGGCAGAAAAAATAAGGCTTTCTTCTCCACACAGAGCTCTCCCTTCTCCTTCATCCCAAAGATTTCCTCAAACCTGCAAACATGCTTTTAATTGAAAAGTTTAAACCATCAATCATATAAAAGAGCTTGCCACATTCTGCACTGCCTACCACCTGCTTATGAGGAAAAAATAGAAAGTACCAAAGGAGCATATGAATTGAATTGTACTGAAAATTTACTCAGTCAATCTTTTGGGACCAATTCTTGTCTCTCAAAACTGATTTCACTGCACTATTTGTCTTGGTAATATAACCAGAAGTGTTTTCTTCCTTCTGGGAATTGAAATGCCTCTTGCTCTAACCTGCACAGCATCTGAAAACATTGGGCTCTATTACCTACCGAGCAAAGTCCAAGCCATTAAAACCTTTCTGTTCTCCATTGTGGCCCACTTTCAGGTACCCTCTGTTCTGAACAGAAAAGACAGCTGTTGGGCCCAATAAAGCATTCCTTCAGAGATGCACAGTCAAGTGCATGCCAGAATTAGCCTGCCCTAATGTCTAGCAGTGAAAAGAGAAGATTGTGATAGACCATGAAATAGCAGCCTTTATACAGAGTTTGAACACCACAGCACTTAAATGTTGCTGATGTTTTACTCTGTTTCTGAAGAAAAACTGATTTTCTTGTAGCTAAAGCCTTTAATAAGAAATGTACTTCTGAAGCTGCAGATTTTTGGTGAAGACACTGAGAATGAGACATTAGAAACATAGAACCACAGAAAGGTTTGAATTGGAAGGGACCTTAAAGATTACCTAGTTCCAACGTCCTGGACATTGTAAGGGACACCTTCCACTAGACCAGGTTGCTCAGGGCCCTACCCAGCCTGCTCTTGAACACTTTGAGGGACAGGGCATTCACAGCTGCTCTGGGCAACGTATTTCAATGTCTCACCAACCTGACAGTAAAGAATTTCTTCCTTAGAACCAGTATAAACCTGCCCTCTTTTAGTTTAAAGCCACCCCCCCTTGCGCTATCGCTACATGACCTCGCAAAAAATGCCTCTTCGGTTTTTTTGTAGGCTCCCTCTAGGTACTGGAAGGCAAGTTAAAGCCTGGTGTGCAGGCAGGTGACACTGCAGTCAGCTCTCAGCGACCAGTCTTTTTGCAAAGACATATCTCTAACATGTTTGTATTGATCTTTGAAGTACAAGAAAACCCTTTTGACAAGAACCAGGCTTTCTTCCTGTCTTAAATATTCCTCACAAAGGATCTGTTCCCTAACATCCTTGGTATCATTTCTTGCCTTTTCTTGATCCTTCTTTCAAGTCTTATTCTAGAAGATTGATTTGTCTGTGGTGTGCATGGGAAATCCTCACATGTCCACTCTACACAAGCCTGTAGTCCAAGCAATTTCTCACCTGCCGCTACTGTGATCTATGGGAACAATATATATTGATTAGTGGCTGGACATGAAACTGTGCAAGGCTGAAGGACGCTTCTTTTATTGAGAACCAATTCCCTGCTTGCTCCATTTTCCTGTTATGAGCTCCAGAAGCAGAGATTAATGACAGCCGTTCCACTTGTTTAAACAGCTGGTGTCTCAGGCCTAGATCCCACCTGGGGCTCCCGTCTGGACAATAACAACAGGCCATTTCTGAGCTAAGCAAAAAAACACTGTAAAAAACAGCGAAGTTTTAGCTTCCAAGCTGACAAAGAAAATAATTTCTTCAGGAGCAGAAAACCAGTTGAAGGACAGAAAATAAGAACCACTATGGGCAGCCACAGAATTTTTACTATAGTCCATTACTACTGAATTTTCATAGACACAGATTGCAAAATGCAGACATTGCTGGGGTGAGATGCAGCTGTTGGATATGAAGAGATGCAATTGCCATAACTGTATGATGGATGTGTTAATGGTGAATGAAATGTAGAAAATGACAGGGTCAATGATAATAAATGTGTAGATACAGAGGAAGAAGCTGGAAGAATGTAACAACCAAGAAGAATAGGAAAAAGCATATGGAGCTATTTTGGGCCCTTACAGCAAGCGTTTTTGACACAGAATAAAGAGGATATAGACAACAGACCAGCAAAGCTGTACCATGGATTAAAACCAGTGCTTTAGAGAGTGGTAGCTTAGGAGCAAACTTGACATTTCTAGTTCCACACCAAAAGACCTGGATGAAGATATATATGACCCAAAAAATGATGTAGGTTGCTTTGCTTCTTCAGCTCTAAGAGAAAGAAGCTGGCAATATTAATGAAAGATAAGAGAGATTGTGTTGCTGCTTCATGTGCTACAGTTATTTGTTTAGAGGACTTTAGATTGCAAGATTCTTGTTCTGGTATGTTTTACCAGTACAAAATAAATTTATTGGAAAAAGTGGTCAAGAATAATAGCTAGATGAAAGGAGTTCTTGAAATACTCTGATGGAAGAGTACTAAGAGTTCATTGCTTTCTATTTCTTCAAAAGCTCTATAGTCAGGTAAATTTTTTTTTATAATAACATATATACATATTTTTCAAGTGCAAAATTTCACAATTAACTCTCAGGTACAATCAGTGAAACAAGAAATAGGCATAATGTAGCCATCAAGCCTTCCAATGATATTTTCTTGCCTCATTCCATGTGAGAAATACCAGCTGAGCCTTGAGTTACATTGCATACCATTGTTACATCCAGTAGCTGCCCTTAACTTGGAGAGATGGAGAGTGTTATTTAGCTGCCATTTATCTGACTAAGAAAGAAAAAGGGAAAGGAAATACTCGAGCCTCCACGCCTGCCATCACCACTTTGTCTATCTCCATCTGTCATCCACACAGACTCTTAGTGATTAAATTTATAAGCATTTTCAGACACATTGAGTGAGTACTGCTGAATCAGGAGAATCACAGTCTGGTCTCAGCAATGAGTTAGTATTTTAAGCCTCATGCTAGTTAAAGGAGTTTTACATCTCCTTGATAAAAACCCAGCTGTTATTTTCAGAGAACTTGAGCCAGAGGAGAGCTCTTAGATCCCAGTTTCTGCACTCAGACTTTGGGGAGGAAGGATGAAGGAAATGTTATTTATCTGCGATGACCTGGTTTGTCTCCTTTTCCTTGTTTTGGGCAGAGAAAAGCTACTAAACCTCACCAATGGGGTGAGGAGGCTGGGCTGGCCTGGCATAGCCACTCTGGGGTGTTCAAAAGGACAAACAAAAAAGTCTGGAGAGGGCTTATTCTGCAAGGCACTTTGGCCTCAGTGAGCTGCAGAGCAGCCTGGCTGAGCTGCTGCTGTGATGGAACCAGATGCTGTTGTCCGCTGACTTGATTGTGCTACTCTGCAGTGATGGTTCAAAATGACAGAGTGCTATTCTTGGTATTGACAACTTGATAAAGGCTGCCATTGCCTGGGCTGCTTGGGAGGTAAATAAAGATGGGAACTTCTTCCTGGAAATTTTGTAGTTTTTATTGACATGTCAAAGAAAACCCTGGCTTTTGAGCTTACTTCATACTGTTGCTTTGGGCTTTTGTGTAACTATCAGGCTTCCCTGTGCATCCTGATGAATCAAAGAGGTCACTATGTAAAAGTCAAATAATGTAGCCTCAAAAGCTGAAATTTTGAGATGTCAGATAAAGGGTTTTAAGGAGAGAAAATGGTGGCAAGTTGCATAAACCCCACATGTATTCTGCTGAGAAACAGCTTGAAAACAATTTCAGGTAAAGGAATCCTGTCTCTCAAGTTGGGACTATATGAAATAAAGCTCCATTGATCCCTCCTAAACTGTCTCACTAAATCTAGCTTGACTCTTCAAATAGCACTCTTCAAATAGCTCCTGATAAAATGAAAACTCAACCTCCAATGTAAGTCTTTAGCCACTCCTTTTCTTTTGCAAACAACACATAAATGTCAGAGTGGTTTTACTGACCTCAATAAATGCTTGCGGGCAAGCAGGGATGATCCCAGATACTGCCAATAGGAGGCCATTAAGATTGATGTTATGTTTCCACAGACTCTGTCAGCTGAGAGAACCTTTGCAGTTTTACAATCTGGTGGTACGCTTGAGTTTGGTGTTGTTCAGGCAAGAGACCAGGGCTGGCCAAAGTGTGGGGGGAAAAACCAGGAGATTGTCTTCCTCTATTCCATGTCTGGTAAGGGCTGAGCAGCACTTGACAGGCAGCTCCCATACGGTCAGGTGGGATGGTGATTGGAAAAAAGCAAAGTGAAAGGGAGAAGCTTCAGAGATATTGTTCTGCTTTCTACTCAGTACCAGCCAGTAGAGTTTGCTCATTGCACGGGTGAGAATACATTCTGCCCCAGGATGGATTTTAGGAGGAGGAGTGATTCTTTGCATGCCAGAATGCTCTGACTGCTTTCTTTAGAGTCCTGGGGGGCAAATTTATCTCTAACATGAGTCAATGGATTTTCACAAGAGCTGAATAAACTCCACTCTCTTTTGTAGGAGGAATAAGAATGTTTTCAACAGCTAGGAAAAAAAAAATGTATGATAGGTCTGAAATCAAGCTCACATGTGATATATTGTTTCTGAGTGGCAGATACAAGCATCTTTCCCCTGCTCTTTCCAACAGCTTCCCCCGAGGATGCTTGAGGTGTGCAGCTCCCAGATATTACAGGAATGCTCCCCTGGCAGGCGATGGGGTGGCAGAACAGCACGTGCACACTGACCAGGTAAGGGCTGTGCTACGGGACATTTGGCTGCTCTGCAACTGCAAATTCTCACAGGTGTTTAAGAGATAATCAGGCTCTGGAGCGAGGTATCAAGTGCATTCTGGCCATCCTTCCGATGCTAGAGACAGAACCTTGTGGCATTTATTACTTGCTCAGTTTCCTGGTGCTCACTCAAAGGCCCCACAGGAGAACTTGCCTTTGTTAGTACGTTTCTAGCATTGCCCTCTCATTTTGGATTTTCTACTGTACTTTACGCAGATTAACAGAGGGAAGATTGAGCAGAAGGTGAGAAAACAGGATGCTGGCTCACATTTATTTGTGAAAAGAAGTCTGACCTTAGCTGGAGAGCAATGACTCCTGTAGAGGGATAGCATATGAATGTTGATGCTTCAGAAGGCTCAGATTATTTTTAGTTTTCCAACCCAAGGACAGGAATCCTATAATGTAGGTAGAGTTTCCCTCTGAAGTTACTAGACCACACAAAGTAGGCACACACATTTATAATGAAGGAATTTTGGCCAGTGCTAAATAAAGTTGGATTCTGCTCTCAGTTACAGCAGCAAAAACTGAATAGGAATTCTGATGCCAGTGGCATAATTTTGGGTTTGTTCCTAAACACCAAGCAAATCTCCAGCCCTCAGTCCTCCCTCCTTTATGTTCACAGGAACTTTCTACTGAGAGTATGCATTAGTTTGTATGTCTCTTTTCATCTTTCTTTCAGCATGTAAAATCCCAGACTCAAAGTAGAATTTAGAAGTAGTAGTCAAGAAACAGATGGATCCAAAGAAGATGTAGAACTCAAAGGATGATTTTGTCTATACAGATCTCAGCATACAAATGTTAGTGAACTTGGTGAATATCTTTTCCAAGCTTATTTCAAAGGCTTCCAGTACTCAGAGGAAAGCTGGCTTTGGTCATCCCTTCCTTCATTGTATTCCCTTGCCATCCTTTGAAATACTTCACTGTTTCACAGGGTCTTTTCTCAGTCTAAGACGTTGTCTTTGCCTCTTTGAACAGAGCAGGGACAAAGTAGAAGCAATTGCCACTTCTTCTTTGGGTACCAGAGTGAAACTTACTTTCCAAACAACTGCACTTTCTACCCAGACTGTGGGCTTGACAGTCCTGAGGAGTGAAGTTTTCTGTGGAGCAGAGTTCTGTGTTGAAAGCAGTGACTCTTCAAAAATCTGGAAAGGAAGGTTTCCCAGAGAGCCTTTCTCTTTCTGCATCTCATCTTTTAGGGAATGTTTTATCCTTTCTCAATTTTTTTTTTTTGGTCATTTCAATGAACAGGTACTTTGGAGGAAGCATTTCCTTCTTTATGTTTTAATCTAGTTTAAGTCAACTCTCTGATCACAACACACCAATGATATCATGTTTAGTGTATGCTTATTTCAGGTTGTTTGCAAAGGCTTCCAATATTTTGTGGATCTTCCATTTCAGCTGTATCTTCTTTCCTATTATTTTCCCTCATACTTTATTTAGATTGGTTCTCTATCATACCAAGATGCCATATTTAAATCTCTTTTGCATTGTCCCTTTCTCTAATAGTGCCCTGACAACTGCTGTTGTCAAATCCCATATTAATTTTGGGTTTATTTTTAAACTCTCTGGAGATTTTGAACTTCAACATTTCTGGCCCTAATTAAATGACTTTAATAAAGCCATCGGCATATGAAAATGTGCTAAATGATTTATCTCAGGAGCATTATGCAGCTGCAGCACTTCCTCTCTTTCTCCAGACAAGGGAGATCCCACGAGGGCTACAGACAGCCAAAATATAAATCCACATTCTGGGGAATGTGAACGGATGGAATTTTGTGAGCACATTACTTGTAGGGAATGTTGTTGAGATTTTGGTATATATCAGTATTTTAATTAATATCATTGTCCTACATTCTCTTCTGGGAGAAGGGCAAAAAAGCGCAATTTTAATGAGATCCCATAGGTTCTTTTCCAGGTCCTGAGAAAACATTCAATGGATTAAGTCAAGGGAAACATAAGAAAATGTCTGGTTAATGGATCTGATTTTGTGTAACTGGGAGCACAGCTGATATATGTGAAGAAACTCTAATAGAGACCTAAAGATAGAACACTGCTTTATATAGGATTGAAAACCACTCTGGGCAACAGCAGGGAAACACGAAAGAGGTATCAAGCCGAGTTTAGGAGATGCATGTGAATGGAAAGGTAAGAGAGTTTCCAATGATGAGGTTAAGAAGATGTGAAGTACAGGAAGGAGAATGGTGATGTGTTTGAACAAGCTTTCACTGAGCTCTGAAAATGAGGAAAACAGGAGTGAAGTTAAGGGGAAGAAGGAGAGTTAAGGCTGATAAGCATCATCTGGCTTTTTGTGTGTTGGTTTATTTGAATAACATATTTTCACTTAGATATTGGTTTATGTTTTCCTCAGATTTTCTAAGGTAAAATATTTTTCAACAGAAATTGGAACAGAATTATATTCTTTAAAAAATATACTCCTTTTTAGCTGAAAAAAGAGAAAGTTTCTGTAAATATTGTCACTGAAAACACTAAGGATATATTTTTCTGACAGAAAAAAAATGGTTTGAAATCCAGAAATAATTAAACCTTCTCAAGGAGTGAAGCAGAGTGCCTTAGCTATACAAGGAAAGAAAGAAATTGGAGCACTAGGAGTAGGACTTCAGACTGGATGTCGGGCAGAGGTATATGGTGCAACCAAGCATTCAAAAGTCCTTGTTCTTCTGCAGCAAGAGGACAGAGGTAACTTTGTTACATTGCTAATAACTGGAGATTTATTCTGTAGCTCACTTGGGAGAAGCTTTTGCTTTTGAACAAAATGCCTGTCTGTGCATGCTTCAATTACAAAGGTGTTAATCTGCCTGACCAGCAGGATTGATACACCTAAGGAAAGACCACAGCACTTGTGGTTTGCAATGTCAAGTTCAATTCTGGCACGCATAAAGTATTATTACCAGGCAGCTGCTTGCTGATCTGGCTAATTGTCTGACTAACAAATTGTTTGCTAACAGCGAAGCACAGAAATCAGAAGTAAGAGATGGAAGGATCCTGGTGGCAAAGTAATAATTTATCCAAATCAGTCAGCTGGGTCTACATGAAGAATCAAGATCATAACTCATATTTTAATTTGTTGTGTCTCTTTCAAAAACTGCTCTATCTTAATATATGAGTTTTGGTATAAAATATGTGATACATTTTGAAGTCAGCTTTGCTTTACTTTTCATTGCTGTTTATTATATCTGAACAATATATTTCTGGTTCTAGTTCAGTGAAAATCTCAGATATGTTAGTCTAAACAAAGAAATTTAGCCTAAACACAGGAGTAAAACTTATCAAAATTGTGGCTGGAGAACAAGGTGTTGACATTGTCCATCTGCTGACAAGCTGTTGCCATAGGTGAAAAATAGGTTTTCCCTCAGGCCTCTCAGTTCTGCTTAACCTTACTTTGTCTGGAGTGTCTATATTCACTTTAAAAATGGAGAGGACATATCTGCAAAATTCAAGGTGTTCAGAGCCTGGGGAGAGAAGATAAGGTCTGTTGTTCCAGAGAGCAACCAAAGAACATGGAGGTCTCTATCAGCATCTTCTTCCCTTACCCTTTACCTGCCTTCCTAATGTTTAACCACAGTTTCAGGATTTTACAAAAATTTAATGATCAAGCACGATGTTTCTGAAGCAAACTGACTGGAGGATTCATAATGCCACCTATTCAGGCCCAAAACATATATTTCATATTCTTATGAAGCTTTTTTCCACAAATTATATAAAGCATCTGATGGGTCAAAATCTTCAGAACTTAAATATTCTTGCTCATTCCTTTCTTTTCTTCTGAATAGAATGATTTTTTAATTTCCTCTTGCTGACTTCCATTCCTCTATCTGCTTCTATAATTTCTACGGGATTTGTGATTTGTTTTATGAACTGCCTTTGTCTGGGCTGCTTCTGTCCTGAGTGCATTTTGTTTTGGCTTTCTGTGTTGCCGAAACCGTTCCTTGTTCTTTGATGATATTAACAAATCGAGCTGCCTCACTGGATTGACTTTTGTCCTTATTTATTTCAGAGATCCTTTTGGATTGAAATCTCCAAGCCCATCACAACTGCCATTGTAAATCAAGCTGACAGTCAATTACAAGATGGACTATGTATTCGAACAAGGCCAGCTTTGAAAGCCCAGATATTTCTAATACACTTACAGACCTGCAAATGCTCTTCTTTTGCAGGACACAGGGATGCCCACTGCCTGTAAACAGCTCGTGCTGGGGTGTGGTGGAAAAAATCAGCAGAACTTTAAGAGAACTCAGAGGAGTTTAGCCAAAACAATAAGGAAAATGTTATCTGCCTCCCAAGGAATAAACCTTAGTTGGTGTGGATACTATTTTTTGAAGCTTTATTGTATCTGATGCATTAACACTTGCACTGCTGACAGAGCAGACAGGCTGGGATGTATCAAAGTGCTTCAGAAAGAGCAGGGCACATTGGAGTACACAGGAAGCTTGTGATCCATGAAGTGATGCACAATAATGCACCTTGCACCACTTTTAGTTCTAGTAGAAAAATATTGCAGCAAGACAGTTTGTGATATGGGCGTATGTGTCTGTGAGTAAACTCCATTTAGCACTTGGCATAGCTTAATTCCTCTCCATTTGGCAATTCATCTGGTGTTCTCCCTTCTGTTGCATTTCTCAGAATAAAGTTGAAGGAGCTGTCTTCAAGTGTACAAAAACAGGGAGCTTAGGCTGCACAATGACCATGTTCCTAAAGCATAAGGTATGAAAGTAGTTCTGTTTGATTTACCATTCTGTTATGGTCACCAAAAATCTGCAGAAGTGTGGAAACAGCACTGGCTGGATAATCCTGCAGAAAGCATACCATGGTACTCAGTATGGGCTTTCCTCATGAGAGCTGCTCCAATGGGTTGGTGTGTATAACTCTGGATAGCCTTGTATTGAAAAAGGTCTGACAAAAGCAAGGAAAACAACTCTTACTTCTGGGAGGATGCAGTCAGTCTAGCCCAGGCGTGGTGGGACATATGAAATGAGTACTCTGTGTGAGTCTCTCTGTCAGTCTTCCAATTTATGGTGCCAGTAAATCTGCTGACTTGATTTGAACAATAATAAGAATAATGTACAATAGTCTAAAGAGAGAATGGTTTTGTGAGCTGGTGGGGGAAAGAGAAGATTTATTTTTTTAAAATGTGACTGTTGAAGCAGTTGAGGAATATCTTCTTGCCTAGGGAATCAACATATATTCTGTGACTCAAAGACCTGGACTAGAAGTAAAGATAGAAGTCACAACTCACATGCTATGCATATGTTACAAGCAATCCTCTCTCCCTTGCCTGCAGGAACTTTAACAGAGCAAGGCACAGCACAGGAAATGATGTTGTGAAGAGTGTACCAGTATTACTGAGGATCAGGCCTGTCCCCATCTGCTTCTATGGCCCCTGCTGCTCTCCAGGAACATCCTGTCTCTGTATCGGCTTAGTCTTGGGCAGAACCAAAGGGAAAAAACACCATGGTGTTGAAACTTGATAAATTGCAGTAGATACAGATAGTGAAATGGCCAAGTGCTGCTCTTCAGGTGCTCTTCCACTGACCTGTCTACCCTCTTCAGGCTCAGTGCATCTCTTGCTGGTCCTGGCATCAAACTAGTCGGAGGGGGATTTATTGAGATTTCTCTCTCAATCAACTCTTTAAAAGCCCTCTTCACCATCTTGGCAGGCCTGTGACTGAAGATGTTCTTCCCTTTCTGTGACAGGTGGACCCTATCTGCCCCTTCAGCAGACCAGGTTTTCCAGAGCAATTCCTGTGGTCTCAGTAGGCAAATACCTCAGTAGGCTGTTGCATCAGTCCTGTAACCCTTTGTTGAATCTCCAAACCTGACTGACGCTTTCAAACTCCTTTCCTTTTTTTGGAAGGATTGATGAAAAAGCTGCCTCTGCTCCAGGGTCCTTTACCACCATTCTCAGAGCTCTGTAATCCTTGATACACCTCAGACTTCTCCTGGCTGTATCACTGGCGCTCACAAGAAGCAAGAGCAGTGGGTAAAAGTCTGGACTGTACAAGGCTCAGTAGTTTCTCAGTGACGACCCTGACAGGAGCATCTGCATCACACCTCTCCAGAGTGTGTCAGGTCAGCAAGTAAGTGGCTACACAGCTCTCAGAGGACAGTTGCCTACTTCTCCCACCCACTGCCTTTTCTTACTTGTGCTGGTTGTTACACAGCGAGGAGATCGCGCTGCCTTACTCAGCTCCAGAGTCTCTTCTGATGTGATGTCTCTTTCCTCGTCAGCCTGCAGAGCCATCAAATGATCTGCAAGGGCACCTTGGGCTTCAGGGGAAGCATTTTCCTCCTGCAGATCCTTGCTGTTGCAAGCTTCCATTCTTCAGCATTATTGGCTCCTGTCCATTCTGTGCATGCTGGTGAAGGAGTTTTTGGAGGTGGGATGTGAGTCCACTGCAGACTGTGCTTGGAACCAGCTATCCAGTTCCCTCTCAGCCTCCCTGATGCTATGCAGCTTTCTCACTGCCTCCTGCAGCTCAGCCACTTGCCACACAAAGTGGGGGACAGAGCGCCTCTCCTGCCGCCACATTCTTGGCAGCTGGCAGCTTTGTCTGTCAACAAGATTGTCACCAAAACTGCGGGAAAAACAAAAACTCTCCAACAACATTTTTTAGTGTTAGAGAATTAAGACATTACTTTCTTCTTACCAGGATGTTATTCTGGCCAGGCTGTGTAATAGAAATAATTTTGTCCACACATTGGCTGGGTTGTGCAGAGAAAGTCATTCCATCACACATGCTCTTTACTAGATTTTTCATATTCAGTCAAAACCCAGAGAAATTCATTGGTTCAATGCTCATTGGTCCCAAGTTACACAGTTCTTAGTACTTGGTTTCCTCTTGGTTATTGACCCCTTCGACTTCGATCTTAATTAGATTCTAATTCTTCATTCTCTTACCTATCTTTTCCCAGACCAGGTGTCTCCAACCATGCCGGGGTGATGTTTGGAGTTGATGTTCTTTAATGGTCATTATCTTTTGTGTATCTTCTGTGCTGCTCCCAGTCTGTTGAGATGTTAAGCTCATCAGGCCTCGAGTGGTGAAACAGTCCTTTGAAAAGAAACTTCAACTCCTTTGCCCCTGGGAAAAGGCGACCAAAACCCTTGATTAAAGTTATATAAAAAAATTTTAAACTTTGTATGATTTCCAACAAGATGAGGCTGAAGTGAGAATGGCCTGTTTATTGTTACTAATGTCACAAGAGGCATGATAACAAAGTGTCCCTGCCAGCTACTCAGCATCACCCACCTATTGTGTGTAGTTCTTTGTCTTTCACTCAGCTGTAACTTGAATTTGGGCCATATGTTCTGCCGTGTGGATGAAAGGAAAACTCACTCTTCTTGGACCAACGGTGGTTATTCCAAACTTGCCTCAGATAGAAGTTGTACATTGCACATTTTATTCTGGCAAGGTTATTGCAGGCAGTGCAGTCTTATGATCAGAGTCAATTCTCAGGACAGGTGTCTACTCCATGCTATGACTGTGTCAGCAGCTCGCCTAAACACTCACAATGAGCTGTGGGAGGGCTGGGGATGGCATCCATAAATCTTCAGAGAAGAGGAGACAAAGTCTCCTGCCACTGCTATTCCAGTAAATGCTGCAAAGAGTTGTAGTGGCCCTAGATCTGTCTCTAGTATTGAAATATTCTTAGTGAAGAAATGCCCATCACTCCAGAGGCCATACAATAAGCTTTAAGCAACTTTGAGGACCTATTGACTCTTCTGTTGACACTGTTTTAGAAAAGAAACATCAGACCTGTGTCATGGGTGATAGTGGGAGTTTCAGATAAAGTTTATTAGAGAAGATCTGTTGCTGAGCCATGAGGTACAGAGGACCCCTGCACTATAAACTCCTTCTCAGAGAGGTGCCTGGGAATGGTTGAAGCCAATCTTAGCCCCAGACTATCAATGGATTAAGTAACCTTGTCCTGCAGGATTGAAGATGGCATNTCTCAGAGAGGTGCCTGGGAATGGGTGAACCCAATCTTAGCCCTAGACTGTCGCAGGATTGAAGATGGCAAATCAGATATATTTATATAAAATGAATTATTTACTATGACAAATGATTAGACAAAAATGTTAGTCTGTATTAATTACTACACAGTGTAAAAGCTAAAAGTACTAGTAATGTATAGTATAGTATAAAGCACTATTTCAAAGCAATTATATTAAAGCTAGCAAAGAGAAACAACTATTAAGCAGAGACTGATGTACCTCACTATACCAATACTTGTGTGCAGATCTCTTTCACTCAGCTTCTAGGAGTATCCTTGAAGGGCCATCCTCACTTCAAGGCAGAAAACTTCATACACACACTCCAAGAAGGAACATGTTAGAGGAACCTACCATATGAAAGTGGACCAGACTTTCATGGTGTAAAGTAATATGACTGCCACTCATATGTCTCCAGGTCAGCCTGGCAGTTTATCTGCCAAATCTTTGTTTCACTATCAGGATGTTAATTGGGAGTTAATGCACCAGATTGGTTTTAGCATAATTCAACACCAAACCCAGCAAGACACCCCTTCTCAGTCCACCACTGACAGCATTGTAAATAGGGTATTGTCTGAGTTGTTTGACCACATTCCAGGGCAGAGCGTCCTGCTACAACCAGCAAACAAAGTCTGCTCTATGTGCTGCAAAATGCTTATGTACACAAGTATAAGACTCACACAACAAACAAAAACTATGCAAGTGGATCGGAACGTCCAGTTTTTGAAGAGGGTGTGTGTGGATGCTGAGAAACCTCCAGCAGAGAATTTCTTCAGCTCTCTGCAGCATTTTCTGAGAGTTCTGTCTTTCCCACGCGCAAGTAACTCAAAACAATGCTACCGTTTTGTAAACTTCTTGCAGCTGTGCCTTTGTTATCATTCTTTCAGGGAAATGTTTTGAAACAGGTGTTAAGTTAGAATTAACCAATGAACTTGGTAGGTGGCTAACCAAAGGTCCAATAGCCTCCTGACCTTCGTGTAAGCTTCAAGCCAACTAAAGGATATAAACAGTTCTGTAAATTAATAATACACACATTGCTTCATTCCTCCTGAACTCTGGGCTCTGTGTCGTTATTCCTGGGCCGGCAGCAGCCACAGGTGTGCACAGAAGGATCTCTGGAAATATTACTTTCACTGTTTGACATCCCGCAAAGAAAGAAAGCCAGTAAGCTAGAATACGGTCAGATAACACAGGGAGGAAGAAAATTAATTATTATGGAAAAGGGAGGAAATATTGACAGACTAATTCTAGAATCTTTCTGCAGTGGTAGCTTATTGTAGTTAAAAATAAGGAATATGAGAAATACACATTCCTCTATGCAGAATTCCGGGTATTTGTACCTGTTGCCTTATATTTTTCTTGTCACCATATATGTTTTAGATAAAACTCATGAATTTCACTTTTTCCTTATCTGAGTATATTATGGCTCCAGCACTGTTCTCCACCTTCCCTTTATGTTTAAGTTTTTTTTTCCTTTCTTTGGTCACATGCATAAAATCACAGATACAGTGTTCTGAGGCAATTAATTCTCACCAGTCCTTTGACACTTGCTCTGACAGTCTTTTTCTGGTGCTTTTAAATATCCACATTTCCATTCACATCTCATTTATACCAACATGAATATTTCCGATGTTAATATTTCTGTAACAGGTTTCTTGGATGAATGGCAAAATCAGTCACTTTAAAAGTACGCAGTACCAAAGAGTGAAATTTATTCTTTTGCAGAGAGCCACCGCAAGCTTTAGGTACCACTCAAAGTCCCATTGTCACGGCAGAAGAACTCGCTGAGACTTAAGCAGAGAGAAAAGTGAGATTCACTTTGGCTGTCAGATCTCAGCCTGGAGGAGGGAGAGCTCCACAGTAACTCCTCAGAATGACTAAGAAGTGAGAAAGAAAAGAGCTTCCACATTTAGTTGACAGCACTCCTGGTGCTGTGGCATGGCTGTGACAAGACTGCTGCAAACTGCATTGTCAGGTGGGATATGAGGATAGTCCATTTGTGCTTGCTGCCAGCTTCTGAGATACTTGAATCTTCCTTTTGAACTACCTCTGCATTATTCCCCTTACTTCAAGTGCATTACCAGTTTTAATGAATATCACCTAATATCATGCTGGGGAGGAGAAGTCTGTGAAAAGAGTATGTTTGCAAATTTGATCTAAAGTTTCAGTCAGTTCATAACATGTGCTGTCTGGCATCCATGCTATGAGATTATTTTATGTGCTTGTGATTTATAGACCTCTTAGGTGTCTAAATATTGTGTTAGTTAAACTTCCTTAAACAAAGTGATATTTACAGGTACCTAGAGCTTAAAATGGGCCAGTGTACAACAGCACCATATACTGGCATTTAATTTTTCAGAAGTCTAAATTATCTTTGCATGTGTGTGCTCTGATGTATGGTGCAATATAGTCATAATGAAAAGCTGTTCCATGAATGAATAAAATCTTTTACCCTGTGCTCAGAGATAATTTCATCTATTAGAGACCCAGTCTGCTTATGAAGTTCCTGATCATTCCTTCTGAATTTCCAAACTGTTGTATTGCATTTCTTACTCATGGATATGATGGACAAGTTAGGGGCTACCAGGTGTATAGAGACCAAAGACCCTGGTGAGCAGGAGACTTTAGAGATGGGGATCTGTGCTGTCATCTTGGGTCCTGAACCTGCACACAGCCTGGCAGATCTCCAACCCTAGTGCAGATAGGGAGCTAAGGAGACAAAAAAGGGTGCTTTTGCTGTGGTACATACCTGGCATACATAAAATAGCACATAAATTATCATCTCAGTTGAAAGGATAGATGCTGGCAGCCTGTACTAAAGAAAATTATTTACCTATCTGAGTAGATAACAGTAAATGCCCCGAAGAGAGCTGTACAGCTCCAGGTCTAAAGATACTGCAAGCTGTAATAGAGGGATGAAAATGCATGAGGTGTGTTAATTGAGCAATAAATGAAATGTATGATTAAATGAAGAGGTAACCTTTCTAAGGTAGTCCCTCTTAATGTGTGTTACTTTGCATTATGCCTTTGGGCTTTTTCTATTTCTTAGAAAAATAAGCTGAAGTAAGGTCATGCTTGGTTCAGTTAACTCTGACCTAAAGATGACTGCTTTGCTAGTATAGTTGTGCTGCAATGTTTTATGCCTCAAATGAGCGGGTCAAGGGGTAGCCTTGACTCCCTGCAGACTCGGAGTGATCACAGAAACAGTGTGTTCTACCACCTGTGCTTCTGCCTTACCCACTGCCTGCGTGTACCACCACAATCTGTCACATTGCGACAGGCATCAGGCGCTTGGGTGAAGCACATGACTGTGAGCAAGAACAACAGCAGGTGGTTAATTCACACTCCTGAGATTCCTCCCAGAAGAATTGGGGCATGGCTAGGAAATTCGTAGGGAAATCCCCAGTCTGTTTCACCCTGCTGATGGCCAGAAAAAGTTTGTGAAAATTGTCAGCTGTAAAGCTATTAGTTCAGAATCTACAGTACTGAAGAACAGGGGATTGGCTGAGAACATTCTTTTCCTGGTTGATGATGGTCTGATATTACAGGGAGCATGAATGAGTAGTTTCTTTGGCAGACAGTTGTTTCATGGCTTTCTCAGTCCACCTGTGATTGTTTTCTGTCTCTCTAAAGGAATTGTTGCCATTTGCTGTTCAGATTTAATTAGGGTAATGGAATGCCCCTAAATGGACCACTAACATCATGTCCTGTTCTCCCTAGTTTGGAAGGAATTTTTTTTCCTTCTGCTAGTGAGGTCCACTGTAACTCTTTGGCTCATGTGTGCTTCCCCATGCCTGAATGTGTAACTGCTGAGATCCCTTGAATATTGCTGGTTTAAGTTCTTCTCTGCTCCTCTCTGATGAACCATCTATAGGTACTGTTGTACATATTCCTACAGAGTCCACCATTTGCCATTTGCCTTAGTGCATGGTTAACTCACTGAATTCCAGCTGTTTCCATACCCACGTTTGGACACTGTAGCTCATCTTATGTTTGGCATTTCTTGTTTTTCCTAAGTGTATGTGCTGACATGCTCCACAGGCACTCCATGATAAGACTGAGGAGGATTAAGGTAATTCAGTCTGCAAATCCAGTTGTGATGCTGGGGAAGAGCCAAGCCAGATAAGCATAGCAGTCTCCATGGCTCTGTGATATGAGGCCTTTACAGAAGGTTTAAAAAGACATTGGTGGTGAGGCGGCAGGGCCACTGCTTCATGCAGATACTTATATCTTGCAACTATATGAAGACTTATACATGATCTCTGCTTCACGAATCACAATTGCATTCACTCTGCTGTGCTTCTGCCATGTTCCAGATCCCAGTATCCCTTTTAGCCTTGCCAGGTGTGGACCCACTTGGTAGCAGCTGGGCAGCCTGGGGAGTTCAGAGCACCAGGAACGTGGTGAATGCTGGTGTGGCCATGCAGAGTTCTCCAACTTCTGACTGCTGTGTCTCAGATTTAAGCTGCACCAAGGTCAGTCAGGGGAGCTCAGGTGGATGAAAAGGGAGATCAGACTGAAGGCAGTAAAAATTATTTGAGAGCTGTCCTTCAAGTATATAGGAGGACTTTAATTTACAGCCAGTAAGTGGAGCTAAAGCTCCATGAGACGCTATTTTGCTAAAAAACATACGGTTAAAAATTGCTGATGGAACTTTTTTCTCCCTATTTCCTTGTATTTATTTAGTCCTTTTGTTGCACATAAACAGTCACACTGCTGGGAGCTCACGGTGTGAGCTCTTAACTTTTCTATTTCATTCCTTGAGTCATAGATAGAACACAGGATCTTTGCTGCATTGACTGTGCAGTTAGCTCTTTCCCATGTTATTTGTTTGCTTTGCAGTAGTTCTTCTCCTTGCTAATTTCACACACAAATTTCCCCTGTCAGTTAAACACAAAATAATTGCATTTGTGTATATGTGAGTAGTCATGTTTGCAAGGGGACTTTCATACTCTTATTAATCTAATTAAATTAATTTCCTCAGTGGCAATATTGTGTCCAAGCTTTTGGGGAAAGCTGTCCTTTGGCTACATTGTTACTCAGTATTGCAGTTCATGTACAACATCTAATGTCTGTATCTAGAGTTTTGAGTTGCATCCCTTTAGTGCCTCTGCATTTTCTCCAATAATTAGAAACATTTTGCAACTGCACTTACTGGTCTCCATTTTTGCCTGGTCTGGATCACTTTATACTTTTACTCATGCTTTCTCCTGTTTAGAAATATTAGCTCCTCATTTGAAAGATTTAGGCAGGAAAGTACTTAGAAGTATGCATACCTTTAAGTATTGGACCTGTGCAATAGATTCCAATGGGACCAGTTATAAAACTAAAGTTAGGAATGTGATTGAGTGCTTCCTTGGATCAAGATCGTTAATAGTTCACCTGAACTTATATGACTAAGAACCCAGTTCAACAGTGGACAACCAGAGACTCAGGCAGTTCTGCAATGTTCAGTTTTTCAAAATCCACAACCAGTAATACAACTACAGGTCCTTTGCTGAATAAATGCAGACTTTTTTTTTTTTTTTCTAAACTGGGCTATTGCTTGAAGCCATAAAATGTATTTTATTGAGCTTATCTCAATCTCTACTGGTTTTGACAAACTCTTATTTCACTACTGCCATGGCTGGCCATTTAACTTGAGTTCTTGGCCTGTGTTCTGGGAAAACAATGATCACAGAACAGCTCAGATCTATCATGTGCTTTTGCAGCAATTCATGTCTGACATTAGCAGACCCATAGTCCATTGGATCTGGTTTTTAATTTATTAAATCTGTAAAATGAGCACCTACTATTCTGCAAAGTTTCAGTCTGATCCATTAAGCATATTTTGTCGACATAGGATGGGAAGGACAGGTCTGTGGAGTGTTAAAGAAGAGAATTTTTGGCAGTTGGTTTTTTCTTTAAAGTTGACTAATTCACCAGTTGTTGAAGACATTCTGGGTTTTTTCATCTTGGATTTCTTTCCACTGACAGTGGGGAAGATATTTCAAAATCATTACACAACCACACACACGCTTGTATTCCTAAAATCTCTGATATGAACAAACATTTTTGGCATTAGAGTAACACTGGAGCAAGCAAGGCAGCTATTTGAGATGCGAGGGGATGGAAAAGAGGACCGGCATTGAAGGGTGAGGTTCTGCCAAAGGCATTTTTACATGAGAATATTTTTCTGCCCATAAAAATACTGTAATAAATCAAGTGAGAACATGCCTATCCCTGCTCTGTGCTCCATCCACAGCTGTGCCTATAGCAGCATAGATAAAGGATGTGTGGGGGAATCTATTCCTTTGCCATTCACTGGACAGGGCCCCACAGTGACTACTGGATGAGCTCAGTGGAGATGGCAGCAGTTTCAGGAATACCTTGCCAGAATCAACAGTAGAACAGAAATAGTTTTAGAAGCCCTTGTTTGATGAGGCTATCTGAAGAAATAGCCTTTCAGGATAACCAAGTCAAATTATGAGGAGTCTTAAAAACACTAAAGTGATAGTATAGAAAACATTATGGTCTGAAATTTTTGTAGGCTGATTAGAAAGCATGATTTTATTTTGAGAATTAAAATTCTTTCTTTCTCATCCATTTCTGGAGACTGAGGTAACCAAAATGATTTGGGGTTAGTTTTCATGAAAAGATGGAGTTATGTCAAGTATGAAACTCTTTAGAAGTTTGCTTTATTTTCTCAATAGAGGTTTAAAGTCATGTCTATGCTTTTAATGCTTTCTGCCTTCCCGATATGCTTCATTTTCCCCTGGAAATTTCTAATACTACCACTGGCTATGAACAATTGCTTTAAAATATGTTTTGACTTGTTCAGTACACCACTCAAGCCCTCAAACAAAACCTTTTTCCCTTAGACCAGTTTTATCTTCTTGAAAATGACTGTGCATTTAAGCTTTTTCCAATGTGAAAAGATGATTGGGGCATCATCTGATTGTCACTTCCATCACAGTTTTGTGCACTCAAAGTACTTGAAATACTCTGCCAGCTCTGGATTGGCACTTCTATTGCCTCTAAAGGCTGTTTGGGCAGGCATCAAAACCACTTCTTAAACTGCTGCTCCCACACCATGAACCTACATCCCTTTTCAGACCATTTCACCTAAATCTGAGAAAAGGCCTGATTGCTACAAAAAGTGAGACAAGTGCAACATGTACTCGTAACAAGTGAGCATCTGTAGATAGTGGCAGGCAAAATGTCACCAGCCTCCAATGACTGGCATTCCTTCTGCCAACATGTGCCACTACAGCCAAAGTTACTTGCTACCTTACAAGCACAGGTTGTGTTTTTGCAAGTGCTGAGCATACAGCAGATCATTTGTTCTCAGCCTGACCTTGGACACTAGCAGCCTAGGACTGGGTAATTACAGCACCCTTGCACTCATCCAGTGAGGAAATAATATGCAGTAGCAGAGATAAGAATCTGCTAGGATGTGGCAGAGCCTGGTCACAAGAGCTGGCAATACATGAGGGTTCTGAGGATGAGGCCCAGGGCATGAGGATTGCTGTCTCTTACCTCCAGCAGGCTGAAAGGCAGCTCAACGTCTAAGCCCACACTACTGGATGGAAAGAAGATGCTCATAATAAATTCCAATTTTGAACAAACAACCTCTCATTATTTTTAATGTGCTGTCAGTACAACACAAAACTCTTTACATGGCCATGCAATATGCTACCTTTTTCCTCTATGGATAAATCCCCTGGACTCAGTTGCCCCAGTGCATGCAGAGGCAAATATTAACTGCTATTTCTGTGGTAAGAATCTGTAGACTCCTAGGACCCCAGGCCATTTTCTGCTCGCTGCTCTATGAACACACTGACACACCACAGAGACAGTACAAAGGAATACATAGGGAATGGAGGACAGGAGGAACAGGAAGCTCTGATCCTGCCCAGAAGCAGCACTTTGTACCCTCCAAGGTAAATTTTAAACATTTCAGTCAAACAGGGTTTTTACAACATTATCCTGTGCTTGAAGAGGCACCACTTCAAGCAGGACGAGAGGGTAATGATTTTATGGATTGGGTCAAGGTTCTAAGGAGAAGATTGACATGCTTGAGGGATCATTATTCTCACAGGAGATCTGGCCTTGCCTCCACAGAAATCAGTGAGAACTTGCTTTTCAGCTCACACTCTTGGGTAGCATCTTTTGAGAAAAGCTTCACACAAAACAGGGATGACATTGAGATTGTGAATTCCCCGAACCTAAAACCAGTAAATGTTGTATTAAGAAAGGTTATGTTTTTATACTAGCTCAGGGGCCTAGGTGGCACTCAAGTCCAAACTAGTGGATTTGCACGCTGTGTTGTGTTTGCTCACCTTTTCACTTTAGGCCATTGCACCATCTGGGCAATATAAGTAGGACAACTTGGATAACGGGGTCTTAACCTGAGCAAGAAAAGTAGATGTGACCAAACTTGCCCTAGAATTCCTAGCTGTCCTTTTATGCCTCGCAGTGTGCGCTTTGATGATGCAGCGGTGGTGCCTTTTCGTGCGGAGCCTCATTCACAGCACAGCATGAGCCCTGCTTGTGGACTGAGTCAGGCTTACACAGGGTGTGAAATCATTTCATGTGAGATGCCTTTGTTGTGTGTTGGAGCTGTTAACCAATGTGCAGCCAATAAGACAAGGAGTGTCAGGAAGAAAAGGAAGTTCTTGTGAGTTGGCAGCTGCCTGACATATTACAGACATAAATGTTATGCTTGCTTCTCCATTTCTTTATCTATCGTGAAAAAAAATTTTTTTAGGAGATTTCTATTAGGAAGTTGGCAAGTCATTTAAAGCTTTTTTTTTAAACACAGCATGTGTGTGTTTCTCATTTTCTGGGTGCCTAGCTTCTAGCTTATTTTGGCCTCAAGCCATTGAACATGTTGAGGATAGAGACTGAGACTAAGAACTTAATTTCACATCCTCTGGGAAGCTCATGTACAGAGCTGAAGACTGGTAGGTGCATTTACCATAACCCCTGTAGCTGAACTAATGTGCTGTAGCTTTCTTCACTAGCTGGATTTTTCTACGAAGCACTGTGAGAGCTTGCCATTGAAAACTGAGGAACCCAATTTATGCACAGCATTGACCAAATGGGCTTTTATACAGTAGCCTTGGGTGCCTGCACCAGAACTGCCAACTCCATGGGCAGTGCACTCTGCCAGTTGGCCTAACTTGCTTGAATTCAACTTCAAGCACCTGTTTTTCATCCAAGAGCTTGGCTGAATGCAGAGAAAAGAAACAGAGCTGCTCCTCTGATTATCACTGACAATGACTGATCTTTTTGTGTAGTCTAAACTCTCCTTGAAGCACTTGAGCAAAAGAAGAAACATGATGGGTACTTCCAAAAAGGTACTGCAGTGCTCTTTAAAGCTATATCCAGCTTCTCTTTATCTTTGGAGAGAAGAGGAAGAAACCTGACAGCCTATTTCAGTGTGAGTGAATGGGGGAGGAACTAATTTCAACCATGTACAGTATTTTTCCATTTAAGTGAAATTAAATGTGAATTACACATAGATGCTTATGAATTACATGGAATATTTGCCACAGGCATGATTAAACAGCTCTGGCCAACTTTTAGCCACCTAGTCAAATACACTTCTTTAGCAAGAGCGCAAGTACCATCAACTTCCTGGGCAGTTAATATTCCTGTGGTTAATTTCTCTTCATCCCAAGGACTGAGCAGATCTGTGTAGAGTAGTGAATGTGCCTTCTATAATCTTTGATACTGCCAGCGATAAGATGGGTTTTATTTGCATGGTCTTTCACTTGCGATTTTGATCACAACCAGCAGCTGGGTGCTTCTCTGTGTATCATATTGTTGCTCCAGGCTGTTCAGAGGCCAATATTTCAAGGCCATAACTACTGATCCCACTCCAGTCTTTCCCTTATGAGCAGCTGAAGCATCTCTTTTGCTGTTAGTGAAACATAATCTGAGCTATTGGTTTTGATCATCAGGAGCAGAAGCAGCTGGTACACAGAGTTCCCATGTTATCTACCCAGGAAGCTGAAGTCAATACCAAGTTTACCTAAATCAGAAAGAGAAGTGGAGTCAAGATGCACAATTGCTTTTGATGTTTTGGGTTGTTTTCCCTCTGAATTACTGTGGAACACAAAGGAAAAAAGCAATGAGGGAAAGGGTTTTTTTTCTGTAAGTGGCAGGGCAGGGGGCAGTCCTGACTCTACTATGGTAAGAGCTCCCAGTTGAGATAAATGGTGCTGCTGTTGTGGCACCAAGCTTTATCTTGGCTTCTTCTTGGCTGTAACATGAAAGTGAGCCTGGATCTGTCTCTGAAGCCTTATGTTCTGCATTTGGCCACAACTGGTTGACACCTAGTCCAGTGCTGCATCATGCAGGTGCTCATAGTTCTGACTGATTTGTCCATCTCTGTCTCAAAGATGAGCATTAAAGATAATAGTTAGCTTGTTCGACTTTCTGCAGTTCTGTCAAAAATATGGGAGCTTTAAGGTGCATCATATTGGGGAAGCAGAAGGGCACTAAATATTTAATACCAAAAAGTTAAATATTATCATAAAAGTAATTTAATATAAATGGCTTTCAGCAAATCCTTATCCATATTTCATGACTGAAATGGGTGTCTGGCTTCTAATGTTTGCATGCAATTAATTTTAATGGGTGCAGCACATTACTTCCAATCCTTTGTCCCTCCGAGACCCTGGCCATATCAAGAAAAGAAAATAGCAGGACATCAAACGTCAGTGACACTGAGGGTGATGCAGTGCCCTGTGTATAAATCTGGAAATGACAAGTTAATAGGCTATTGGTAGTTTCTGAAGTGTATCCAGACTAATTATTCTATGTATCTGGGGGTGAATGGGAAATGGCAGGAACTCCATAAGGTAAAGATATCTAAAAATATGAATATGCATTACCAACACATAAAACTTCAATTTATCATATCTTTGTAAAATGTGAGCTGAAATCTCTTTAAATAGGTGTAGTCTTCCCACTGATTTTAGAGGTCTTCAGTGAACTTTGTATATGTATCAGGGATGTCATAACCAATTTTGCTTGGGTGAGGTCAAAGAAAAGTTCTTACATCCTCCAAACACCTTCATGCCCGCTAAGACCTCCTGTGAAGGGCAGGGCTGCAAGATGAAGCAGACTTCATGTTTTGTGAATGATTTAAAGTGTGGAAATTGCTGGATGTTCACAAATGTCCCTCCAGATTGCATGAAGATGTATAAGGAGTCTGATGACCTCTGAAATAACAGCAGAGATTTTTTAAAGCTAAACAAATACGTCTCAGACCATTAAACTGGACAGTAGAGAGGTCTGGCACATTTGACTCCAGAAGGAATTTCTGAGATAGTAAAAGCAAAAAAAATAGGTGGTGCAAAACACATTCTAACACTAAAACTGATTTCACTGTGGGCTTCTGGGGATGAAACTCTCCAGCTTTAATTAGCATCAAACTTAACTGTCTTCTATTTCAAACCTGAATATTAATTAGTGATGCCCTTGGGGTAATCAACCCTTGTGGATCTCTGAGAAAAATGAACTGATTAGTAGATTGACCTTGAGAGTTCCAATGGAAGATGATGAAAATACAGACTCTTCAACTGTGCTGCACTGTAAGCTTAACTTAGCGTAAACTAGTGAATTGGGAAGCCCGAAGGAAGAAGGAGGAAAGCTTAATGAGGAGGTTAGTTACAAAGGATGCCATTCATTTTTCCACTTAAAAATATAAACCCTTTTTGCTTTGCATTCTAGCCATGAATGGAAGTTCATCTTGAAACACTTTCAGAAGAATCTGACTTTAATTGTATGAGCCCCCAAAAAAGTTCTCTGAAACACATCTCAGTCATTTCAAGTTTAATTTTTGCTGCTCCCCAGCAAGCAGATGATGTTTTCAGGAAACAGAAGTTTTGGAAAAATTGAGAGAGACCTAGTACACCACCACATCTGGAGTCAGGAAAATCTGCCCCTAGCTCCCTCATCATGCTATGGATTCTTTGCTAGGGTCTTCTTCTACCTTTGTCAATAACTGTGCAACCCTGGACAAATAAAATGTGTCTGTTTGCCTTTTCTGAGTAGGAATGAAGAATAAAAATCTCCATTGTCCATGATACCTTGTGATCTGTTGATCTGAGATACTCAGAATGCAAAGAAAGACTTCGAAAAATTTCTATCCCTTCTTAGCCTTTTGTATTATATTTTGCTGCTTCTCCTTCCTAAAGCCTCCTTCTTATATAACAGTTTATCCTTGAATAACTGTGTTATGCCATTTCCAACTTTCTTGTCCTCCAAGTACATCTTACAAAATGGAACAGCTCCTCTGTCTTTGTTGTGCCTTTCAACATCCCGAAGCCTCAGCTAAGAATTCCACTGCATGGGCACATGACCCAAAGTTGCCATTCAAATATGCTTTTCAGTTTTTATTTCCCAAAAGTGATCAGAAGATGTGAAAGTGTCATTATTGCAAAGCCGTAGGTTTGTATTTCAAAGCACATTTGAAGCTAGATAAGCTGTAAAAAGTACTTTAGGCAATGAAAGAATCTCAGGCTTACACGGTAAAATAGAAAAGATAAGTAGTGATGTGCTCTTGGCACATAGTTAGGTGGTTTGGATTTTTGTTTTATTGATATTGTGGGGTAAAAATCAGATAACATGACAATGTGCATTCCCTAATAGAAATTTCTAATATAGGACATATAGGGATACTGAAGGGTAGATAAGATAATTTACCTCTGTAAAACTCATTGATGTCATCTTACCCCTAAAAGTCAAACAAAAGACATCTATTTATAGTACTTTGAGAAAATTTGTTGCCAGTTGAAGGTGCTAGCTTTTCTTGATATCCTTGAAGATGCAGATTCTCAGTTTATCATTTCAGGTACTGTGGAGCTTGGAGCAGACAGAGGAAGTAGCCTACCAGGGTGCCTAAAAAGCCCTTGCTGGAGGAGATGGGCTACTCACGCCATATAGCCCTTCAGAAGAAGAAATCTCCAGTGTAAGTGCCACCAAAGGAATTGTATAGTGTCAGCTTATTGTCATAATTCAGTGAAAATATCTTATATGTTCAGACTGAGGCTTGTTGAAAGTAAGAACAGGAATGTCTGCTGCTGAATGAACCAGAACACCAAGCCAAACCTCAGAGAACACTACGTGATGGTCAAATTGTGGTGTAGTACAAAGGACCTGGAATGGTTTTAGACAGATGCAGGAGGTGGCTCAGAAATCAGAAGGTAAGGTGATCAAGAGGGGCCATGGCATAGGCCATGTCCCATTATTGCCTGACTTTGCAAAGGCAGACAGCCCCAGACAGTGGGAGCTGGGCTGTAGGGGTTGGGTGCTGTAGAGGGTAAGAGTCATTCCCCCCCAGTACTCATGTGGGTCCATCAGTTTAGATGCAAAATCTTGCCTAATCAGAACTCTTCAATGTGTGTTTTATTCTAGCTCTCCTTGGACCTATTCCCTGGGACCACAAATGTCAAGGTTTTTACTGTAAGTGCTGCATCAGAAAGAGTGATCCTAATGCAGCAAAGATTGCCTGGGTAAAGTGTAAATTAACCGAAATGGACACCTCTGTTGCCATAGCTAAGCTATTTTTGGTACTTAAGGTAGTTTTTTAAAGCCAGCTAAGATTTTGTATGCTATACTGAATTCTGTAGACTACAAATATCCCTACCATATAATTAGAACTAGATTTGGAATATCAGAATATATTGAACATTCTGGGATGGTGATTTTAGTCCTTGTACCACTGAATATCTGCCAAATTCAAACTTAATGTTATACCATTCCATTACATAGTGTTAGCAAGTCAGAAATAATCTAAATAAGCTGGGTGAGAGACTGTAATTAACATTATATAGACTGAATTTTACATTTTCTTTCCTTCTCGATGTTATACATCTTCCTCCTCTGCTTGTAACTGTTTTTGGAGAGAAGTTGCATTTTTTTCTGTGACATGAACACAGGGACTCCAAACCCACAGGAATACCTCACAGAGGTGCTGAAGGTCTATTGGCTTGTAAAGAAACACAGCACTTTTGGCTTCAGACGTCCTGACTGCTAAAGCTGGCAGCACTCTGGGAGGGATGTGGTGCCTGGAGCACGGGAAGCAGCTGTGAAGAGATGAGTAGAACAGTGGGGGGTGGCTGTGGACTCGAAAGCCAAGTTGTGGAGGAGCACAGTTCTGCTAATCGATTGACTAGAGTGTGTCTGAGTAAAATTTAAGGAAGAAATGCTTAGAGACTGCAGAGAAATGAGAAAGCATTTAATTCTAGCTAATGTTGTGTTTCCTTATTTCAACCAGCATTTTATAATTTATTAATTCAGAAATAGATCTGAGTTTTGATAAAAATCTGGAGGAAGTAAAGTGGAAGCCCAAATGACTTTCTCATAAAGTGCTGGTTCCTTTAATTCCTTCATGCCAAAGGTCCAGATTACCACATATTATGGCAGTAGCTACTGTGAAATTTGCTTGTGGTTATCTGTAGTTAAAGTAAAACCATCTGTTTCAAGAATGCTGGCAAGCATTTACATTTACAATGCATTTATAAAATTTGGACCTTGGTCTAAGAAACCTCAAAGTTCAGAGGGCCTAGGAAATTCTGCAGCAGTTCCCCAGCAGCAGGCTGGGCTCAGTGATGGGGCAGCAGCAGGGTGTCAGTGCCATCCTGCAATTAGTCTATTAAAGGTAGGATCAGAAACTGCAGGCTTTGCTATGGTGACCTGTGGATCAACATTTCCTTCTGTGCACCTAGGGCAGGATTGTAATTTCACATCAGCTGTTGTCATGGTCTGGAACTACCTTTCATTCTGTTGCTCTTAAAAGCCATAGTCACTTTTAGGATACTGAACCTCTGCTTGGTCTGGTCTTTCTAAAATTTCCTCTTCATCTAAAACTTTGACCCTTAGGATCTCAGTTTTCTTCAGGTTGTAATGGGTTTTTTTTTTTGCTTATTTATTTGGTTGGTTAGGGTTTTTTCAGGTGGGTTTTAAATTTTTTTTTTTTTTTTTTTTTTTAATTTTTCCCCTGAGGGAAAGTAGGACATAGGGAAAAAAAAAATCTACCTTTGATCAGAGGTGTTGTCAATGCTGGCAAACTCCTAATTTCAGATTACTCTGTTGGAAATTGTTTAAGGCAATGGTGGTACTCCACTTAGATAGATGCATTAGGAAAAGTGCATCTAGCCATCACTTTCCAACCACAAAAAAAGTCCTAATATGCTGCAAGACTCCTGGCTTTCAAACAGCATTCAGGACAACACAGGCAGGCAGGTTGGCTGCTTTTGCACTGTCTCCTGTCAGGTTAACAATTAGTTAATTGGTGCTGCTAATTACAATGCTCATTAAGCAATCCCAGGTGGCAGGTTTACCCTTCCTATTTGTATCACCGAAACACTCTGAATAGGATTTCATGCACAAGTGGAGGTAATGGCACCTTCTGTCTCTCTTTCACACAGACATAGCATGGTAGTGTGAGCGATATTCAACCTCCCATGTCATGTACTTCAGCTTCATCTGGGATTACTACCTGGCCTCATTTCAAAGAGAAGAATGGCATTGTTCTGTTACAGAAATGCTGCTCTGTTTTGGTTGTTAACTTCTACACGCTTTGCCCAGTAGAATAAAGATGTTTGGTTTCAAGAGGATGATACCATTAATAATGCATGGGACTTACAAAGAAACAGTCATTTACATGCCCAGAGTACTGTACAAACAGTAATTCATAATAATTTGTATCACCATAATCTCAGAAATAAGAGCCAGGAAGGATGCATGAAGCTCCATATAACCAATCCTTTCCATACTGCTTTCTGGGTGGCTGCAACTACTCGTTCAAAGCAAATCACCCAAGTTCCATGTTGTTGCAGGGGTACCCCACTGACTCCTGCTCCTCCAGACACCAATTAACATTTCTGGAGTTCTGGGATTATGGTGCACTCTCATCTCACCTTCTCTCCAAGAAAGCAAAATACATCAGGCTTTTTCTCCAAGATTCTGCTTTGTACTTCTACCTAATCAATAACTTTGCTCATATTTCAGGTAAAAATCCCCTGCCTTCTCTATGCTTTTATCTCTTCAGGTCTTTTTTTATCATCTCTTCTGCTTTAACTTCAAGGTAATGCAGTACAGTGGTTTGAAGCATTGGCTGTAACAGGTAATGTGGATTGTATTTCTGACTGAGTTATTTTGAGATGAAAGAAAGAAATAAGGTGTCCCTACCTCAGAGTCCCAGACCATTGAAACTTGCAATTGTCAGCTAAAAGACACTGTGTACATAGAGTATCATTATACACTCATACAGCTTTTCTATATGGCTCTCTCTATATTTAATTGACTTTCTTCTGTTACTGTTAGCATGGTTTATTTAATTCTCTAGATGTTCTTCAGTCTGTAAAGCTTTTTTTGATGCATTAACATGAGTGAGGCTACATGAAGTTTACGATGATAATTCCAATAAAATTGTGGTAATGCACTACATGATCCAGCCTGTGGGACACAGACACTACTTTTCATTTCCTTTCTGATGCAGAGGAAAAGACCATATGTATTTTCCAAGCACTCTGTGCACTTTACTCTCTTTCTGAAGCCCACATTACTTACCTTAGTGAAACAGCCATGCCATAATGGTGAACACTGTGCAGCCAAATTTCTTTTTGAATACATTGAAGAAAGAACTTTTAACAAAGCTTCTCAGATGATGTCTAAAAGAAACTGTGCAAAAAGCTATTCCATTTGAAGGCGTTACACAAATTCTCTGGCACACTCTCTAAGTGTATCATATGAATGTTTATATAGGTAATTTTGGAAGGGTAACCAAAATGTAATCCTACCTAAAATTAGGAGGGTAATCGAAGCCTGAAGTCTCTTCTCTTTAATTCCTTACAGCACACTTACACAACGGTTTTGCTCTTTTTCAGGCTTTTATGGAAACTGCAGGAAAGCCCTTGAGAAAATCTCATCAGGACAAGTTGCTAATTCCTGCCAATTTTAATGTTTTCTTCATAAGGCATTGACTAGAACAGTTAATTTAGGGTTTTAGTGTACTCCCTGGGCCATTACAGAGAGCTCTACACATAGGCAGCTGAAAATAATTGCTGCATGGAATAAGTGTATGGCCTTGGTGTGTGGTTCAGCTCTAAGGAAACAAACACTTTGAGTTCAGCTGGTGAATAGTCCAGGCCCTGCTCTGCCCTGAGTTCTGAATCACATGAGGCACTAAAAGTTCACAGTGCACTGACATCAAGAGAAGACCCTGAGGTCTGGCCAGGACATCTTGTCTTGATGAAACGACGCTTTTTTTTGCCAATGTTCCAAAGTCCTTTCACCTGCCAGCAATTTTCCTTTTAACAGTTTTTTTGTTCTTTTTTTTTTCTTAGTGTTTCAGATGCACTTTCTTTTCTCTTTTAGCAGATTTTTAATTATCCTGGTGCCATACTGAGATGTTGCTGAGATGAAGACTCTAGCTGGTTTTGAGTCACATCTGCAGATCATGTAGGTATAATCACTATGGTAACTGACCCATGTTGGGTAGAAGAAAAAAAATGCTGAGAACTAAAGGTTAATTGCTGTTTTATTTATACATGTTTTGTGCAACTCCAGTGTTGCAAATTAGGTATCCAATTAGAATATGGTTATTAACAGATTGAGCATCTTTTTTGTTTCTTGGATATCTGCAGAACTACTTGAAATACTTTAGAAATAGCAATTTCTATTTTATACAATCTTGTGCAGGGAGGGATTGTATCCCAGTCAACTCTTTTTTAAAAGGGGGAAGGAAGGTACTTGCCACTGCAGAGGGAAACCTTTTTCTTCGTATAATAGAAAAGACCTACCTGTCATTCTTCCCCTGTCCAGAACAAAAATAGCTTTGTGTGGTCATTGTTCTAGCAGGACACCTAGAAAAAGCACAAGGAAAAAGCAACTAACTAAACAAATCAACAGACAAAATTTCTCTCACGTCACTCATGACAAGTTGATGTTCTGTACAAGGCTTTGGAAATTCTTTTGCTGTTCAACCTGTACACTCCGGTCTTCAAATGAAATAACTCAGGTCTTTAAAATTGTACTGTCAAAGTGTCTGGTATCTCTTTAAGGGGATTTCCTAGATTCCTTTAAGAAAGTAAACATTAATTCAATTTAAGAAATAGAAGACTTGCTGACTAGTTTCCTCTCCTTACAGTATTTTCTGTCTCTGTGAAAATGCTTAAAAAGTGCACTGGGAGTTAACTGTGTCACTGGAAAAAATACTATTTAAAAAAATTTCTTCTTACTTTTCATGGTCAAATGTTGTAGACTTCATTCCTAGAGACAGGTGTATCTGTGATGAAATACTTATTCTGATTTACATAAATACTGACACAACTAGTAATTATGGATTATAGTCAGTTTAAAGATGGGACTGCCTAATATGGTGTATCATTTTAATTTTTCAAGTGTGTGCTTTTGGGTTGTGCTGCTCATGGAAATATTCTTTCTTCTTTTTCAGTATGTCCATCTTGTTTATTAGACTGTTTGAGACTGGTATTTTTGGCTTTCCATGCATCCAGTAAAACCTGCTTAGAAAAACTTGTATGCTTTTTGCACTTATGCACACCAAAGTGACTCTCATAGGGCACACAATTGTTATCCTTCTACATGAGCATGGAAATTTCTAGTAACTTTACATTATTTTATTTATTCTGTAGCAAGAAATGTTTCTACATAATCTTTTTGCAATTAAAATTCTTCCAACAATTCTCAATGAACTCTGGGGATATCTGTCTTCTCGTGGATCTTAGCAGAGTGAATTAATCTGCATTCAAACAAAATTAGAGATGTAATTACTATAACCTTTAAGAGAATAATTATGTTCCTAACACAATCACCCATGTTTTGGGGACTGTATTGCAAAGACTTCTGGCCCCTGTTGCAGACTTACTCCTTTTCCTCATACTCCCTAACAGAATAGAAAAATTAGACTTTTGAGTCCCTTGAGGGAGAACCAATGACCTGCGGGTTCACAGTGTAAGATTTGGTATTTCTGGCTCAGTTTTTCTTACTGTTTTGGGAATTGCAACTAAGAACCTATGAATGACATTTTGAGTGTAGGAAATCTGCTTAAACTGTATGAAGAAAAAGTTTTTAGAAATGCTCAGGTCTAATACTTTTCTAAACAGGAAAATATTTGCCATTTGTTTATGTCAGTAAAATGAGAACTATGATACATCAGATGCTTGGAAAATATTATCTTTCAACATACATTTCTGAAAAAATGTCATAAAATGTCTTGGAGATCTATATTTATTGCCTTTCTGTATTTCTAAATTAAATCTGCTCATCTGACCAATACAAAAAATACTCTGCTTTAAAACTATGTCCTAAATCTGCTGCTGCTTGCCTGCATGCTGCTAACTAGAAAAACTTAACTTTTTGAGTAAAGCAGTATTACTGATGATAGAAGTGCTAGCTTCCTCACAAACCTGTAAGTCCTGCATGATTATCAAGAATAAACAGAAACAAATGGTTTCAGTCTGCAGAATCAGAAAAATGCTACATATCAATGTTAGAAAGGTAGAAATCTAATGGAAATGATGGCCAACGTAATTTGTGTATAATGAATATTCATCATAGCATTTAAATAATGATGGAAAATGTTCTCATTGTAAAAATTCAAATCTGAAAAAATGCAACTTGGAATAAGTTTTAGGAACACTCTTAAATCCTCTCTATCTGGTTTTGATATCTCAGTCTGCTGGTATCCAGCTGTTTAGTCAAATAAATATGTACAGGAGGACTGGCTGTGATATTTAGAAACAGCAGAATCATGATTTTAGCAAATGCATAAAATACATATGTACATGCCATCAGAAGATATTACACGGGTAAAACGCTTGGTTACTGTGTTACTAGGATAATATGCTACATCACAAGCAATAAAAATTTGATTACACAGGTGTCAACCAGGCAAATAATAAGATATGAGACACAGTTGATGTTGCTGACAGGTGTGTAACAGGTATCCCTTGGGCACTCTGCACTGTCTGATCCACCTGGCTGCAGAGTCATTGGGCTCCCTGAATTGAGATCCACACAGAATCTGGACCCTCCCACGTGAGAAGCCTGTGTGGTTTCATAAACACTGAACAAGATTCATTTTCTTCCCATCAGCAGTTTACTGGGTTAAAGAAATATACATTGGTAAGAAGACTCACATGCATGTTTGCTGTCCTTCTAGGACCCATACCAAACCTGTTAAAGTCAGAAGGAGTTTGACATCTTACTCTGCTAATCAGGCAACAGGTAAAAGCTCCCTTTGAAGACACCAGAAAGAGAATATCTAAACTTTAGATGAAACACATAACTGCCTCATCAAATTCTGGTAGTAATTATTACAGGATACCACTTCCTGCCTTGAGCAGTCGTGTCACTTGTACATATCATTCAATAGCTGCAGAATCTCATGCCATGATGAAGGTATTAAGGCAGCTAGATGTGTCTTTGAAGACCTTTTGGGATGAAAGATATCATAAAAACCAAAGTTGAAAATTGAAATGCCCAGCAGGATCACTGAAAAGAATGAAATTAAATGTCTTCTCAAAGGTAGACTTTCTTGAGTAAAGTAGGTGATTTCACCTCTGTACCTTATCACTAGTTGCTAACTAAACACCCACTGCTGCTCAGTTCTCATATGAGATGCGTATCAGGCTGACTGCTTGCCTAATGGTCTTAACACAGATGAAAGAGAAAGGAAGGATTTTCTGTACACACTGGATGTTTCTCTCTTGTGGAGGAAATGTCTAGCATATTTCAAATGTGACAGCTGTCTCCTGTAAATAAATATCCACTGAGAAATGCTAAAGAAATTAGGGGAAAGCCATATGAGACTTTTCTAATTTATTAAGACCTGCACGGAAGAGCCTTAAAGTTATTGTAGAGATGAAAGAGGAGGGTGTTATGTATCCTGGTCACAAAGTCTTTGAGCTGGTGGTTTATATTATTGAAGCATTTTGTACAGAAACATAAATTCTCACAATTTAATAAAGAAATGATTTTGTTGCTAGTGCATATCCTGTAAGGTGGAGTCAAATACACACCTACTAACTTATGTGACTTGCAAATGAAGACAGGCCAGGATACTAAGGTAGAAGATGTGTCTGTTTTCTCTCTGTGCTTTCTTTCATATTTTTCTTGATGTTATGGCTCTGTTTTTATTTTATAATGAAATCTGTCTTTGCCCCAAGGTGTATCAGTAGTAATGCATTTCCATGGTCCTTTAAGGCTATAAACACAATAAGCTTTTATTATGGCTTAAGACATGAAGTAGTAAAGTGTCAGGACGATGATGTATTAGAGGCAAGTGAGATTCAGGGACATCACGGGGCCATGAAGTGATGGTTCCTGAAGTTTTCCTTAAGCTTATCAGAAAATCTTGTGTGACTAAGGTGGGGGAAGCACTGTCCATACCAGGAACTTCGGTTGCCCGACTGTGGAGGAGGACAAGAGATACCCAGTCACCCCCAGAGAGCCTTAGAACATTACTTTGCCTGAATCATAGCACAAGAGGAATACCATTGTTACTGGACTTAAAATTATGGCCAGGATGGAGGTTGACAAATGACTAAAGCCAATCATCTTGTGATCCTATAAACAGTGGTCCTAAGTTAGGCCCTTTGAGTTCTCCTGGACCACAGCAGGCTGTTCCAGCATCTTTCTCTGAGTGGGATGCCTCTTAGAGCTTACAAACTCTCAGTTTTACAATACTCAGAGCTACCCAAAAGCTGACGATGGGGCATGGGCTGATACCCTACTCCTTGAGGCTCAACCCTTGAATATTGAGAAATTCAAAGGCATTCAACATAAGTACTTCTCTGAACTTGAGGGAAACTTTTAACAGGTATGCCTTTGTACATTTGCCTATGTACACCTATGTGCCTATGTGTGTTTGTGTATCAATCAATTAAACACCCTGTAGAACATATACTGTGTATGTTTCTGTATTGAACTATAATTAAGTCCCTGTTTAACTGTAGTAAATCCTATTGAATAGTTTTGTAAATGTTAAATTATTAAATGATAAAGTGCTGCTAAATCCTTTAAATATATGCCATTGTCCAAGTCTGAGACTAGGATTGGATTTAGCCACACCTAATCTCCAACAGGAGTTTAGAAAGCAAGGGGGTCAATTCTGAACCTCGTGTCTCAATGGGACAATGGGAGGGCCTCCCTTACCCTTATCCTTGCCCTTACCCTTGCCCTTGCCCTTGCCCTTGCCCTTGCCCTTACCCTTACCCTAACCCTTACCCTTACCCTTGCCCTTACCCTTACCCTTACCCTTACCCTTACCCTTGCCCTTACACTTACCCTTACCCTTTTGCATCCTTACCCTTTAGCATCTAGTCTCTGTGTAAATAATTCAAAATTGACTGTAATCTTTTTTCCTTTGTATGTTTCATCCATGTCGTAGCAATAGTGTGAACCTTTCCATCAGACTTTAAGTCATACTTTCTCAAATTTGTATTAAATCTGTTTTTGCTATTATCTTTGATGGTGATTCTCTAAGAGACCTAAACCTCTCATTCACAACAACCATGATTTTCCCAATTCCATTAATTTTCCTGCTCTGGATAACAGGAATATACTGTGTGTTTCTGGCTGCACTCACTATATTTACTGTACCACCTTGTGACAGGATTCAGAATGAGAAGAGTAATATTCTGCCTCTGTTGATTGATACTCTCAATTTCTTCGACTATAGGTCTTTGCCACATGCTGTCAATATGCAGCCTCACAATAGTAGCAGAATTACATACCAATATATAATACAAGAAAAATTCTTGGGGTTTTCAAGACCTGACTGAGCAATCTGATCCAACCCCACAGCCAACCCTCCTCTGAGCAGTTGGTTGGACTAGACAGCTCCAGAGATCTCTTCCAACCTGAACTACTCCATCAGTCTATATTTCTGTGACATAGATCCACAATTTACAGTAGTTTGTAAGCTTTTCTTCAGAAACTGTCTATAGGTATGCCTAAGTCTGAAGTAAATGTGAAGTACTTTGAAGCTGTTTACCCTTTAGTGTATTACTAACCATAGGTCTGTACCACATCTTGTCGTGTGCCAACTGCTTCATTTGCTCATGTCCTTTAGTGTAAAACTGGGCAGAATGGCCAAGGCAAAATCAGGAAACAGGGACAACAAAGCTCACATTTTAAGAATGTGGCATTTACAACAGGAAACGTCACTGCAATCACAAAGAAATCAAAGGAGATCTCACTGAGAGCTTTGTAAGTTCAACAGTGTCTGTTTGATGGGCAATCACCAGCAGTAAAAACATAATCTACCAGGAGGGGTGTGAGTGGTGGCCTTTGTTTCACAGCAAAGCCTCAGACCACAGGGAAAGACTTATGCTTGGGCCTAGACTACAGCTGATGGCATAAGATGAAGGACCTCTTGCAAGAGGCTTCATCATTACAGTTTTCTCATATAATATGACTCGCTCTGCTTAACTGTTGCTGGGTAACCCCAAACACTTGCTAGTTTGGCAGGGGCTGACACAGCACCTGGTGACCTGATAAGACTTCTTTTCAGGGAAGATGGAGAAGGGACTGGTATAGACATGGGTGATTTACTTCTCACAAGGTGCTGTGGTGTCTTGCATAAATACAACCACATAAGCATTTGTCTAGCAATAAAACATTTTCTGCTGCAAGTGCACAGGTTGGTAGTGGCAGCTCTGGGTAGTTCAGCCATTTTGTAATTTATTAAGAGTTGTCAGAGCAGATGTTTTAAAATACTGGTCTGTTCATCACTGTGAAGTATTTACAGTGAGATTTTCATGTGAAAATCATTCTTGATCCATTCACTAATATTTACCGTCCCTTTGATTTTTATGTCAAATACAAAATTATTGTTTCTTCAGGGAACCAAGTGTGAAAGTCAGACATCCCCCTACTTCCCTCTCCTGCAGAGCTGGGCACAGGTGTAAATAGGGCCATAAACTAAGGAGGTTACCACTGTGCACTTTGCTTGACTGGATAAAGCTGGTACAGTGTAGTCCTAATCTGTGCCTGTAGCTCTTAAAAACTATGGAGATAGAAATAAATAGCAGTTTGTTTAATAGTAATGATATTGCTGCTAATAGTGATAATAATGATAATGATGGTGATTATAACAGAAACATCAACAGCAATAGTAGCAATAATAAGAATTATAGTAATGCTTGTTTATTTGCATGTATTTTACAAATGCCTTCTACTTAGCTGCAGCTCAAATCAGCAAGTCAAGGCTCAAGGAATGACGTCCATTAGCTATGTTTTGAACAGGCTTTGGCTGACAGAATGTTCCACTCAGGGAAGATCAGCCTGCCTAGGAAGGAAATGGAGATCTGAGATGCTAGTTTTTTGGGGTTTTTTAATTGCAGATAGTCAGATATTCTTTCTTCACTGATTGGCTTTTGGGCCTTTTTTTTTTCAGCTGTTTTTTTTTTTTTGAGGAGGAATTCTCTTGATGAACATAATTCAGTTGGGGAACTGCTTAGGTTGCTCATAACAACCATTCCTTAGAGTAATCACCACAGAGAGCTCACAATTTCCTTTGCCTGACTGGTCAGCTGAGTTATTTGATGTGGTTTATATCTTCTATGAATTGTCTAGAACAATAAATTTTTATGCATCTGCGACTTTTCACAAATTTTCGTTCATGAAAAATTTCTATAGTTGGAAAAATACAATCTTCTAACAAAGCAAACAAAATACAGCTGTTCAATTCTTCCCAGAAGTGAAGCTGAAAAGATGATCAGAGCAACCCACTTGCCCTCACAGCTCACTTAGGTTTCCATTTGCAGGACTGAACATGTAGTGAGAGGACTGTGACAGAAAAGCGACAGAAAAATCATGGAGAGATGCTCTGTAAGGGTCCCACAGGAAGCACATGTACCAGGAGGGTTTGAGGCATACAGGGAGCTGAATATGTGCTTTGATGGTACAGGAAGATGCTACCTACACTGTGATGCTCTCTGTGGCATGGCCACAGAGGTTCACAGAGGTTCTGATCTGGTTCCTAGCGTGCACTGCACCTCTCTGCCAGGACAGGCCATGGGTTCCCTCCACCTCACCCATGGGCCGTTGTTTCCATTGCGTGTACAAGTCTCTGTCAGAGAGAGATGTACACACACAGAAGGGCTGGAAAGCCTTTTCAGTGTACTCAAAGAAGATCCACTGTCTGAACACAGAGACCACATAGCAAACTATTCTAAAATGCCAATGCAACCATTAGGATGAAGATACAAGGGCATGAAGCAGGTACTGAGACATCTGGAATGTAGGGACATGATAGAATATTTGTCCAAATACACAGAAGGGGCCAGCTATAAAGTGCTACAACACAGAGAAAAAAAGAGCCAGCTGAGGTGCCAGTACCATGCTGAACGTACCCATGACAGCTAAAGAGAGGTTCAGTGCTGGAAGGAGGAACATGACAATTGTAGCATGTGGGAGACAGCATGACCAATGGCAGGAGAGTTTTGGCAATGGTGGTCAAATATCTAGCGCGGGCAGTAGAAGCATTAGTGTGCCTTTCTTTACATTTGCACAACATGTGCAGGGCCTGGCACTTTCTGGCCATAAAGTTAATTCTGTATTTACAGAAACAGATGGATAGATAAGCTTCCAGCTGCAGAACATTCATCTAGGGGAAAATAGGGAAGGAATGTAAATTAATATACACATCAAATAAGACTATGGAAGATTTCTAATCATAGAACCCTTTGGATTGCAAGGTGGATCTCCTGGGTCTGTTCCCATACACAAGAACGCTTGATCTGAAGCTTTATTATTATCCTTGTATACAGATATTTTCCTGGAGAATCTTTATTATGGTTTTCATAATAGGGCCAAATATTGGTGCTAACTAGATATTCAAGACATTTTGTACTAAAAGAGATTTAAATAAGACAGACTTTACCTTCACTTGGGCTTCTGTCCATCACGTTTTCTTCCTACACGCGGAGTTCGGATTTAGGTGGGGGACTACAGAGCTGAGGCAGCATCATGCAGCATGTGAGCACCTGCTGTGCTGCTGTTTACATGTAGAAGAGTAACCTTTGTATAACCTGTAGTCTCAGGTAAACCTGTGCCAGGCAAAATCCAACATGGATGCTTCAAAAGAAGGGGATATTTATTCCCTCACTGACCCACGAACAATGTATCTCTGGATTTCTATTTTGACCCCCATTATTCCTTAGTCCCACTTTTGTGATAGTGGCAGAGCCTCAGCTTTGTATGTGATACAGTGCAATAATATTCATGTTTGTGAAGTTTATTTTAATAGTGTGCCATCAAGTTACAAAGGTGTAGCACTGACTTGTTACCCTGACAGGACAGTATCTGAATGGAGTGGCATAAGTCACTCAAGGTGGACAAAACCAAATGAGCAAGGAGGTCTCCATTGCTTGCTTTATTCTCTGCTGCAAGCTCCTTTATTGGTCTCCCTATAAAACACCTTTGCCTTTGCTCATGAGAGTTGTGTACATAAGGAAGCACCTGCTCTCCTCGCTCACCATTTGACAGCAGCTCTTTTATGCAATACCACTCTTTCCATTGCCCTGAAATTTCACAGAGAAACCCTTACTGTTTCTCTTAGTGAGTGCCTTGTTTCATTATGAGGCTAACAGAGAATCTGTTAATAGGACAAATTCAAAACTAAACAAACAGATCAATGAGAAAGAGTTTTAACATTTTCACAGTGAAGTGCAAGTCTCTGTCAGAGAGAGAAGTACAACTGGTATGTATTGACTTGCTGGATTGGTGCATATTTGGCCACATCAACACCTAGCAGCAATCCCTTACTTTTTTGAGCTTTTATTTTTTTTTCTTGAACCATAATAAATACAAATGCTTATATTTGGGACATAGGGTGACATTCAGACAGTTGCATTTGCATGATTGCATCTGCTAAAGAATTTAGCTCATTTTTAAACATAAGGGTTTTTTTAGAACATATCAGCCCAATGTGTTGTAAATCTAGTACTGTGATATAAATATTATATATATATTTACAGACATATGCAGCCACTGGAGCTAGATCCTCCTCCTCTGCCTCCATATTTTCAATTCAATTTATCTGAGCTAGAAAACAGTTCTAGTAGTGTGAACTTTGCTGGTTTTCCATTTGATTTGGAGTTCTCTTCAGACTTCATATCTTAAAAAAGGGATTGTGCCTGTGTTAAAATTATGGCTCCTTCATTGTAACAGTTCTAGGCCTTATGTGAGCATTGAGAGGAACAGACCATTCCTCCTGCCTGGCTCTCATTTCAGGCTGCCTCTGGTAAAAACTGATTAACTAAAGAATGTGATGCCTGAGATGGCAGCGTCAGTAAACTGCTTGTATGCAATGTGTTAACAGGTTTAGAATGTAAAGTCTGCATATGCCCAGTACTTTTCATCCTGTTCAAATTAAAGTGTGTATAAAAATGTGAAACAACTCACTAGTTTTAAATCACTCTGCATGGTCAAGGCCTTAAATACCTTAGTTGGTTTTATACAGAAAGCCCTGCACAATGATTTATGATACATAGGGGATTAAAGATTTCTTTCTTATGCTTCAATTTTCACAGGGAATAAAGTTGCATAGTTGAGTCTGGGTGGCTTAAACACAGTGCAGTAAAACAGAGCATTCCTCCTTATTATTGCTTTTAGCTTCATCCAAGACTAATAACATTTAAGTGTGTTATTACATTATGACTGTTTGGTACCATCTGAAATTATTTTTTGGGCACTCACATCTCTTAATGTAAAGCAAAATTGTACCATACTTATCTGGTTCAGCTTTTGAGTCAAGAACTGAATGCACACAGAGACTAAATTTCATTCTGGTGTCTCAAGTAAGACCTGCTGTGCACTGGAGGTTATAGTACGTGAAGGAAACCCATTTTCCTGCTGATAAAACTTAGGGGCTTTCTGCTTGAATGCTGGTAATGTACACTTTAATTTTTTTTAATAGATAAATCCAATTTTAGAAGATTTTTTTTTGTTTGTACAGCCCTTGGATTCCTGCAATGATGACAATAAATGGCTCATGAAATAAAATGACTTTTACATACCTGAAGGTGATGAAGTTAGGGGAGATTTTGGGCTCCCTTTCTAGCTGAACAGGTAATTTCATCTTAGTGCAGCCTATGATGATAACCCATTGACACATTTGCTCATGAGATTTTCCCTCTCACTGTTTTCTCACACATTGTGTCTCATTTGTACAGAAATGGATTGACTTTTTTGAAAATCAGATGAACATCACATAGAACGTGAATCTATGTTTCCTTATCTGAGTGTTCATGACTTAAATACTTCTTAAATTGAGCTGAGCTGAGTGTAGCCAGATGATGAGTAGAACCACATGAACAATGCTTCCATCAGCCGCTTGAAGCAGATAAGCCCATGAATAATTCAGCACAGGAGAGTGCCTGGCTCTTCTCTGGTAGCTTCACAATAGGTCACAAGTGACTAAACTCAGAAGAGGATGTGTCCTCAGTATAATTAGTCTTTCTTTAACACTACTGAATTAGCACTTCTGTTTTATTGTACCCTGAAGGTAAAATGGTTATTAGGTTACAGAACAAGCAAATTATTGCTAAATGCCTTGGGCAGATTACTCAAGAGCTTCTGACTATCACTTTATTAACTACACCTTACGTCATCAGAAAATATTAAGCTTGCAAAATTGGTAAAAAATACAAATGTTACTGTAAAAATCAAAAAGAAAGCTACAGGGGCAAGAAAATAAAGTAGAATTAAGCAGTTGCCCAAGTCTGGCATGTGCATTATGTGACATAACACATCATTCATTGTTCCCTGTGTCATAGTTGTTCAAATTGTTTATGTAAGATTTCTTTTTTTATTATGAGATGATTAAAACAATACAATCTGATCACTTAGCTTGAATTTAATTTGATAAAATTGTAAACCCCTCCTCCTCATTCTTAGGCTCAGTGTTGCTGCAAAGAGGTCCTTTCAATTGCACTAACCTTGTTCTTTACAGAAACCCAAGGTGAGGCAACCAGGGGACTATTTTCCTCGACCATTTTCATAGCTAAATTACCCTTTCTAACCTGGCTTAGAAATTTTAGAAGGAGGTCTTGCTGCTTGATTGCTTCTTCCTGATCGTGCCTTCCAGGTACAGGGCCCTGAACAGTGGTGCCTTGGCTAGAATCATTACATGCAGGCTTTTGGGAGCCTTCCAGGAGCTCCATCATAAGGAGCCTTATGATGCTGTCCCAGAGGATTATTTTACAGCTGGTTTTACTGACCTGATATAGTGCAGGTACCTTAGCAGGTGTGTCAAGGTAACTTAGTGGCTCAATGGGATGCAGAGCTAAGGAGGAGAATGAGCAGCAGTTCTTGGAAGTGCAATTGCAGGCAAAGTTATCACCTTGGGAAATTAGAGTCTGTGTCATTTTGGCACATAGATTTTTGGCCTGAACACTCACAGGTATCTCTCCTGGGCACTTAAGCCTGCCTGCAAGTTCCTCTGAGCCACTGTTACAACATTCTCTCTGTCTTCTTCCTCTTCCACCAGTTGGGAGGGGGTGACCAGAGTCCTGATGTGAGGGATGGAGATGCGACAGACTGACCCACGTGCAAAAGTGATGGAGCCTGCAGACAGCTCAGCAGCAGCCTGTCACAGCTGGATGGACCCATCTGCTTGGACGACTGCACTAGCAGGTTCAGTGGCAGGTGCCTGTCTATCTGATGCTTTGTTTATGGTAGCCCTACACAAGTAACACCAATCGGAGTGAGAAAGTACTAAAAACTGAGCATTGTGGCTGAATTGTGTTAGCACTGAATTGAATTAGCATTGTGCTAATTTTTAGAATCATCAAGAGTAAGCAACCTCACTTCTGCTGTTGTACTACACCTTTGTGAATGTGTTTGAATATATTTAACAGGTGAGCATTTTAATATAAATTATGTGTGCAAATACAAATCACAGAAAAAAGACACGGAAGTATATTAAGTCACAAGTCAAGGATTCAGCAGAAAGAAATTTCCTGCAATCATTTTATGTTGGAAATAAATAATGTTTAAACTTTTAGAGGTAGATAAGTAACTTCTCAAAACCTGAGGATTCAGAAATAGAATACAGGAATAAAATATGTTGGGAAGAATCTCAGGACCAAAATTGCTAATAGTTATATTGCACAATTTATGAAGTGCAGCAATCAATTACCACAAAAAAGGAGTTATTTTGTGACATTTTAGAGCTCTAAATAGACAGAGAAATCTACCTAAAGTATCAAGAATCTCAGAATAAATGCACAGATTTTAAGTGCACATTGGGGTGCTCTTTCATTTTCTATGGGGTTTTATTAACAGGGATCAGCTTTTAGTCAAAGGGCCTGAGAAGAGACTTGCTGCTGCTGAGATCAATAAATTGGTAAGGAATGAGTAGCATAAAGCTGGACCAATAGTAACCCAGTAGTTGAGCAATCAGGGAGAGCTTTATAACAGTGCAAAAGACAAATTCTTCACATTGCAGATAGCTCAGACCTAACACGTCAGGCACATAACCTACAGTTATGCTCTTCCCTTGCAGCACTGCAGATCCCAGGTTTTTAGCTGGTATTACATAATTTTTGTTAGTCTGTCTATAAAGTTGTTTTTAATTTCTCTAACCAGATCAGCCACCCTTCCAGGTAATCCTCCCCAGTTTACATACTGGACATTATGTTCTATGGTGTGGAATATCCCTTTGGTCAGTTCAGGTCACCTGTCCCAGCTGTGGTCCCTCAGAGTTTCTTTTACAGACCTCCTCACTGGCAGAACATGAAACAAGGAAAAAGGGTCTATCACTTAGGAAAAACACAACTTATCAAAAACTAAGTCAACCCCGTTCTCATTCTGAATCCAAAACATGGCACTGTAACAGCTACTGAGAAGAAATTAACTCTACCCTAACTGAAACCAGGATACAAGCTAAAGTGTTGCTATTTCCCTACAATTAAACATTTTTTTTTACTATGCAGAAGTTTCTGCTTATATGAAAAGATGACATGAAGCCCTTTTGGATATTTGTTTGACAGCTCAGTGTTAAAGGTACTCTGCTAAACATCTCCTAGGCAGAGGTGATGGCAGTATTGGATTTTCTCTCCCTTCGATAGCTGGGAGTTAATGACCTGCAAAGATTTATGAATAGAATTGTATTAATGTGATCTAGTCAAGTCCAGCTCTGAAGGAAGTAAGGTTGGGGGAGGGTTGTGTTTGGATTTTGAGACCTTCTTTTGTATATTATTCCACCATATTCCATTGTAACAAAGCGTAAGGCATAGGATGCTCCCTATGGTGCCTTTTTAAATCATAATGGCATTTTCTGTTTGTGAGATCAGGAACCCAGAGCCCAGGAAAAATTAACGGAAAATCCCAACATAAAAACGAATTAAAGATGACTAATTTGAATGAAGCTGCTATGAAGCAAAATCTATCAAACAGTCAAATTTCAATATTCATTAGTTTGCATCAGAGCAACAAAACTATTCTGAGAAAGGTGAAAGGGTTGCAACTGTTGCCATGCCAGTGGCCCCCACGCTGAGGCTCTCCAACAGATCCCTGCCCTCCTACCAGGATGTTGGGACTGTTGGAAGGACACTGGCCCCGTCTTCTTAGGTTAGTCCGGGATTACACAAAGGGTCTTATGAAAAAATAATTGGATGCAACTTGGGTGATGTTAGGCAGTGTAACTTCCAGTATTAATTGCATTTCCATACTGTGCCCAGTAACTGCCCAATAGCAGCCTGAAGCATGGCAAATTTGTGGATGCAGCAGGTTTTCTATTTGATACCAGTACAATGTGCATATTACTTCATAGAAATGAGAATGTAGATCATCACATCTTTATTCCATCTGATCCCTCTAGGGCTGCAAAACCTTATGGCTGTGGACAGTAATTAAAGGTGATGATGAAGCCAAGAATAGATTTGGATGTAGCAAATGATAACAAATTAGACACAATCCACATTCAATAACTTATTTCCCTCTTGAAATGTGTTGAAAGATGTGCAGATAAAATGTCAGGGTTAAATTAAGGCCTTAGTAATGGATATGGCTCAAAACCAAAACATACATTTTGGGTGGGTGTCCAGAAAACCGGAATCTAACTGACTTAAAAACGGGTCTGAACATGATTTCATATTGAGACTGATGTGGAAATACTTCTCTTTTATCCTTTAAACTCCCTCAACAGAATAAGGACCTTGCAAACAGTGTAATATGTTAAGAAAAAGATAAGTTGTACAGTACTGGTTGTAGGTTTACATGGCAATTCACGCTGAAGCTCTGTGATTTACCAGTCCTGAAGCTGACAATAATGAGACAAAGAGAAACCTGTCTTTCTCATTGCTCCTCTAAGGAAAAAAAACCAAGAATTCCATGTGACCCATACGCAGTGCAAGTTTTTTTTTACAGGTCACATTACGTTTTCTGCAAAGGTTGTATGTTTCTGGATACCATCTAGGATGACATGTTTTCAAATTTTCTCAGAATCCTTAGGAAATGCTCATATTATTGTGAATGGCTAAACTCTGTAATCCATACCAGATTTTAAGCATGTGATTACTATTTACTTAGTGGCAACATAAATTTTCTCAGCGCAGGAATTCCAGTTTCCATTTATGATCAGAGGTTTGTAAGGAACATACATGTCTAAAAATACATTATTTCTTTATTGATTAGGATTATAGTTGAATTGATTCTTTTACATGGTGGTTAATGAAGATAGAAAAGAAGAAGAAACAGAGGAAGAAGGTTCAATTTGGCTATCTAATGTCTAGATGAAGTTCGATGAAATTTTGGTGCTTTTTGGAGATATTTGAAAGCCTCAAAATGCAGCTGATGTAGATCAGCAAAGTAAGAGTTTTCTCACAGAGCTCTGGCTTGTACAAAGATGTGCAATTTGTCTTCCATAATTTTTACTACTTTGACCTTGAAGTGAAATTAAACGTCCTTGTGAGCTGTCTTGAAAATCCTAGATTTGGCAAAATCACAAAGCCATTCTTTCTTGCTGTGATTTCACATTGCTTATTCTTCTCTTCAGCAAAAAATCAACTGAGCAAAACAGATTGAATATAAGAAAAGAATAAAACTACGTGATGCTTAACCAGACTCACTTAGCAATCACATTCTGAGTGAAAATTCTGCTTGGTCGACTGGGTTTTAAGTTACCCATGTTTTATGTTTTCTGATGTCTCCCTATTCCACATCAGTGGCATTATTTATTTATATTATTTCTGGATTAAATATTGCAACCTGAATTCAGTTTTGTTGCCTTTAACAAAAAAGTCTGTTTCAGCTGGTGCATTGCATGGCTATTAGAAAACACAAAATAACAGTATTCAAAATATTATTTTTTTGCTATAAAGTACCTTCATTTCTACATATTAAAACTATATGAAGGGCTGTAAAGTATCCAGATTTCTACAGATTAAAACTGTATAAGAATGGATGTTATTATAGTTTTTGTAATTATTTCAATTATAATTTTTTTTCTAGGACGTGATTTTACAGCTCTGGTTGGTCTTAAAACCAACATAATCCACTAAGAACTTAACAGTTGGTTAACTCACCCCTGATGATGAGTTCTGTTCTTAGAAGTTTTTCATGTGGGCTATTCAGGTCTGTGTGCAAAAGTCTTAATGGGCAAAGGATCAGACTCTTTCCTGAATTCACTGAAAACAGCTCCCAGTGCAAAGGAAGAAGCAATGGATAGCTGGCTCTAAGTGTTGCCAGGATGATATTTCATTCTGAAGTAAAAGCTGTCAGCCTGTTAATCATGTTGATGACTTGTCTGTAGTGTTTGCTTAGTATTGAAATATCAGGTTTTAGCCACTTACAGATTTTAATGCAGTGATAGGACATATAATCTATTTCATCTTGCATGAAATTTTGAGCTTCCTGTTTCAGAGGGGAGTATAATACCGAGGCTGATACATAATCTGTAACAACTGTGTATTAAGTTATTATGAGAACAAATTACAGTTATTAATAAACAGCTAATTTAAGCTGCAATTAATCATATGATATCCTGAGTTGAAAGACCCACAAGGATCATCAAAATCCAACTCCTGTGCTTGCACAGGACAGTCCCAAGAATCACACCATGTGCCTGAGAGCATTGTCCAAATGCTTCTTGAACTCTGTCAGGCGTGGTGCTGTGACCACTTCCCTGGAGAGCCTATTCCAGTGCTCAACCACCTTCTGGGTGACAAAGTTTTTCCTGATGTCCAACCTAAACCTCCCCTGCTTCAGTTTTGTACCCTGTCCTTAAGTCCTGCCACTGGTCATGAGAGTGAAGAGATTGGTACCTGCCACTCTGCTTGCCCTTGTGAGGAAGCTGTAGACGGCAATGTCTCCCCTCAGTCTCCTCCAGGCTGAACAAGCCAAGTGACCTTAGTCATTCCTCAGCATCTTGTTCCCCAGTCTGTCCCTACATCCTGGGTTGTCCCAACACAGGTGCAGAATCTGGCACTTGTCTTTGTTAAACTTCCTATGAGGAAGTTGAGGAAAACTGGCCCTAGAACGGTGCCCTGAAGAATCCCACTGGTGACTGGTCACCAGCCTGATATAAAGCCATTTAATATAACCCTTTGCACCCAACCCATGGGCCAATTGCTCACCCATTGCATGACGTGTCTATCTATTTTTTTATAATTATTTACCTAATATTTAGAATGCCACTGTATCTTTTAATTTCTCTCATATGAATAAAATTATAACCATTCTTCTGCATCGTGCACAAGTTTACTAGGGACAACTAGAGAACTCTGTTTGAAACATTCATGCTTTTTGTGAAATGTGGTCATATATATTTCTAGCTTTGGACTGTTAAAATAGAATCTTTCCCAAATCATTCTTTTATTAAAAAATATGAACATGAGGATACAATATTCAGATTCAGGCTGACAGGCACAAAATGTTTTACATGGGTTTTATGCCTGAAAATGTGTCTGATACTTGTTGTAGAAAATTGAAGGTTTAGAAAATAGCATTTTGTAGAAAGAAAAATATTCTGCTAAACATTCCACCACCTGCCTCATGATGGCTAACTTACAGGCAACAAATTATTTTTTTTAGTAGATAGCATTGTTAGGACCTACTGTACAAAATGAGCATTTTTTTCATATTAAATAGAATAGGTTTTCACAGATATTTTCATGAAACAGGGGTATTTCTGCAATACATTTTTTTTAGTCAGAAAGGAAAGAAAGAGGAAGAAGTCTGCCTGGCTTACACCAGATTGTTTATGTTCTTCAGTGACAAAGTAAAATGACATCTGGCAGGAATTTCAGAAAACTGGGCAAATCCTTTGCCTCAGAAATGTGTGATTTATGTGGGGAAGCAAAGAGTGAGGGGTCTGTGTGTAGTATGATCTTTCAGAGGAAAAATACAATGAAAAACCAGGCTGCTTGCATTCATTAAAGAGCTCTACTGCTTTTCACAGGACAAAAATTCTTTCTCCAAACTGTATTGTTCATCAAACACTGTATCTTAATTATCAAACTACTGGAAGATGATCTTATCACCATCTGCTAATGAGTATGACCTCCTACACTGACACAGCAGGCACCTGTTAGAGGTGTTTCTGTTATAAGTTATTGGTAAATATTGTTAAACAGTCATCATGTTGCACTCCTCTAAATACATATTTTGTGAAATGTTTAAATTCTAGTGGTATTCCATTAGAGAGAAAAGCTATTTGAATTCACTATTCTGATGGGAAGAAAGTAGTAAAATGTTTGTCAGTGGTCTAAAAATTAACTACAGTAAAATATGGATAGCAAGAATATCTATGGGTGAATTCAATTGAATAAAAAAAATTAAAAGCTATCCACAACCCTTTGCACTCCAGCACATAAATAAACTACTACCTGTTTGGGTCATGAAGAAGATTGCTTCAGAGGCACCTTATTTCAAGATTGTCTGACAGTTGTCAAGAGCTAGACTTCTTACATCTTCCCTGCCATGAGTTTTTCAGGTTTATACTATCTTCCCTGTCTCCACTACAAAATTTTTCTTGCCTCATGCAAATATGCCTATGTGAATAGCACACAGTTGCTCAAGGGAGGTGCTAAGAGTTACTGTACAAAGGCATTTTGTTATTTTTAATAATATTATTCTTATGGGAAAAAAGCAGAAAAATATTTCTTAGCAGGCCAACTATTTTCTATTACTAAAACATGGCTTATAAGAAAAAAATGGCTTATAAAGCCATTGAAAAGATTTCTTTGAGCATCTGAATACTGAGTATTGTACTGAACCCACATTCTTGGCAAAATAGCTTTCACTGTGGTCTGCTTTATACTGACTTATGTATACTTAAGTATTTTGGATGAAAGGACTTTAAAATCCTTAATGTTCTGTTCCTGTGTCCATGAAAGTCAGTAATAAATTTCCTTTAGCTTCAGTTGCATAGAAACAGGATCTGACAGGTTAAATCTTGTTATTTCTCATCAAAATACAGGCAGGTTGTCATCATTAAGGCTGTTTTTCACAGTGGGACAAGCTTGAACAACAAAATGTCAAGAAAAAAGAGGGGACAGAGATGTAAACAAATCCAAAGATTCTTACCTCTTTCTCTCAGCTCTAAACATTAGACTGTGCAGTCTGTAAGATTTTTTTTACTTGTAGACTCCAAGCATTTTGAAACTGTCTCACACACAGGTGTGCCCAGGTTGCTTAGGCTGAGAATGTTCCAGGTAACACCTGGCTTCATTGGAGCACATTTTTTTTTTTCTATGTGAAATAGCTAAATTTGTTTGCTCAACAAACAGATTTACCAGAAAACAGATTAGACATGGCTTTCGCTCCTAATCAGCGACATGACAGCTTCTTAAGCAGGCTCCTGTTCACCTATTTGCCGTTCTCTCTGAAGGAACTTGCCAATCACTATTAAGGTTTCTTAATGAGTTTAACTTGAAAAATCACCTGCTGTGATGCAGATGTCCATCCATCAATTTGCTCCTGCACTTTCTATCAGGAACATTTGACTGTATGGTTATTTATCTGCTAGGGTAGTAAAACTGTCCCAACTTCTCATATATTCTGATGGGCTTTTAAGAGACCATAATTCAGAATTATAGAGCTATAAAGCCATCTTCCTTCATTATTTAATAAGCAGACCCTAAATTAATGTTATATATTCTTCCTTGTTTGTAGATCTCATGTCCTTTCTGTAATACCCATCTATCCATGTTGTTCTGGCCAATGATAATAAAACCTTACCATAGAGAGAGACTTTATTCAGGAAAATAATTTATTTCAGTGGCTAAAGACTAAGTAATATTATAGCCTATATTTAACACTGGACAATCTGTATAGACATGGAGTGAAGTGAAAATGTAATGAATTTGAAAAAAAATGAAATGTGAAATATGTGAATAAAGTTTCAACTGGAAGGAGCTCTTAAGTAGACACCAGGGGATTCACTACTCAGACAAGATTTTTTCTGTTTAAGTCATTTATAACATCTTTCCCTGGTGTTCACTGAAGACTAGTTTTACCCACTCAAATGGCACTAATAAGGTGCCTCACTAATTATTGTTGTGAAACTTAGCAAAATCTAAATCTTGGATAATTCTACTTATCTCTCAACTATATTGAAATAGAATAGTGGGCAAAAAAACCCCACAGGGCAAAGCTGTACAGTGTCATTAGAAAGCAGTCTAAAAAGAAGTGAAAATGATACACATAAGTTCATTATTTTAACCTGCATTCCCTATGGTTAATTTGTAAAGATGTCAATTATTTTCTATAAAGCTCAGCTAAGTACATCATATGTATGATTCCTGTCTAAGTGACTCCTAAGTCAGTTGAGGCTTTTGTAAACCTGTCACTGTGCACTGGAAGCACAGAGATCCCTCCTGCAAGGAATACGTAAGTGAAGGAAGGGTGCAGTTGTGCTGTGTAATTACATTGCAGGGGAGACATGACCCTAGAGTAAGGATATTCATAATCACCTAAAAGATGGACTCTGCTTCTCAGCGCCCAAATGCATATAAAAAGGGTGAAGAAAAGAGCATAAAAGAAATATCAGAAACACAAAATTCTCATCAGTAAGGAGGCATGGTGTCTATTCTACAGCTGCAGCAAACAAAAGAAACAAGGCAATATAAAATGATGAAATCAGAGTCAGCCAGATAATCCTCCCAGATTCTTTCTCAAGGAGAAAAACAAATGAAAACTAGTGAAAGTTATTATGCAAATAGATGTGAAGAAGTGCTTTTAAAGATGAATAATCATTATTGGTGCCATTAGACATGATTGAGATGAAGCTTAAAGGAGGTTTCAGAAATGAATTACACATTTATATGAATAATAAACACACAAAATGAAATTACGATAACCAGGGCTTATTAGTTTCTTCTAATTCAATATTATGCATCTACCACGTATGCTAGAATTAAACTTAGATCTGTATCATACTATAATACAGTAACGAAAACATTAATTATACTCCTTCACCTAATGGACCCAAGAAGGCCTTAAAAGAATTATAAATGATAGACATATATAAAAATTTGTTATATGAAACAAGACCATGTGGGACAAACAGCCTGTACCAGTATCGAAGCTAAGTAAAAATTCTTAGAGTTCTGTTTCTTGTCCTGAGCAGAACAAAGATTGAACAGACTGAAGAAAATCACTACAAATAATTGAACAGCTTCTTCTCAGAAAAGAATACCTTCCTAGAGAGACAATTTGCTTGGTAATTAACAGAATATTTTGTTATAAAATAGAAAGTTTATGCTGTAAGTTATTACTTCCTAGGGGCAATTTTACCCTGGCTGCTGACTGAAATGGTGGCATTTTCTGAAGGAAACCATCTCAGGGCTGCAAAATTCTTTTGCTGCAATTCATGAAGCCAATGCAGCACCTCTACTTGCATATCTCATCAACAGGGTATTGAACCTGTATCTTGGAACTTATTGGTGAAGCATAGGAAAGTGTGTGGGAAGAGGAAAGGTGAGAGAGAGTGTGTGTGAGGTGTGTGTGTGCATGTGTGTGTGTTCACTCATGCCATGGGGTAAGGCTCTTCGAAAATGTGAAGAGCTACTTGCAGGTCACATGGGCTAGAAGAAAGGGTACAGTTTTTCTGGAAAAAAAGAAGGAAAGAGAAGACAAAAAAGGCAAAAGGGACTAGACAGCTGGTCCCTACTTCATTTTTGGAGCAGGTATAGTTTCCTTTTGTGTCACTACAATTATCTGCCGGCTTAGATAGAAGGGCATCAGCAAAGGTCTGCTTTTTCTGGCTCATGGAAATAGCTACCATTCATAATTAGAGATGACAAGCTAGACTATATGGACCCCATTATTTGTTTGCTCCTATGTGCAAATAATACTCGAGATGCTTCTAAAACAGCCAGCTGAATTAATTTTCCCCAACCCAAAACCATCCTAAGGGAATTCAAGTGTCATATCTCTACCTGCACCTCTGTGCCTCAACGAGCACCACGGAGGTGTTGAGTCTCTTACTGCCTTGCAATGGCAGTGATGTAGTTATTGCCAATTTTGCTCTACATGTGATGGATGGAAATCAATTAAAATACTGTATTAGAGACAACAGGATGTTTACTTGGAATAATTTTTTTGATTTAGTAAACGGTAGAACTAATAAAAGAAATTGCTTCTATCAGCTTTCACAATAGTTTAAAACTTACTGAGCACAACCAGATAAGTGTTTAGTTATCTGGAGGAGAAAGCTTGAGCAATGGGCTGGAAAAGCAAGGTCTTTTAAAATATGCCTATTTTTAAGATTTAGTTTCAGTCTCTTCTTTCCCTCCTCCCTGTCAAATAATTAAAGTTCTTGACTTGTTTCAAAATGGCTCAGATTAAATTTCATTTTGTTAAGCACCTCAATTTTTCAGCTAGGAAAAAAAAAGACCATTAGGAATTTGCATTATCCATTACAGCCTCCTTCATGATCTGAAATTTATATGGGAAATGCTAATTGGACATTCATCATAATAAAGATAATGATTTCTGTAGTCTCTGCAGTGATAATTAAGATGAAAGATGAAAATGATGCAGAGTGAGCATTGTATTCTTTATTTGCTGTGAATGGAGAAAGAAAAATTAATTCTGTCCTTGTCTGCAGGGTAGGGGTGCCAGGCAGGGAAAGAGGGGAGCATGTACAAGAAGTTGTTTTGTCTAAGACATCTGAATTTGCTTAGGGGAAAGATGGTCCTGCTGATTTCACTCCAGCACTCAGATGAAGAAGGTTGATATTGAGTGTAACCTCCTCCTACTATTGGGAGCTGTCCTGAAGACAGATGTGACTAATGAGGTTTTGTTCATTATGCTTCAGTGCACTGTGCTTGCCTTTTGCTTTCCAAACAATGTGTGTTCCCAGTTCCTTGAGGGGAAGAAGCAACTTCCATGGTGTGGACTTTTAAGTACATGCAGTGCCAGAAGCAGGTTTTGTGAGTTAACTCATTGCCATGTCTATGTGCATCTGTTTTGAGACTAAAAACAAGCTAATAAAACAAAGATTTGTGAAACAGAAAGAATTTTACACAAAAATCTTTCTCTTACATTTTTTCTACTTATGCAAAAGAGATATGATGAATTAAATCCAAGATTGAGATTGTTGACACTGTTATTTTTTCTGAAACTGGAGTGAACTTGAACTGTCAGCCTGAAGTCTTTGATGAACACCCACAGCACTCAAGAAAATCCAATATCACTAATTATCCATTCAGAAGACCAGTTTGACTATGGAGAGGCATCATTTATCAGGGGCTTCCCGAATACATACTTGTCAAGGAGGATTTATGGCTTCTAGGTGCCTCTATGGGCTTCTGCTCCTGAAGAGAGGGTTGGAGAGCAGTCAGGGACTGCTCAGAGACTCGAAGAAGCCAGAGATTGGTTCAGGCTGGTGGGCACTGTGTTGTGTTGGGCTGAGAGCACTGTGCTGCAGGCCCCTGGGAAAGTGCAGTCTGGAAGTAGGTGGCCAAGGCTGGACCCATCAGGTACCTTCACAAATCATCTAGTCCTATTGTCACTGAGGGCCAATGCCAACGAGCCCCAGAAGGAGCTGGAATGACAGTGCCTGGTCTGACAAGTGTTGCTCCAGCTGGTGGCTTCTTATTGCAGTAGGATGAAAAATATTTGGTGAATAGAGACCTATTATTCGCTCCTAGTTTTGGAGAGTGAAGTCCATGGATATTGATATTGTTCAATAGTCCATAAAAATCTTTTACATGTGCCCATAAACATGGAATGCACGACAAACAATTGCATGTACAGAAAGATGGACCGTGGAAGTTGGCTAAAAGCTCATTGTGTATATGCTGGCACACAGTTGTAAGGAGGAGACTGTACCTTCTGCCTTTCTGAATGGAAAAAAAATCAGAGAGACAATTCAATTAATACTCCAACTTGTTTTAGTAGCTGTTGGTTTTAAGCCATTTCAGAAGCATCCTACAGGTTTGAGGCCATCATCTGGTCCCTGAAAGGAAGAACTTTGAGGACAAGTAAGCCAGTGAAACACAAGAGCTATGCCTGGTGTGAACAACTTCACGTGGGGCTGTGCAAGTAATTGACTTCTTGGTTTGCTTGCTGAATTGTGGGGGAGGGGGAAGGTGGGCCAGCAGCAGTGAGGACAGAAAACCAATTTACTTACTTGTTGATCCACCTGGATCAACACAAAATGAATGAACAAGAGTATATAATTTCTTAGGTGATTGCCCTCAAATAGTGCTTAAAAACAAACCAAAAAATCCTCCTTTTAGAGGTATTCCACACTATAGAAAAGGCACCAAAGGGCATGGCATGGGTGGTTAGGACATGCACCTCAGATTGAGCCATTTTAGGAGCTGCCTCTCTGCTGATGGCCTGTTATCAAAAGTACAATTGAACAGCTTCAGGAAAACAAGTTCTGAGCTTCAAACCACTGGTCAGAACAAATACATTACCATCTTCTGGATTTTGCAAAGCTGCCACTGAAAAGGTTTCTATGTTTGGAGAATGATCTCTGCGTAGGGCTTTATTTAGTGATACTGTTTTTTGCTGAAGAAATCAGCATATTTTCTGTACATATGGTAGCGGAGAAAAATTGCAGGGAATTAATTTTAGTCCTGAATTGAAGCATTTCCTAGATTATAGTTGTATTTAGTGGGAATGGGAAATTGAGGTCCCAAGAGATACATTTTTCAGAAGGTCCTTAGGTGCTTTGAATGTTTTAGTTCAGAGGTCTTGTCTGGATTTGGCCATAATAAGATATCTATCTTGAACTTTTTAAATGAGACTTCCAATGAATTCCGGCATCAAACTGAACTTTCTTTTTCAGCTTGCTCATGCTTAAAGTTCAACTATCTTGGTCTTTCATATACAACTCAGTCTCAAGCACAACTTCTGATAAATCATGAATGTTGAAAGCATTCTAAAAATCCTCATGCTTCCTTTTTTCCTGCTCAAATTCTATATCTGTTCCTGGACCCCCAGAGTGTCCAAGCAGAAGAAGAACATGCCAGACATTTCACAAAACCTTTCTTCCAGCAGGTTTCTTGACCCATTGCAATAGGCTTAAGTGAATAAAATTACTGGGATGAACTAGAATAAGAACTCAGATCCAAATCCTGCTTTTCATGGTGCTTGAGCTGCTAAGTTGAATAATTGTTTTTCTGGCAGTTAAGTGCTTTATGGAAGACATAGTAATTATCCACAATTTTTACAGATATTCAGAGTATCCTTCATTAAAATAAAGATACTTCAGCTTTTCACACACATTTTAAAGCATTGTTCATTCTGTTTAAAACAGGGTACAGATGTTTAAAACTGACAGAAAGTCTATATAATGAATTGCTCATGAAAAGGACAAGCCTGCAAAATCTTGTCTAGGGATGGCTGCTCTCTGCCATCCCATGCCATGTTCATGGAAAGCTCTAAAGCAGTCACACTGGAAATAAGTAGTTATCCAACCAGTGGTGCACAGAGGGGTTCACAGGTGATGTTTACCTTCTCAGGGAAACTGAGTTTATCTTCTTTATACTGGTTCTCTCTTTCTTTCCTTTTCTTCTCCCTCTAATCTACATAGCAATGCACACACTGTGTACAAAGGGGTGAACCTTTCCAGGGGAGTACTTTTCAAACATTAAAGGAATGGAAAAAGAGCCCACGAAAATTCCATTTTCATGAGTTTGATTTTTCAGTGCAGTAGAGATCTAGAAAAGGAGACATAGTTACCAAGCCTCTGCCTGTGTCATCTCAGCCTTTGATTTCCTCAATTCTAACAGATTCAGTAATCTTAGATTTAGTTTGCACTGGGATGAAAAAATTCTGTATTTCATGATCAGGCACACCAGGGAGCAAGTCTTAAACTATCCCATAATTATTCATCCACCCATGTGCGTGTGCAGACACACACACACACACATAAAATAGCTTTTTAAAATTTATATAACTGAAATTTTGGGATTATGCACTGGTCAATTCCTATTGATAAAACAATTTTCTGCTATTCTGAGGCCATGTAGATTGATCTTGAAACAACCAACAAATTCAAGGTTATTTGTTTGTGACCCAAGAAGTTGAGAAGCCTTGTTTGCAGATAACAAGTAGTTTATCCTGCTAGATGTCTCCTTAAGGGTAATATACAATGTCATTGGCATGAAGAATTACATAATTTTGAAATTAACTGTATGATTCATTGGTGCTGCTATTTTAAGTGGTATGGAACAGCACTCTGCAAGTCCTAGGACAGGGCTTACAAAAGGTTTGTTCCCAGCCTACTCTTGACATATATCACAAGACTTCATAAAACTCAGTATTACTTTTCTTTTTCCAGAATAACAGGTAGTTAAAAGAAGATACTTGATTGAATTAGCATGGTGTGTGAGGAGAAATTAGCATGCATCTTTGATCTTAACATGTTTGCTCTACATAAATGAGAATTCTTGTGTATCAAGGTAGTGTTTGTGGAGAACCATATCACAGCCAGATGTGTACATAGGTTAATACTCACTACCTTCACAGCAGGGTTACCAGCAGCCTTAAGAAGAAAGGAACAAGGGGAAGTGACAGTGCTTTCATGGAGCTGGCTGCAAAATAGATTGCAAGCAGGCAAGCAGGGATTTTAAAGAGATTGAAAGACACTGTGGAATAAATAGGATATGAAAACCTTAACATGTGTCAAGATTTTTTTACAATAGTCACTGTAAAGACAGTTTCTGTTTTGGGAATACTCACAACTGTGGAAGCATTTGTAACAGTATCAAGAACATTTTTTCTTAAGCAGTACTGTCTTGCAGCATAGGTTCATCTGATCTTGTTAGATAACCAGGCTCAGGCAGGCAGTATTTGACTGAGGAGACCCAGAAAGAACACTTACAGCTGAATGGATGTTACAAATCTGTAGGTGGCATTTTCCTTCTGACACAGAATCAGTTGTATGGTAGAAAAGTTGTTGTACCTTAGCAAAGTCTACAAGGGTTCTCATTACAGATAGTGCACTTGATTTGTGGGTGGATAATTGTACCATGCCAAAATTTCACTTCATGTAATTCAGTTGAGCCTATTCAGCTTTATTTGGTGTTTTCAATGTTCTCCTTTGTTCCCTCTTCTATTAAGCTTTCCAGCTTTCCTTTGTGTTCCCATGGGCATCCTCCAGTAGTAGGTTTGCCATGGCAAACAAAATAATCATTATATATTGTATTAAGTTTGTAAACATAACCTAGGTCCTTTGTAGACACTGGTGGTACTAACCTAACTTTGGAACAACTGCTCAAATATAAATGGTGAGGTAGAGAATCTCCAGCTAACAAGGAAGGTGAGAAAAGCCTTGCGTTTTTCCGATAGTGTCCGTTAAAGGGCATTGCTCTCGGGTGGTTACAGGCACATACGCATTGTATTCACTGCTGTATACACATGCATACAAAATACTAACACCAGATGATTATCATACAATTAGAAGAAACATTGGGTACCTGTTTGATTCATGTAAAATCTGTTTCCACTCTTTGATAAAGACAGAAATAGCTGAGCTGCCTCCTGAGGATGAATAACAAAGTTCACGTTTCAGGAAACAGTACTTCATATAACTAAGAAATGATTTTGAAAGAGGCTGAATGAAGAGTTGATGACTGGAAAATGGAAATCCAAGTGACAAAAACCATTAGTGTGTATAAGCTAGATTCTGCTGCCTTCAGCTAAAGTTTTAGTGTTCAGTCTTTGTTAAAAACTAGATTGCTTGCTCCTAAGATAGAAGATTTTCCCATTCTCCTCTCAGTGACACTTGAGTTTAGCACTTCCAGCTAAATAGCTAATTGCTTTTCTCAAAATAATAAAACATGCATTGGCCAAAGACAGGCTTTACTGACAGAAGACAGGAAGAATGGGCTTGTTATTAAAATTTCATATGAAAGTATTATAAAGAATATGTATCGTTTTATAATTTATTTATGTGCTTACTTCCAAGCTAAAATATTGCAACTAACCTTTACTTGGATTTGAACTTGGGAAAAAAAAATTACTGATGTATTTTCTTTTTGAAAATCTCTGCAGTCTCCTGGCAAGTGTTTTTCTCCTTTTCTGTGTTCTTTCATTTTTTCTCAAAATCAGAAGGTGCTTCCTTCAGTTCTCAAATAAAAAGTTTGAGCATTTCTTTTAACAAAACATCACTCGGTAGGACTTTCACTTCAAATACTGTAATTTCTGCTGTGACTCTCTCTGTTCAGCTTTGCTAAACATAACCAACACAGTAACCCTGTGGCTGGAAACCATGTCCTAAGGCAGGGAGCTGACTTTGATGCCTCCAAGCTGCTCCAGCCCAGTCATCTTGATTAGAGAATTCCCTATGTAATTAGGCTGTACCTTTAGCTGGGTCACCTAGAAACCAGGACTGATGGAAGAACATATACGGCCAAATCTCCATGCCTAAATGGATGATGTCTACTGGAGCCCCAATAAAACAAAGTTAGTCCTCAGTGCAAGGAGAATCATGTTACTGGCTGCAAACTATTTAAACTGGAATTTCCTATTCTTTTTAGGCACTATCTTATGTTTCACTGAGCAGACAGAATTCACTGTGGCTCAGAAACCCAAATCATGATCTATGCCCCGCTTGAAGTCATTGGATCTGGCTTCAAGGTAATAAATTTGTATGTCCTTAAGTGACTGAATCTGGCACTATGGCATGAATAATATTCCTGTGGTTAAGGAAATACTCAGAATACATTCCTAAAGCAACAAGGCAACTTCCAAGCTCAGCTTTGACAAAATATATCATGCTATTCAGTTTTCACACTCCTATGAGCTAGCATTCCCTCTATAGCTGCAGATTACTTATATGGCCTTCATCACTTCAGCATTTTGGTGCTATGAGATATGCATAACTTTAATGAGTAACTTCTTGTCTAGAGAATTCATGGGAATTCCAGACAAGTGAGATTAATAGTTCTTACAGGCTGAGTGGCTCAAGTGACTCTAAACAGGATGTAGAGCTGGCTGCTGATTCAAATTCAGCCTCGGTGAGTGGTTTCCAAAGTTCTTTTTTGACAAATGAGGAAGAGGACTGGCTGCCGTGAAAGCAACAGGGATGAGAAGTCAAAAAGTTACTGGGAGTTGGCGTGAAGGAGCTGAGCTTTAGCAAAAGAGGCTGCAGGGAGTTTCAGAAGAAAGTGAGAATTATGCTGTAGATGGCAGTCACTGGTGACCTTTTGGGCTGGATTAGCAAGGTGCTGTATAAGCCCCCTCTGAGCCAATGGGTCTGGGCAGGGGGGAGCTGGAATGGATGTAGCAGTGCACTGGGCAGGTCAATTCGAGGTGCACCAGCAGAGTGGTATGTCGGGAGTTAATATAAAACCTTCCTAACATGCTGCTGGCTTACTGCCAGCAATATTAAATCCTTGACTTTCTGCTCACGACATACACTCAGGATAAAATTTATGAACGCATTGCTGAGAAAAGAGTCCCTGATCCCCACAGAAGCTGTACATTTCTTTTGGCATCTTAGTTTCTTTCAGTGCTTAATCCCTCTTCACCTCCCCCCAGTCTTTATCTGCAAAGGTTTTTCAGCAGCTGAAAGAATATGGTTTTTAATTGTTTAAATTAAGTAGCACATTTACATTTAGGTGTAAATTTAGTTTTGTTTGGCTTTTTCCCTTTTTTTTTTGGTTGGCTTTTTTTTCAATGTGATGTCATCACCTCTTGGATTTTAGATTATAAAATGCAAGGAAGTTTTTGCATGAATTGAGGAAGGATGAAATGTGTGTTGACAAAATTGTACTGTGAAATTGGGGATTGCAAGGGTTTGTTTAACATTTATACTCACATATTTTTCATGGCTGTTTTTATATTCAGTTCCAGATATATCTATTTATAGCCTTCATACTTGTCATCACGCACATTTTGACATTGTCAGTTTCAAAAACCAGAAAACATATTTATCTTTTATAAAAAAATGAAATTTTGAAATTGTGCACAGTAAGTGCACACCTACACAATGAATTGTTTTACCTGTACTTGTAAAAAAATGGAGAGAATTTTATTAATTTCATTGCTGCCTTAAGGATTAAAAAGAATTTAAAAATGATATGCAGAAGCAAGCAGTCCTATCTTCTCAGAGGTCACTGAGGTCCAAGGGAGACAATAAGGGCTTAGCTGCAGCCACTCGATGCTGGGATACCTCTTGGCTTCCCTCGGGCACTTGGAGCAGTGGATGGAGACTACCATCAGCTGCCCATGGGAATTGTTCCCACACAGATAGAATCATATGATCAGAGAGTGTTTTTCTTCCAACCTAGATATGAGGGAAGTCTGATGCATAGGATATGTTTTGGGAAATACAAAGAGAGATGCAGGAATGATACACAAAACACTATGCACGTGTATAGGTGGACTTGCAAAAGCCGACAGCTGGCTACTTCCAGCTTCGATAACATGTGAAGATAGAATGGAGTTGGCTTCAGAAGGATTTTATTTTTATAACTTCACATGGACAATAACAGGAGCTTGCTGATAACCACAACTTTCTAATGAAAATCCGCATACAGAAAAGATGAGACAATATTATTTTGAGCTTGTTAAATATTTACCCAATCAACCAGCGGACCTTTGAGTCAGCTTGGTGCCCCAGAGATGTCATGAAGGTTCTTTACAGGTATTGGATCCTTTTTCTATAGATGAGAAGATAAGACTGGAGCCAAAACACTTTCTTTTGAAATATTCACCCAGCTCTAATTTAGGGCAGGCTGTGTAAGGAAGGTTTGCTCTACTTTCATTCTGTAAGTGGTAGTCTTTATCCAGAACTGTCAGCCCTTATTCTGCATGAATGCTACCTGAGCTTAAAGAAAGAACTTTTAAAGTATTGGTTTATTATGTATTTACACATACATATACTTTCCATCCCATGAGAATGACCTTCAAATAATAGATCAAAACATGAGATCCTGTTGGGGCATGTTTGAGTGGAAGCTATGGGAATGCTTCAGAGAGATGGTAAAGTTTCTCATTTATATAGCTCCTTTCATAACATAAAATTAACTATTTATATGGTTGATAATGGTTTATACAAAACAATAGGCTTTAAGCTTATTGTGAGCAAGATTGAGATGTTTCACTCAGAATAAGAAATTTTGGGAAAATTATGGCAGTGCTGAGCAACAGTCTTAAATATGATCTAGTCATTAGGATCAAGTGAGTGAATGAAATAGGGAGCATCATTATACCATTCTAAAAATCCATGCTGCAGTTGGGTGGTGTGCAGCCCTATTCTAAAGTTAAAGAGTTAAACAGATTCAGAAAATGGGTGGGATTTGTTTACACATGATGAGTGACCGTGAGTCCAGGGATTCTTTGAGCCTGCAAAAGAGATGACTTGAGGTCTTTAAAACCATGAGTGTCACAGAGATGGTGAACACCGGCCAGTTTGCCTTTATTCTAAGAGATCATCTAAGAGTTGTCTTAATGATGTATCAGCTGGCAGGCTCCAAACTCTCCAATGAAAATGATTCTTCATGTGATGTAGATGTAAACTTTGCAACTAAAACTCTATTCAGATGTGAGAAAAAATATTCCTTATTTCTTCTACCTTTATCTTCTCTGTAACTTTGGACATTATACAAAAGTGAGATGATAGCTCCCAGCTGGCTTGCTGGAGTGATTTCTCTGGAGCAGCAAGGACTCAGTAGTGAAAAACTCAAAACTAACCCAAATAAAATCCATCAGGCCACACCTCCCTTTAAAACAGACTGAAAGCAACCAAAGCGAATTGACTAGTGAGTGCAACTCACATTGCTGCTAAGTTCAAGAATGCTGCTCAGACACAATAGATCTCGTATTTGTCCGTCCAGGAAGACAGGAATGGGATGAATTCTTTGTAGCTGTTGTTTCATACACCACTCCTTAGGCAATGAGAGCTTTATTGCTGAGACTACTGACACTAGATCAGGTCTTTGGGAAAAAAACCCAAAACCAACAAACATTTTATTTTGTGAATTATTACTGTTGTGGAATGAATCCCTGCTGCTGTCTTGAGTAAGCTGGGGCTGACTAATGTCTGCAGCCACAAGGAAGGAAGGTTTTGTAATCTATAGTCTCTCTCAGAAGATACAATTCCATCCACCATACTAAATCACAGGAAACGTTGCCTCTTGTCGAAAGTCTGAGATTAAGGCAACAACAATTTCCTTTTCTCAACTCTTGTTTCTTGTTCTTTGTCCATCTGTCTTTAAACAAACAAGCAAGCAAAACCAAATAAAACTGAAGCAAAATAAAAAGAAAAAACCAACAAAACATTTCCAGGATGATCTTCTCCAGACCAATACTGCATTTCATAAGTGTCTTTTTCTAGGATATTGAATGCAGTGAAACTTTACAAAAAGACACTTTATGCAAGAAATCTGTGTCCAATTAATGGTTGTAGCTTATAGCCCATTTTTAGACAAGGCTGAAGAGACTGTTATTATACTGTTCAAAAAACAGTACCACTGTTTTCAGCAGTCGTATAAGAGTGTTGTTAGTTACACAAAGCTGTAAAGTGCTGATGAGAGCTGATCCTACCCAGTGGAGGGTGGCAGCAAGGGCCCTGCCCTCCCAAAGCTCCTGTCACCTCATCCAGCTTCAGCTGAGGTTTTTTTCCATGAATTTCTGCCATCTTTCTTCAGGCATGAGGAGCTGTGTATTGCTTAGCCTTCTGTGGTGCACATACAATCAGGAATAAATTAAGCTTTCCACAGCAAATAAGATTCAATTGTTTCTCTCTGAAGAGCAAAACGAATACATTTTTTTTTGAGTCACCATTTTTGTTACCATAAAGTTGCCTTTCTGGCTGTTTTTTTTAAGTCATGCACAGCAAACTGCCATGCTACTCTGCAGTAGTGTTTGTCCTTTACCACACTGGAACCCCTTTCCTTGAATTACCCTAGCCCCTGTGATTACTGGTGCAAGCCTTCTTGTTACAAGAACAAGAGAAACACTAGATCAGACTTACAGTCAGAATTTTAACCACAGCACATCCTAAACCAAACACTTCTCAGTTACATGAAGCCCATTCGTGTTGCAGGTGATAGCAATGGTGGAGTTGCACCAATGACAGCAATGGCAGAACAAGTTAAAGCAACTTGTCTCGACAGGCACCTTCTCAGAGGACACTGCTCTTCTACTTTGCTTCCACAGACCTACACCCAAACTCAGAAACTGGTCACACCTTGATATATACAGGGAGTTGTTTTAAAAGGACCTAATAAAATTCCCCTTATTCCTGAAGGCCGCTGCATTTCTCAGGTTATGAACATTTTTGCAGCACTGTTGGACGTGGAGGTCTTAGAGAGGCTGAGATCACATTTTGCTGGGGGGTTTATAGACCCTTTTAGAAAACATATATATACAGACCTAAACATGTGGGTTTGTGGTTTATGATTAAAAAAAAAAGACTGTTATTAGAGAGAGACTGTATTTTGTTAGACTCTCCTGCTAACAAGAAAAATGGACAAGTTTGCAATACACAAACCCTTTTGCTCATTAGAACAAAAGCAACAAACTTCACAGTGCAAGCTGGTATCAGCAACTCTAACGTAATTTAATTATGCTAATCAGATTGAGAATTGGAGGGAAAAGGTGACTGGTATCCGTGGAAGGAAAGGTCCTAGCAAAGAGAGATGTGAGAATGTTGTTAACCCTGTGGGGGAGAGAGGGGAAGATAATTATCACCTCAGGAGATTGGTCACGGGGTAAATTGCAATGTGCACTACATAGCCATGTATTTCAAGCCGATATCTACAGAAAATATTTATAGTCAAATCAGGTTAAGGGAAACAAAGGTGCAAAGATGGGAAGTAACTCACTCTTTTTCTATGTCTTCCTCTGTTATAACTTTGTGTAGCAAATTGCCTCTCTCACAGCTTCTGATGCACACCAATCTTTAAGAGAGAAAGTAGGGCCTAATGAGGTGAGGTAGCTTAACTCCAGCTGCCCTGTGAATGAATCAGCAACAGAGTTAGGAGCCATGACCTTTCTCATCCTGGTGAACCTCCCTGACTTAATTCCTCATTCCTGCTGGGGGCTGAAGTTGGATCTCAGTTGAATGGGTTTTTTTTCTTCCCTGTTATTAGGTGTGTCTGAAAATGTTGTTTTATTAGGCAGTTTAGTCTCTCTCTAGGAGAGAATAAAAAGCTGAAATAAAGGTTGAAGAATAAAATCCACCTCTGAACTTTGGAGCAGCATGAAAATGAAAGCTGTCAGGAAGAATGTCTGCCTTTTAAATTACTCATGCATCACTCAACTTGGACAATAAGCAAACAGCTGGGTCTGGTGGAACAGGTTCACTCTCTGGAGGAAAATGTTTTACGTAGGGTGAGAGTTTATATTTCCCCTTTCTTGTCTGACTGAATGTGTAATAAAAGACAGTCCAAGTGAGAGAGAGATCATTAGCATCTGTTAATATGGGAGGATTTAATAACTTGACATATCCTGGCCAAAAGATGGGATGGAAAATTGGAGAGAAAGTAAAAAAGATAAATTAAAAATGACGTTTACCCTAACTTTCATTACATTATTAAAGCTCTTTCCATCTGATCTCAAATGCCATGTGGATGGGTCAATTTGCAGATTGCTGTGGACATCCTAATGTTCATGTAGGCACTTCAAGACAAGCTGTCATAAATAGTTAAGTTGCCCTGGGAGCAGCGCCAAAATGCATTTCAGTGATGACTGCAGAGATGCCTGCTAAAAAGCAAACAGCACATTAGCAGCCCTCAGAGTTATTGTGCAAATGGAGTGTGAAATTCCGGTCCATTGCTCTGCACTATAACTTTTTGTCTTCCTGATAATGATTAAGAGAAGCTTTGCTTGATTTGATGGTGGGTGGAAAGAAGGGTGTGAAAAATGAAAAAAGTCTCCTTTGGACGTTTCACTTGACCTTCAGGAAACTCCAAGGGAGGGTTGGTTGTCTGATCTACACACAGAGGAATTAACTGGCTTTGTTTGTTCTAAAATCTGGTGCTGAATTAAGAAGCCCAGGGATGCATGATGTGGAATCACCATAAAATAAAATGTCCCAAGCAGTTATTAAATATTTAAAAAGCAATCTGAACCTAACTGTTGGTTGAAATGAATGAAGGGGGAAAGATTGCACTGTAGCCCTTGGGAGAAATGCTCCGCTTAAAACCCACAAGATTGGAACTGATCTGTGGTTCTGTGTTAATTTACTGGAAATTTTTTTTTTTGCACTTTCATTATTATTATTAATGATAACACTTCATACTTTCAGACCATCTTACATCTCAAAGTATTTCAAATAATTGAGCCTCCTAGTCATAGAATGATTACTGCTGGTGGAGCACAAAGTGGAGTGCCTTAAAAGGTGGGTAACTATCATCCCATTTTACCACTGAGATGGAGAGGGATGTAGTGATTTGTCAGGGCTCGCATCGGTGGCAGATGCAGGGTCAGAACATAAATTTTCTGACCTGTAGCTCCACTTAACTGTGCTGCCTGTCCAAAGCATTCGTTTCATCTGTCTTCTGCTACCAACTGATAGGCACAAAAGTAACAGCCTGAGAAATTGACCCAAAGATTGCTGAAATCAGTGGCAGTGCTTAGAAAGAGCTTTAGAGCAGCCTTAAAATTTGATCTTTAACTTCATGTGCATTTTATATTCTGCTTTCCAAACACAGGGACCTTTTAAATTTTAAACAACAAATGCCTCCAAAATTCTAAATTACCTTTGAAACCTCAGTGGCCAAACCAGAGAAAACAGGGGTCTAGTCTTCTTTTTAAGCACTAGGCTAAACTTCTTCCTGTAATTGTTTTTAGTGTCATGCAGTGGATAAAATATATTATGGTGTTCAAGCACATACATTGGGCCAAGCTGTAGTTCTTCCAAAGAACAGATTCAGGCAAAGCATTTGAGGATTTGTCACTATCCCAATTTTTACAGAAAACAGGATGAATGCCTTTGATTTGTAGTGAAAAGCTTTCATCAGTCACCATTTGTTACTGAAAAAGAAAAATAAAGAGAAAACAAGGCTTAATCAGTAACTGAAAACTAGCAGGGAAAAGTTTGCTTGTGGATCTTAAGAAAATTTGTGTAGTTTTTCAATAGATGCTGCAAGTTCTACTAGATTTAGAGGCTAGATTAGCTACCTCTGGGGAGAGAAGATAAGACTTTCTTTCTGCCAGTTGAACAGTTATGCTAAGTACTATGTAAGAAGTCCATGAAAGCTTTAGTGAGGCCTTGAGAGTATGCTATGATCAATTAACTAGCTCAGTCTAATACCCAAATTAAAGACATCCAGGCATCACAGAAGGCAATGAAACTACCCCAAATTAGTCACATCCTATCTAAATGAAAAGAAACAAAGTAAGAAAAAGAAGACATGGATTATATACTCATTGCTAAAGTTGGAGCAATAAATTTCCAACTTAAAATTGCAGCTCTGTTGAATTGGAGAGCTCCATAGCAATAATAACAATAAAACAACAATAAAAATATTAGTTTTCCTACTGCCTGTCAAGCATGAGCAAAAGGAAAAAAAACCAAACCAAGAATACTGAGTGTCATATATTTTGTTTCAGTCATTTTAGGGATGAACTTAAAGGATGCCTGTGGTCTGTGTCTCTCCTCAGCTGACAGATGGGTCTATGCTGATGGATACTTGCTTTCCATCTAAGACAGTACCTGGAGAAGCCAGCTGAAACATGGGTGACTTTCACTGCACACTTGCACACATGTGGGACATAGCAGCACGTATTGGGATATCAAGGTCTGCTTGGCTTGGCTGACTGGCCTTTGGGTCTGAGGGTCAGATGTAAGGGAATATTTCTAGGCTTGCTGAGCCACAGAGTCTGAGACATCTTTGTTTCAAGCGACTTTCCTTTGCTCAAGTTAAACTGTTCCTGTTGTATAAATAAAGGTGATAGACTACAGAAGGACCAGCATTTTACCAGAGTCATATCCATGTATACAAGCACAGGAGCTTGGAGTAAGCTTCTTTACTCTGAAGTTCATAGCATCTCAATTATTCCCAGTATGGATTTTTTCCTATAGCGAGTACATAAAGAACATCAGCTGAGACTAATGGGTGTTTGGAACAAGGGAGTAGCTTTGGGCAAACACTGTAGAGTTAAGAATTTGTTTGACAAATTTAGCCTCCTTCTGTATTTGTAGATTATTCATGAACAGACTTTGATTTGTTCGAATCTGCAGAGCTGGTCAAACAGAATTTGCCAAATCCTAGGTTCTCTCAGCAGTGTCCTTGACCTGGTTTGGGGAATATATTTGTGCCTGAAAATATCCAGCTAATATCACAAGGGAATATAAAGGAGAATAATGAAATAAGATAACTTTCCAATGAATTTTCAATTCTGAGCCTGACTTGTCATCAAATACTTTAGCTGCTGTTCACCTGACTGGATGAACAAGGTCCCTGTCCCACAGCAGGCTGAAATAATTGTTTTGACTTTGCTACCTAGATTAGCTCCAAAGCTTTATGAATATGAAAACATAGAAACACAGGTGAATCAAACCAGAATTCTAGTTGTTTTCAATATAATTTCAGCTCTGAACTTTCTGCTTACCTATGTCTTGAAACAAATTCAGTGGTTTATTTGAACACAGTTAGGTTTCTTGGCTACTCAATAGTGTCAGTCACAGATGTTGGCTGTTTTTTTCCACAAACCCACACGGTGTTTTCAAGCCAGTTGCATAAATGTGATATAAATGTGTTCATGTGTATACCCATGACCCTTTCTTTCTACAAAAGGTTTTGTGAGCATAAAAAAAGCTATGCAAGTAGTTAATAATTCCTATACAAGTAGTCTGCAGATCCTATAAAAAAGGAATCATAGATTTTATTCAAACAATGCATCCAAACACTTTTGTTCTCTCTGTTCAGTTTATTTGTTTCATATATGTGCTGCAAATCAGAAGAGAGATTTGAGCTTAAAATATCAAGCTTTTTAATTATTAACACTTATGCTAGGTTACTAGTATAAATAATAACCAAGTTCTATCGAACTTTTACCAACCGGCTTGCAAAGACCCTGGGGATGATAAAACTGCTACAAAGCACATTCAAATCCCAGCAAGGTCACATGTTTCAACTTTCTGAGGCTCTGTCCTAAAATGAACACTGTACTTTTATCCTGAATGCTGTGTGCAGTTTCAGCAGGATAAGGTCTGGAGAAGTGTTTTAAGAGTGGGTTTCTGGCAGGTGTATATGACATTTAAAGAGGTATTTTCTATATTAGAAAGTTACTGCATGACACTCCAGGTAAACCTTTCCAATAGAGATTCCTTTAATAATGAATTTTGTCTATTGTAAACAATTAATCAAATTTACTAAAATAGTTCACAAGGTCCCTTTAAATCTATGTTATTGTTTCATGCATACAAATTCCTCACCCTGCTTTAACCCCTCCCCACCGAATTGAATATAATGCGAGAAACGCTGTTGGAGGCTCAGGATTTCATAAATGCTCTGGATATAAGTAGACAGTGTGAAGCTATTGTATCACTCTGGGTATTAGTAGCAGATGAATTTACGTGCATTTCATTATTACTACTTTTGTAAGCACTGTTTAATTAGAAAGTAAATCAGATTTTAATTGCAAATGGTGTCTTTAAATACATCCCAACAATATTTATTTAGGAGCTAATAATTTTTGGCAGAAGCCTGAGAAATTTTTTAATTCCAGGTGTTCAACATTATAATGGCCCATTTTGGTTTTTACCTGATGTTTATAAATGCTTTAGCACAGTTGTTTTGTTAGCTTTCTATAGCTCCTTTAATTTTTTTTTTTTTTGGACTGTTTCAAATAAATAATTCAGGACAGTCCTCAACAGAGGAAAATCTCAGATAATAAACCAGGGCTGAAGTTGTTTTTTGTTATGTATAAAATGGATGGGTTATCCCCAGCACAGCTGGATAGACAATGGCCAAGGGTTTCTATTTTTAGCATTATTATGTATAACATAATGACTATCACATATTCCACAACAGTTGATGAATATGTTTGTGGTCTGGAAATCTGAAGATGCTCGAGGAAAATGCTCCCAAGCATACTCTAACATACAGACAGCCTGAACCACTCAGCATTTGGGGATGGATGGTTACAACGTGAGAAGAAAACAGGAAGAATAGACCAGGATGTTATCTCCCTGATTTTGGGACACAAACAGACATATTGAGAAAAATGTTAGATATGTAAGGTCGCACCTTTTTTAAGAGCTGAAGGATTTCTAGATAACCCAGGTAGGAGCATAGATCTTTCCTTAGTCTAGAGTTTTATCTATTCATTTAATACAAATCTTTCCAGCAGTCATTTGGTTTTCCTATAAGAGCAAGCAACTCAACAAGTCTGTAAAGAAGAAGAAAATTGAAAAGAAAACAAAACTCAAACTGATTCTGACATCAAATGAAACATCAAACTGGGCTTCTCCAGCACCCTTAACCATGAAACCTCAAAATTGGAATTTTCAGTATCTTGCATTCTCCTGTTAGACTGGGAGGGCTCCTGGTCTCTGTGGTTTCCTCTTTTACCTCACCAAGTTTTGTGCCTGAAACGTTCTCTCTGTCTCTTGAATGGGAGAATTACTTTGAGAAGAAAGTCAGGCACAGCTTGTGCAACTTGTGCTCTGGTCACCTTCTGTCCCTGTAAGGTGATCCACTGAGGCATGGTGGGCTCATCTGCAGCATGCATGGGGCAGAAGTCTCTTCTGGTCTCGCAGGCCATGGTTTTGGTCCCAGGAACAGTATATGAATGTCAGGGCACAAAACCTCTCCCATTGTTCTGGGACTGTATAATCTCTCGTCTGTAATATTTTGGCTCTTCCTTTCTGTGTGAAGAAGAGAGGAAATGAGGAACATGCTTGGCAGAACAACTACACTGGATGCAGGAGGCTGAGAGTCTACCTCCAGTGGCTCTGGTACTGACAGGAAAACAGATGATGACATGAAAACATGTCCCCTGTCTGGTCCCTGCCTTTAGAATATCGTGGGCTCCTTTCCACAACTTCTCAAAGAGCATCGTTAGGACACAAGTTCTGAGTGCTTCTTGCAAGAGTTTTAAGTATCAATTTGTTTCTGATGAGAGATTCTGTGTTTGCTCCCTGTGTGGTTTTCCATAAGATCTATAGCTGGTTGATGTCAAGAACTATTACAATCACACATTCTCAAAGTGGCATAATGAGATTTTCTTCCTTTATCTGCAGTGTTCTTTCTCAACATTTTCCATAAAGACACTGTTTGTGATGAATTTGTTCCTCTGATTGTGATGTAATTTGCATTTATATTATAAGTTAGAATTCTGAAATTCAGATTCTAGCTTTGTTTAAAACTTTGGCACTTAGAAAATCTCATAAGTACAGATAAAAAAAAATTGAAGCAGCCTTTTGTTTAACTAAGTAGGATTCTTTCTTGTGCAGGTAAGTCCTTGGGTATTGTAAAAATTCTTATCTAAATCTAATGTTTAGGTCACTTTTTACTACACAACTTGCTTGAATGCTTAAAATAGACAAAAATTAATTAAAATAGTTAAAGATATTTGCTGCCTGTGAATCTTGAATATAAATGACTACAAGCATCTGTCTTCTAAGACGTAAGCAATATATTGGACTTTGTTATTTTAACTTTCTTTTCCTAAGTTCATTCATCATGTACCTGTCAGTGAAATCCATCTACTTTCCAGTCCATCAAATAAACTTGTAATAGCATTTGGTTTTGACTGGTTTTGAATAATAACTTTCAGAACAAGATGGAAATTCAGTAAACATGAATTGTTAATCTGGTCCAAAACAGATATTTCCTACTGTGAGGAAGCTGTTTTCAGCTTTTTCTGCCCTTACCCAGTCATTCTAGCCCTGTGGCAGCAATGCCGTGCTTTTCCACCCCTCATTCTAATAGTAAAACTGTTATTTTGGGGCACTCCGTAAATCTGATCACTAAAACGTTCTGAGTTTAAAAAAAAGTTAGCCAGCAAAAGATTGTTTTGAACACGAGTCATTTTACAACCAATTCTAGTATATCATGGAGCTATGTTCTTAATATCCCGGTTTGTAAATCAAAGGAATAGAAGACTTCATGCTTAGAAGAAGGCTTAAGATGATTATTAAATGGCAGTATAAAGATTATGGCTGGGTGCCAGAAGTTAGACTTGGTGTTGCATGGTATTGGCTTAGCATCAGCCTTGATAGTCTACAGGATGAAAGAAGAATTAATTCTTGTACTCATAACAATTTCAGTGTCTTTCCTACTGAACGACTGACAAAATAGCTTTGGAGTAGTGGACATTTGCCTTCCAATGTCATGGAACAAACCCCAAGAGTTCCTTCTGAGAAGCAAAAATTAGGCAACCAGCAGGCAACCATCAGGCAGTAAAATTCATTTGATATAATTTTATATCTCTGATACTCCATCGGTATGATTTGTTCATACAGGGCTGGAAGACTCCTCGCCACATTTCAAAAGAAGTTGCCTTATAGAGGTACTTGAAAGGAAAACTCAGCTTGTAATCAGGTAACAGATCACATCTTCCACACAGTAGTTCAGCTCAACAACTCTCAAAACAACCTAGTAGGAATGTGTTAAAACTTGCTTAGATAAGAAGTCTTAATTTCTGTGTGTCTGATGCTGTTTGACATGGCCCGCATAGCTAGAATATTTCCTGGTTTGCATATCCTTTTACTTTGTCTTTAATTTTCCTTGTATTTACACAGATTCAAGTAGTCCTTTGTGAGGCAACAAAAATTTTGAGAAAGTGCTTTAATATTTGAAAAACTGCATGTCAGGTAATGGAGATAGGAGTGCTGTAGGAAGACTGTGTTCAAGGGAACCTGACTTTTACCACTGAGTAGGAAAACATAGATTATGCTTGCAAGATTTGCTCTCTAGGATCACAGGCAATTTAGCAGCATAGCTGCATTTAGCAGAAGCCATAATGGTCTTTCCTTTTAAGGCTTTGACACCGCCAGCCTGTGTACATTTTTATGCATACAAAACATACACTTTCAAGTTCAACCAGTCAGTTATAAAAGCTATTTTGCCTGCGTGCTTATTATTCATCTGTCAGGAAAAAAAACCCATATTTTGTAGGTGAACTGAAAGGCCCACTTTAAAACTGAGAAGCACTAGACTGTTTAAGATCAGATTTAATAAGTTAGCAGTATGAGTGCTGACATTTTAAAATGACCTACGAACAAACAGACTACAAGGTTGAAACTCATCCTCAATTTAACTCTTGAAGTCCTAACTTCAGGCAGAAATAAGAAGGTAGCCCAAAAAACAACCTGCAAACAATGTACTCAATGCACTGTTTTTATGGGCATAAATAAATGTCTTTGGGTTTCCTAGCTTGTTTGTGCTTTTGTTTGGAAAAAATGTAGGGTAAGGTGAGTATCTCCTGAGAAACAAATTCATGAACACTAGTATGTTTGGATAGACCTCCTGCTTGGGCTTTAGAGCTGCAAGATAAGGAGGGAGGTCTGGAATAGAAGCAGGAGAGACAGGAGCAACAGTTACTTTGTGCACACCCTGCTCAGCAGGTGATGGATGAAAACAGCCCAATGCGGGGGGCATGGCAGCACCTTCCAGGTGAGCAGAGAGCATGGGCACACAGAGAGAACCGTCAGAGGTGCCCCAGGTCTGGGGAGAAGCACTGGAATGTGGCAGCATGAAGGAGAAGAACCTGTAGGCTGCATCTGATGTCTTCATCTGAAAAATCAAACCTATCTCTTACCAGTAAGCAGCTGTGGGCTTCAAAGGAGGGAATGGTAGTTGGTGGTAGCAGGGTCTGAGAACTGGAGACCAAGACATTCAATAAATGTAGTGGCCACACACTGGGCATCTTGCACAGAGGATCCCACACTCCTCACCAAACCCCATGGTTAAAACTAATCAGCAAATGTGAAAGGTAAGGAGCTATTCCACAGATTAGAACAAACATGTAGTTATGCATTGAAAAGTGGAATTATTTTGTGAAAATATAATGAAATGGTGTGTGAATAATCATACCTATAGGTACAACATGTCAGACTGAAATTCTTATTCATAAATACGTGGCTACTTTTCTAAGAATATTCTGTTAAGAAATAAAAGAAATTTTATCCCCATGTAAGTCCTTCCAGAGAAGACTGGTTTTGAGAAATGCTCCTGCTGAACCTTTTAGCCAACAATTAAAAATAATCAGTGTATTTATCTTACTACATCTAAGTCCAGGAAGACTACCTGTGAAAATACAAGAAGCCTTTCTTTTAATTATTTTAATCCAGTGGTGAACTCGGTCACATTTAATTTAGTTTCTCTAGTTTCCTCAAAGCATAACATTTCTCTTTTTATTGAACTATAGCAAATAAACAGGTATAGGAGGACATTTTTATCATTCAGCTGAGGCATTCTAATGCATTTAGACCTGGTGTAACAAAAGCTCATTAGCAAGGTGACAGGTAATATGGTATGGGAGTAGGGGGTGGACAAAGTTACAAGGAATGAAATCACATGCCTTGTATATTTGCTTTTTATTTTCTTTTTTGAAAACATTCAAAAAATGTTACTCTACATCCCCCAGATTTTAAATAAACTGAGGCCTTGGCTTGAGAAATGCAGAAGACACCATTGGCAAGTTCTGCAAGAAGGCAGGTGATGTTTTTGACATGTCTGTGGATTGAAGCTGTTATACTGGGTGCATGTGAATAAAACTCAGACAATGCCTTTTCATCTGGTCGTCTGATAGAAGAAAGTCAACAGGGCAGGCTTTGGCTTTGAATGTACTTCATCTTTTCTACAGTAAAGACTGTGTAGCTGCCTAGTACTTCTTTCAAAGCCAGCAGTGCTGGTTTGAAAGAAAATGTATTTCTCAGGACACTTGGCTGTCCACTTACTCAGTGAATTTCTGTCTGCCCGCCTGACTAACTGTGTGTACCAGGGTTCTCACCATGATATCTTGAGTACCAGATCTAAAGAAGAAAGTTAAAACCTTTCTTTCTTCTGCTGCCTCTCCCCACCTCCCAGAATACAGATTGGTACTTGCTTGGAGCAAGCACTAAAAAAGTATCAAACCCTCATCAAAAGAAGTTTAACAATGGGAGGATGAAAAAAGGAATAGAACTAATTTCTTGCAAACTGTTTTTTTATGAGCTCATGATAATTCTCTGAAGAATAGAAAAGGAAAGGCAGGCCAAGGAAATACTTGAAGGACAACTCTTACGTTTCTGAACGTTCCTCTCCTTAAAGGGAACAATCCAGGATTTTGATTCGTAATACTCAAAGCCCTGGAAGTAATATACCTGAGTTCTATAACTTAATTCCCAATTAATATAACAAGTACAATTCTAGACATGCTTAATTCAAGAGCAAACAAGCATTTAACATCAATATGTGTTTTTCATCTACTATAACTGACAGCCAGCTATACCACCCAGGCACCTTAAATACCCTTGTCTTGTGAAGCATAACAATGACATCTTACTTAGATTAGAAAATAAATGATTTTGCTTGTCTTTATAAAATTTTAAATCACTACCAGACAGTGGAGCTAAAGAGCCACATGCAGCACAGAAATGAATACAAGGTTTCTTTTCTTTATACTTATGTGGAGTATGTGAATTTACAAAACAGTCAAGCAGGTATAATTCATTTCTATATGCAAGTGTTAAGTCATAATACATCTGATCGAATGCAAAGTAAGAAGAAAGTATGTTTTGGGCCAAATTGAGTCCTGTCACAAGGGAAATAACTTTGGTGAATTCAGAAGTGAATTTTGTCCATTGAAAGGAACACTATTCTTTCTGGTTCCTATGGAAAAGAAAAAGAAAATGCAGCCATAGAGTTGTCCCCATCCAATTTAATTCATTTTCCATGCAAATGACTTAAGGCCAGTTCCAGTGAAATTGTGGGAGACTTGGTCCTGCAGTGCTTGTTGAGACGGGGAGAGGCAGAGTGGGGCAGAGGACAGGGGAGAAGCAGCTGTCTATACCATCACGTTTCTGAAAGTTTGAACAATTTCACAGAACAGCTCCTGACTGTTATTTTAAAGGAAGTGACAGAGGGCTGCTGAGAAGAAATTGCAGATGGACATGCTGTGCCGAGATGCAGGAAAAAGCCTATAATTTAAGGTCTGCTCTTATTGCTCTGAAAGCCTTTTCTGGCATGAGCAACACAGTTTTTTGCCTTATTACTGGTAAAATATAAGTTTGGAGGGGTTTTTTCTGTCCCAACAGATGTTTGGCTCCTTTAGGAAGACGTGAGGATCTTCCTGCTCTGATGTGCATCTTTAATACTATCATGCTTTTTACACAGATCTCATATATCAGTTCACCAAAACAGACAACCTGTCCTGTCCTGCTGCTAAACTGCAGTATTTGTCCACCATGTGAATTCAGATATGATGAGGGTGAGTTTAGGATGCACAGACAGAGATATGCACACAAAACCTGGATCAGCTCTGTATTATTAGAACTGATATCCTCTTTGTAGGGATTCAGCCACTATAGAGACAGAGTCACAAGCATGTGAGTAGTTTTGATTCACTGCCCTGCAGCTATTGTTGAATTGTAGCACATTCATTTTAAAAATCAATTGGTATCTAGTTCATGTTTGCAATAGTGAAATAGGATTGAGTTGGATGTTAAAACCCAGGGACATTGTACAGTTGGTGATTGAAAATGAAGAGATAATTGTCTTCACTTTGACTGCCTTATGTTGATATTATTCATATAAGTACAGCAATAAAAATGGTTGCTTCAGCCCCTCATTTCATTCACTAGACAAAATAGTAGCTTATTTCCTTTTCTCAGTTGATAATAGTTAATTGGCAGGCACTGTAGTCTGGAACAATATCTTGAGGAATAGTTTTTAACTTCACCTCTGAGCTGAATCCTTTGGCTCCTGAGCTTATTTAAGCAGACATCACTGAGAAGAATGCACTCCGAAATTATTTTCAAAATGACTGCTACATACAGAAATCCCTTCCATCCTCTTCTCAATTATTTCTGTCTGTGACTGGAAAACATTCCTGGTATTTCTATGTAGCTTTTGGGGTCATGCCTCCTTCTATTTGTTCTGAAAGAAATTGGCAGTGTTTTTGCAAATGAGGTTTATATGGAAATGATACGGTGTTGGGACAACCTCAGTGGCATAAAGCTTTGCTTAATTATTGGCGAGCAGGGTACAGATAGCAGCATGCAGACTTGTCTTTCACTTCAGTAGGTGTCAAATCTAGTTGAGGAGAGATTAGGGGGGATGTTCAAATCTGAGCATCCATGTTGTGCTTGGCTTCTCTGCTGTGACATCAAAATAGCACAGGTGACTACAAGTCTCACAGTGTTTCACTCAAAGCACATTCCCCCTGCAGGACCAGGACAAATATGGGAACCATGTAAGATCAATAGTATAATAAATTGATCAGACTTTGCATTCACAGCTCCCTTCTGCCTAACTCACTCAAAGCTATCCACTTCTCCTTTGGGCCCTTCACAGCTCATAGATAAAGTGATTTTCCTGATTGTGCTCTCAGTTAAGTTGGTTACTGACAACTCTGAAATCCTTGGTGGACAATAATTTGTTTCAGAATTCATTTAATACTCGAAGTAGTATATTAATTTCAATGAACATTGTGAGGATGAACATGCAGGACATTAAATTTAAAATGATGCTGCTGTGCCTAAAACAACTAGAAGTTTTTCCTGTTTTATCCAGTGAAACACTTCGAAATTTTGTAGCATGACTATACAAGAGCTTGAATAGTAAGTGCACTCTGCTACACAGGTGATGCGATGGTCTGCCATTAAATTCAGAAAGGTTTTTCTGGTGCCACAAAATACAGAGGAAAACGCCACTATTCCAAGCAATGCAAAAGATCCGGGATTTATTTCTTAAGAACTAAAAAGCAGTATGGTTTGGTCACAACATATGAACACAGATCAGGAGGATTTGCATTTATGTTCTGGTTTATGTGTGCTAAGTGCTGCAGGTCTCACTGGTAGGGAGACAGTATAGACACCAGCAGGGAATAATTGTTTGCTCTGCCTCTTGTATCTGGAGAAGGTGAAAAAAGGAGGCAAAATGGGTCTCCTCAGCTTCTAGCCACAAAGGATTAATTTTGTCAAGGTTACCTTAGAGATTAGTTTCTTCATGTTATAAATTAATAAAAGCTATTACCACCCCTCTGAGTGAGCATTCCATTTTCCACGTTCCCTAGCTGTACTACACTTATCAAACAGTTTGCACATGCAGTGACAGTAACTGTGCTGGAATACAGTGCTGTGCAAAGCTGCAGGCTTCTGTATCTTCAATGAAACTGGCTGCAATGGTGCAACAAGCTGTGAGTGAGATGCACACTGGTGGCTTTGCAGTCTTTGCCGTTCTCAACTTCCTTGAGAGCACGTCAGGCCACCACTGCTTTCTGCTCACAAATACCTCTTGGCTCCTATTTGCAGAGGACTCAAAAAAGGAACCAAGGACCAAGCTCAAAGCCATGTGGTGAAGCAGCAACCAGATGAGGAGAAGACCCTGACCCTAACCCTGATCTAGCCACTTCCCTGCCCTGCACCCACTCAAGCAGGGACTGAGCACTGCCTGGCTCAACAGATGAATCATCAGATACTCTGCTGTTGGACTGTACAGATCAAACTGCCTGCTAATATTTCACCCCTGTGGAATACGTGGCCAGTCAAAAAATAAACATTTGTGAGGGCATTTCTGCTTTCTGACAGACCAGCCTGGGCCTGAAATACTATGTTGGTTTCAGTTTTCTATACAAGCTTAATAGCTCCTCACTTCAGTAACAGGGTAAGAATTTGCCATGATGATACACTGCCTCTGCAAAGCTCCCACAAACAACTCACAGAGATTAGGAGGCTGCTATAAAGATGTGTAGGAATTGCTGTCAGACCTAATAGTCTCTGAGTAGCTCACCTTGATAGCTGCTTTGTACTCTAGATTTACGGGTTTTTAAAATATACAAAGAGTTTTGTTTTCTGTGTTTATCCCCCTGATAAATTGAGATATTTTGGTAGGGGAATTTGTATTACAGAAATTAGACAGCTATTGTTTAATGTGTTAATAATTTTGCAGCTGGAGTTCTTTCCCTCCTCCCCTTTCTCTAGAGAGACTGACACCCAGTTTTTTCTTCTGGAGGAATGATGGCGTGGTTAAAGTCAGCTAACGGGTTAATACCAGATACCTTCCAGGAAGTATGTAATAAAAAGTAACATACCAGACTTGGATTAAAGGTCCAAGATTACTTAAAACCCCTTGAAAGAAAGAGTTTTGTGGTTTATTTCCTTTATTATTAAAATCCACAGTCACTCCAATGTAGCTGAGGCAGAGCTGAGTGCAGACCTGCCCCAGGGTGCCAGGCACTGGGTGGTTTTGTCCCACTGCAGGAGGGTGGTGGCAGACTGTCCCCCACACTGGCAACAGGTAGAAGTACTCTGTACTGCATAGGACTTTCTGGATTAGGGATTCTTTGACTACAGAACTGGTTTGGACTTGCACTTGAGCTCAGTATTTCACTGGACTGGCTTTTATTCACTGAACTGAGATGTGTTCAGAACAGATTTTCAAGAGACATGATGAGAACCTGATTTGTGAAGTCAGCAGGCACTCTGCAACCTTTCATCCTAGCTAAAGTAACTTCAGTTTTACATAATACTACTGCCCATTCAAAGCCTAGCACAGTGCTTGTCAGATAATGACTATTTGTATAGACAAGTAGGGAGTTGTCTTTCTTCCTCATTTATTTTTTTTTTCCTAGTCAAGAATGAATAAATACTGCTTCTGTTAAAGCTGCAGGAGACAAGTAGTGGTTGGTGATTTTGGAAGGAAGTAAACCATTTTCCCAGCATATTGGAAGCATAAATTGGGAAGAAACAATGCTTTGAGCATAAAGCAATTATAGGAAAATGGGCTTAGCAAATACCTTGTTGCATCATTTTCTATGCTCTTGACATGGGACAATACTCTTAGACTTCTGATGAAGGAGAAGCTGCAGTGTCCCTGAGTTATCTATTCAGGTACTCACCTTTTCTTAGGATTGGGAGGTTTTCCTGATCATCTAACCAGAATTTTTCTTGATGCAGTGTAGGTCTGGGACATCACTGCTTCCATCAAGAAAGAAAGGGAATGGGGTCTTCCTTTCCTTTAGAGAACAGATATTTCTGTCTCTGAAGACTATTAGCAGGTCATGTTCAGTCTTCTCCTCAGGCTAAAGGACTCCAGCTCATTCAGTCTTTGCTCATAGATGTTTTTTTTTCATATATTCATAGGATGGTTTGGGTTGGAAGGAACCTTAAAGACTATCTTCTTTCAAACCTCCTGCTATGAGCAGGGACTCCTTCCAATAGACCAGGTTTCTCAAAGCCACATCCAACCTGGCCTTGAACACTTCCAAGGGATGTGACATTCACAGCTTCTCTGGGCAACCTGTGCCAGTGCCTCACCACTCTCATAGAGGAGAATTTTTTTCCTTATGTCTAATCTAAGCCTGCTCTCCTTCAGTTTTCCGCTCCTGTTTTTACAGTTTTCCTCTGGTTTGTCTCCAATAGTCTACACTCTGCCAGGAATACCAAGAGCTTGTGGATATCTCCATATTGTGACAGGACAGAAATGGAACTCCAGTGACACAAAAGTATGCACTGAGTGACTAGGGACAGAGCAGGGATGCAAGGTAACAGGCTCATGATAAAGCACTTCTGCATTTCTGAGGGTGACTAAGGAAGGCAATGTGTGTCCACTCCCTCAGAGTGTCCCTAAACACGTAATCACTAAGCTTTGCATTAATAAGCACTACCTTTAGCACTAGAAACAATAGTAGGAGAGAGATCATCTAGGTAATAGATTAATTCTGAGCTCCTACCCTATGGCTCCACAAACTTTTTGAAATCATCCTTCGTGGACAGAAGAGTACGGGAAAGTGAGGTAAGACCAAAGCCCCAGGTAGGATAAAAGAAAAGATAATTTTTCTATTCCTAGGCCTTGTCTAGGAAAGCATGTTGCCCAAGTTTAATTCAGGTTATTTTTCTAATTGGTGTAGTTAAAAGTAATACAAATCCTTTACGGATCCAGTTAATTCAATAACTGAGCTGAGATAAATCCATATAAATCAGTTATAAACCAAACCTATTCACATGGGATATGCAGCAATCTAACTAAATCCATACCCATGCCTAGGTTGTAACCAAAGCAATGTAACTCTTCTGTGTCAGCAAGGCTGCAATAACCCATTATCCTATCAAAATCTTACAATCAAGCTGGAAGATATTTTTGAAGCAAATCAGTATTATTGAACTGATTTTTTAAATTTAGAACTTCTATTGTTTATGATGTACTTTTTGTATACATGGATAAAGTAGGTATATAATCGAGATCTTTCATAAAGGCATATCTAAAAATGCAGCAGTTTATGTGCAAACACAAATCCTTACAAGTTGCATGTTATGGACAATATTTTATCCATGTTACCAAGTGGGTATTGAAATAGAGAAAAATTGCTGTCAAATATTTCCAAAAGTGCTTTTTTCTCAAGTCCTGAAACAGATGTGTCATAGCAGGAGGCATACCAAGAGCAGAGAGCCTTACATGCCCTGAAATCTTTAGGAGAAACATCAACAGACCTGCATGGCAGCAGCAGCAGGAGGCACTGCTATGACACAAAAAGGAGCTGTGCTGCCAAGTGAATTAAGAGGGATAAGAGCTTTCTTTTGACCCTGCTCCTCAAGTATGAATTTCTGAGCTATTGCCTGTAAATTACAAAGCTTTGATTTTTCAGTGCACAATTTAATACATGCTTTGACCTTTCAACATGCCATATGAAGCTTTGATCCTTACCAGCCGACTGTCAGGGTGAACTTTGCATAAGATGAAAACAATACATTTCAAAATCATATTCCCCCTCCCTTTTAGAAAACCCATAAAATATTTCTGAGGTGGAGAAAACTCATCTTTATACACTGACTCAGGGTAAATGCTACAGAAGTGCTACATTTAAATGGGTATGGTCAGAAGCCTTGATTATCAAGACCTTTATGCAAGGCTGATAAGAAGCACAGATTGTCTAGGAAGAAGGTAAACTCCTAAGAACAATATAAATCAAGAAAGATTCTTATTTCAGCCTTACCTTGGAAAGGATGGGGAAATCACTATCAGGGCAGTCCATGGCTCAAAATGTCTTTGGAACTAGGAGGTAGTTGTATCATTTCATGCACAATTATAGGGTGAGTTCAAAAGGTCTAGCTCAGTTAAATCTAAGAAGAGCTGAGAGATATCTGAACTTCCCACCTGAGAACAATGAAAATTTCATAAAAACTAAACCCAGTGATATTTCTAGCCTTGTTAATATTATGAAAGTAAAAAAAAAAAACCAAAACAAACAAACAAAAAAAACCCCCAAAACAACAAAAAACCAATACCCCAACAATGAAAAAAGCTAATCAAAAAGCCCAAACAAAAAGAAAAACAGCTTTAAATTATTTTTGTTTGTATTGGACGTTTTCTGTCTGGAAGCCCTATAAAATCAGATTGCAATGTTTTAAAGACTAGATAATATATTATGCAATTTCTTCCATGCATGGTAACCCTATATAATTTTATATCACACACTTTAACCTATTTTCATCAGTTTGAAAGAAAGAAATTTGCAAATCTGTCCTCAATAAAAAAGCTCTTCATGTTTAGCATAGATGCATCCTAGTTCCTTTTTTTTTTTTTTAACTGAAGGATACTATAAAACCTCCCTCTTTCAGAAAGAAACAGGATCATATATCCTATTCTATGTGTGAGCTGCAACATTTACCCACAGAGCTGCTGTGCTGCTGGTATTTAGCTCATTGTTTTACAGTGCACAGTGAAAACCTGCAATATCAGTTCACAGTCTGCTCTAAACAATTTTTCAGACCTACAAGCTTTGGATGTCAGTTTAAAGGCAGGCTTTGTCAGTTTTAAATGTCAGTTTTCTTCTAATCTGGAAAGTGACTCTAGAGGCAGCATCCCTGGTACCACACCCCTTCTTCATCAGTGCTTTCTCTCAGAATCATTCTGTTTCCAAGCCAAAAGATTTCCTGGCTTTCTTCTGACTGCTAGCAGACATATATTCCCCACATTCACAGAAAACCCACCCGCATAAATGTCTCTGACTTTCCTCCCTTGTCGTCATGTGATCAATGGGACTGGAAAAATGTGCACAGATGAGTGCAGTGACAGGACTCCACAGCCCAGCAGGAGATCCCTGTTGTGCTTGTGCTCAGCGCAGACCCTGAAGGAGGGGACACCATGCCCCTCTCCCTCTAGGCCTGGGATGCACCTTCTAAAATTTGAGTCTCCTTGGCATGTACAAACACCCCAAGCCATGCTAATTCCCAATTGTCACACTACACAGAGGACTCCCAGGGAGGGGTGTTATAGACTTATACAAAGTCCACATCAGTCAGGACTGGCTTTTTGCCTCAGACTATTCAAGCCTATTTTGCTGCCAGTTTATGCCAGCACTGCTTGCTGACCTCCTCAGCTGCTGGCATAAATTGTTGCAAAACACCCCTAAATTTCCTCCACAGGGAGCAGATTTGTTGAATTAGAAGGTGCAATCTTTAGATAGCTACTTTTCTGGATAACATGCAGAGGCCAGGAAAGACTGAGTGCATCAACTCTATCTGTGCTCAGTGAGGAACCAAAGTGTCACAAGAGCCAGCCCTGGCTGCTGCACTGTGGTGGCTGAGAGGACAGCAGGACTGATTCATAATAAGGGGAGACAGACATGGAAAGGGAACAGAACCGTGATTACAGAAGAGAAATGAAGAGTTGCCTGACAGTGTCACACTGGGAAAGAAAAAGGCAGGGAGGATTAAGGATGGGATCAGAAGATATGTCTCACTGCTCTGTGACTCCAGCATGGCCCTGCTGGCAAGCCAAGGGAGTGGGGGTGTGGTGAAAAAGTCCTGTCTAGGAAAGCGATGACGAGGGCCTGTGAATCACTGATGATGATTCCTGCTTTTATTTTGATTGCATTAGTGGTCTGTGGTGTTTCAGGACCTATTTTCAGTTAGGTATTTCCTTGGTAACAGGAATAGATATAGTTTCAAATGCTTTTCATTTAAGACTTGGAAGCGCTAGAAACAGAAGTCTGAAATGTAAGCCTAGTAAGGGGCCAGATTGAAGAAAGGTGAGGCAAATTTCCCTTAACTCCTCTGTGCTGTTGGTAAAAGGCCACTAACTAGAGATAGAGGATAATGCTCCTAGACTTTAGCCAGCATCACCACAGCTGCAGTGGTGTTATTTGGGAATGAGAGGGAGAAAGGATGAGATTATAAATGAGAGGGATCGTAACACAGACTTTCAGCACCACCAATTAAACTGTGCCTCAAGGACTCTCTTCACATTTTCAGTCATTTGGAGACCTCACGATAATTTATAGGAATAAATCACATGGCAAATCACGTGATAACTCCCTTGTAACCTTAAATAATTGAGACTCATTGGGGTCAGCTAAAGTCACCCAAAGTAATTTTCACTTGGTTTCTAAACATGCATTAAAAATTAGCTTTGATTCAGCTGGAGAAGGCAAAGGAAAAAAACACAAAGCAAAACAAACAAAAACCAACACGCATATGTTCTCTCTGAGGTCTGCATTTGCCTGACCCAGTGTAGCCTGACTTTCAGTGCCTTCTCCAGGTCCTCTCTCAATGATATTCAACATGTTTCCCTAATTAATAATTATAAACTTGTCTTAAAAGATGTAATTTTTTTGGGTAACAGAACTGGATATGATATATATACTCCCAATTCCAGCAAAAGTGAAAACATGGTAAATGAGCACCTGACACATCGGACAGGTGACATCTGAGACATCCATGTTCAAGCATTGGAACAACTTGGAATATTTGTCCCAGGACTTGTGTCCCAAGACTAGGTTGATAAGAGAGGTTACCTAGGCAGATTTTATGCAGATGTTCAGACTTTCAAATTAGTTTCCTATTAAATGACAGTTTGGAAGAAATTTTGAAAACTTTATACATTACCTCATGTAGTTGACTTTTCAGAGATTCTCCATCTTTTCTATTAGTACTATCCCCCTACCACATCAGTGCCCTGAACCTGTCTGTATTTAAACAGTGTTCTATGCTGGATCACTGTAGGCTGCTCTCCTCTAATTGCTGAATCAAGTATGCATAAGTAATTTACTGAAATTGCATTGTTGCACTTAAACAATTTTTGAAATTACCTCATGTAACTTCATTAAACTTCAAATCTGGAACATTAATTTGAGGGAAGAAAAATAATTACTTCTGTGTTATTAGATCATTCAGGTGATAAACAGGTTCTCAAAAAAGTCACCTGATGAGTTTCATTCATCAGATTCAAACTGTAAATGGAATTGTTGTCTATGCATTAGAAAAGCACATGCCATATTTTGTTAACATAATCAGAAAAATGGAGCTGCCACAAACCCTTTCCCTATCTGCCAGTCATTGCATTAAATGTTTCTGCAATTTTATTAGAATTCTCTGTCTCTGCAGATCCTGCTCAACTGTGAAATTGGAATTGCAAACAGAAATATTACATTTCTACATACTGTAGTGGATAAAAAGTCCAATTTTTACATGTAGAGAGACAGGGGAAATGTTTTTTTAAGACAGAAAAACAGCAGAGGAAATATCCTCTCTTCCTCCAAGTATGTGGCAGAAGGTAAAAGTGTCTGTTTCCTTTATGACATTTTTCTATGTCAGCAGGTAGAAACTGAGAGGTGCAGGAGCATCTTTCTGTCAGTAGCTTTAACACAGAAAGGACAAAAGACTGCCTATACTTCTGGTCCTTGGAGTGGGACACCAGCTGAAGGTTAATAAGCCTGAGCTATACTGGCTGCTGCAGCTCAGACTGCAGGAATGGATGAGTCAAGGTTGGAGAAGGAGTAGGCAAGCCCTCCTGCCTAAATCATTGCTTGTAGCCCCATTCTTACTATACATTTGTTGCAAGTCTTTTAATAATGCAAGAGGTATTTCAGAGGGTTTATCTAATTCTGATAATATCACCTGTACTGGGTATTCCTGAGGCATTATTTCCAAAGCTGATAAAACACAGTGGTCAAAAAGAGATTGGTGAGTCTGATGATTGAAGCATCTTGTCTACAGGGAAAGTGTTTTTACAGCTTTCTTAATAAAAATCTCAATATGTGGTGTTTCTCCACTTCCTCACTCTCCCTTCTCCCATCTTCCCAGTCTCGTGGTATTTGTTATCATTTTTTAAAAGGTTTTTTTCAAGAGTCAAATACAAACAGTTTTGCATTTTCAGTTTGCTTGCACAGCACATTTGCGTCCCTTCTGGAAAATGAGAAATATTAAAATGGAAAGAGGGACATGAGAAGATGCTGCTTGTTCAGCCCCTCGTGCAAGCATCCCACCTTCACCATTCAAAACACAGGAGACATAAAAAGAATGATCTCTGGGTTATCTGGGAAAAAAATAGCAATTCCTCTGTAGAGTTGCTTTTTCTTCTGTTGACTGCAATGATCACAGTCATGAAGTTTAATCAGTCCTACATCAGTAATACTCGATTTTTCAGCTCTTTGTACTGATTGTCATTTACCTGCAAACAAAAGGTAGAAGCTACACACACTTAGTCCAGCATCCCTAAAGGACTGCTACTATCTCCTTCCACAAAAATAAATGTCTTTGGTTTTTTTCTCTTTAGTTAATAGAATGTTCAAGAGCTGTTCAAAGATTTCTGTCTTTCCACAATTTTTTCTTTGGCAGTGTCCACCTTGGATCAAAGTCTTGGTCTGCTTTTCTTTCGCATCATAACAGGACTCTGGGTATTAGCCATGGCTTCTTGGTATTTCAATCTAGTCTAGCCTACCATAAATGATCCATGGAAAATGGCACTCAGAGGAGCAACTTTGTCACGCTACCTGGCTGAGGACACAGAATCTGCAGCTGCCTTCACTCTCTGATGCCATTATGAGTACTTCATAAATATTGCAAATCAGCCTGCTGCATTCATCTTTCTCTCCCTAATCACATTTATCTCTAACTATTTTTAAAGAAATGTAGCTACAGCTGTGTCCCCTTCTACTTCTGGCATGGGCCACAGCCCACAGGGTGCCTCTGTGCTCCCTGGTGCCAGCACACAGAGTTCTCACTCAGGACAGGAGCAAAAGTCAGATTCCCTCCCACCCTCTCTGGCCTGTGAGCATCAGCACCTTTCCCTTTGCTGCAGCCTAGGCTGACCTCATGCCTGCAGAACAAACCTGCTACAGAGCAGTGTCACAGCTGGTTACAGGACTCCCCGGCAACATCCACAAGGCTCCACCCCAGGTACTCTTTTTGGAAGCTGTTTCTTTTTCTGTTTGCAGTTTAAAGTCTGTAGGCAGATGTTTGTGTGTCCACACATACAGAGATGCTCTCACAGCTAAACCCTTAAAATTAACTCTCCCTCCTTCATCTTGTAATAGATAACTATAGTACATCACTTTGCTGTGATCTCGAAGCAATTTAAACTTGGTTCTTCATTATTTACACCAGGTTTTGTCTAGTGTTGGTAAGGTGCAATAAGAATGATGCGAAACCTGTATAGGCAGATAAGAAAATGAGACCCCATGACTCTCTTTATAATCTGCCTTGAATCAGCCTTCTCATAAGCTACTGAAAAGGATTTTTTTTTTCCCCCTCATTTCTAGGTTCTACAAGCTGTGCTTTTGTAACAAGTCTTGTTTAATTAGGATTTAATTTAGAACGAAGACACACTTCCATGGAAGGTCAGGGATGGCTAGATTTTACTTTTAGACAATTTCCTCAAATCAGATTCATCCAAGGATAAACAATGAATTCAGAAAAACTGTGTAATGTCCTTCTAAATGTCCCTGCATATAGGCAGGGGGCAACATATAAAAAGCTTCAACATTTTGCAGTCACAATATAACACATAATCTAACAATTTTACAGAAGAGAGATTTTCATACCTCTGCAAACTTGTCTGGAATAATTTTAAAACCTGAACTTTCTTGACAGGACCTACTCTGCATTTTCTGAGTTTCATTTCCATGCAAAAAGTAACTGGTACTTTCAGTCTTAATAATTTTGCTTTACATCAAAGAAAACCAGTGAAAAATAAAAAGCAAACACAAGTTTGTTATGAGGGCGTATGACATAGGGATTTCTTTTTCAAGCTGCCATATTGAATCTCTTCACTGTAGCTATCAAGCAGAACTTCTTGCATTTAAAAGTGTTGCATAGAGAATATAATAATGAAAAGTAACAAAATTGTAACACTGTAATGAAGAATGAGATTCTGCTTTCTCCCATGTTTCATTTCCTGAAGGTGATGACCTCCTTTTACTTGACAACATGGAAGCAGGAAATGAAGCTTACCATGGTGTAAATTTACTGTTATGACCCTGATGCATAACTAAATCATAGAAATGGACAAAACTAGGGTTGTATAACACCAACAAGAAATGAGCAAAGTCTTGCAGAGAAATTGAACTGATTTTCTGCAAATGTAGCTTGTTCCATAGGATGTTGAACAGTATGCAACAAAGCCAAGTCAAAGGATGACAAGCCACAAGTTGGCAGATTTTTCTGGAGTTGCTTTATTAACTTTAAGTAAGGATGCAGATGCAGATGTGTCTGAACACAAACTGAACATGATATCCCAGTTCAGTTTTTCCTAACTATATCTATCTAGGTCTAGATCTAGATCTTCATCTTTATCATTATAGACTGAGGGAAAATATTTCAGCTTGCAATCTCAATTCAGTATTCCCAAATTTTATTTGTTTAAGCTTAGCCACTTAAGGATTTTGCCTGTATCTGGAATAGTTACAACTTTATAACAGCTCTTTTCACTTTCTTAAGAGATATGATCAATTAATTATCATCCCTACAAACTGCTTTAGTCATTGTCATCTGGCTTGTCTCAAGCTGGTTTCCCAGTGGAGCACAAATACATATGACACTGCAGACTTACTCCAAATCAGGCCATGACCAATTTACTCCAAGACCCCAAGGTGACATAAGAGTTTTTTTGCATCAGATCTCATTCCTTTCAAGGCTACCTTTTAGAGACCTATTTAATACAGATTTTGCTGATGTGATCTACAGATTTGTAGAAATGCAATGAGATCTGTGAGAAGACAATTGAGGGTAAAATTAGAGAAAACTGGTAAGTTAAATTCACATTCTACCAAAATTTATAAGAGCACAGAAATGATAGTAAAATGCAACTACTACTTCCTGGATGGAATGCAGTTGGCATGCAGAAAATCTCTTCAACAATGTTTCCCCCCCCACCTACACAGCCTCCAACCTTAAGCACATGATAAGAGGAAAGAAATGGAAGGTGGTGTGGAATGGAGACACCGTGGCCAGGCTCTGTTGCAATCTTGCAGGGATGGGAACCTGATGGTATCATGTAGCTGATAAATTACATAGCAGCTGTCAGCCAAGCAACATGGGACATGTCTTGTTAAACCAGCAACTTGGCAAAATTACTGTCCTTGGATTAGATCAGCCATAAGGGTCTCCTCAGCTCTGGGGTGCTGGCAAACTGATCAAACAGAAGAAGGTTCAAGAAAGCCTGCTTTTCACTTGACAAGATTACTAGCTGATCACTGATTTTTGCAGTCTCTAAATCATTTATCAAATGGCAAGAACTGACATACCCCAGTGTTGCTCTAGTAACATAACTATGAGATGAAAGGCTTACAGTGTTTTCCCCATGGCCTTTTCTTCAAGCTACATTTTCTTCAAGCACAAAAAAAAAATCAATGTTTAGGCACTGGAATTATTACCTACAGTGGTAACACAGTTATAATATAACATGACTTTAATTTGGATATATTTGTTTCCATCAAATCTAGCTACAGAAAAAATAGGAATATCAACTGAGTAGCAAATATGCTTTTCTTAGCTGATGGCAGGATCATATGCCGCCTGGATGAGCAAATAACACCATCCAGGGATGCTGTACATTTGTGCGCTCAGGATTTTGTTACTATTTCACAGGTGGCCTCTGGATTGAGACATAGTAGGCTGTCTCAACCTATTCTGGCTTTTTACTCCAATCTCACTGTGAGATTGAATGCTGCTCTGGTATGAATAGGGGACGACTTTTTCGAAGTCAACAGAATGGTACCCACTTGTGCCAAATGAGAATCTCTCCCATATTGCTGTTTTAATTACAGTCATGTCAGAGCTGCTGTTTCATATATATCGATTAATCAAAATGCTACATGAAGCATATGGCACCAACAGGAGTAGGGTAAAGGACATCATCTTCCAGTAGTCTTATCACATGAATATTAAGTCCTCATCGCTATCAGGTAATACTTAATGCAAGCATATTTCAGTCAGGTGCACAAAACCACAGGGATATAGTCATCACTATTAGGTTGATGCAAACAGCTGTCCACATGGGATAAATTTAATGATATACTCCAGATGCTGTTGAAAACTGGCTCCAGAAATCCAGCAACCTGCCACTAGTCATCCTTCCAGGTCCAAGCTCCCAGCTTGCAAACTGAGCTTTTCATCTTTTAACAGTGCTTAATGATAGCTGATCCTGTAACTCCATAAACAAATCAAGAGATATGGCTCAGGACCAAAATATTCTTTCCCTGAAGACAAGTCTAGACACATCACAGCATTTTTTATTTTGCTGGCTATTTCTTTTAACACTGATTAATCCACCTAGGCTGCATTTTGAAGCATCACCAGGGGCAATTTGCATAAGCTATTTTGTGTGCATGGTTTCTCTCCATCTTTTCAATGTCTTTGTATTACAGGAATCACTCTGATCTATCTTAACTAAGTGTTGTGCCACCAAGCAGCTGCTGCTCTGCCAGAGTTCCAGATTCTGAGAAATATAGAACAAAGGTCCCAACCTTTTGTAGTCATTAAAGTTAGTCTTGCAATTTACCATACGGTTCCAGTTGTTGTGGTGCTATGCCCTTGATGGAATCCTGTCTCCGATAATTGCTCTGCCTTTGTAAATTACTCTCTGCTTTTCAGCCTTGCACTGGTTTTATGCTGATTCCATTGAAGCCCTTGGGTGGTTTTGGCACTTCACTACTTAGTTCAGTGAAATTGCTTTTTTAAACGACTAAGTTGCCACTTCTAGTGTTGAATGTGACAGCAACTTCAACACCATTCAAAGATACTCAGTCTTTTAGACAAATAATGATGAAAAATGCTGGAAGTCCCGTGCAGATTACTCAATAAAAAGTTATTGTGTACGTTGGATTTTGGCCAGATAGGTTTACATCTCTGTTCTTATGAGGAGTGACATGAAAGCCACACTATTGAAGGCTGGACTTGACATCAGGAGGTGTAATGTGTAGGGAAAGATACTGATATGCTGCCATAAAACTGCAATCTCTCTTGCAGGTCTGCATGCAAAACCAGCTGCTTCCACCTTTGATCCTGATTCTTCTGTAAAATTACAAAGGAGGCAACTTAAGCCCTGTAAATTTTCTACCTGGGAAATGATCTTCCAAGTTTCATTCGTGGCTTCATAAACCATCAAGATGGTATGTGGGGCCAGATGCAAGATAGAATCACATCCTATGCTCTTAGTTTTGTGGTTATTTCCTCAATTATAATTTATAGGATAGACATAACTTAAACAAATATCATGGGCACAGTTTTTTTCTGCATACACATAGGAAGAATAAACTGTTTACTTAACATTTCAGATAGCATTATCCCTAAATATCTCTACTTTCATTGAGTAGGCACTCTGAAAAAGATTCTCAAGTTACAAAAAATAACATCAACAATATGAGCCTTCATCTCAGGCGGATTTGGATCCTGAAGCACAATGTCTATGTGAAAAATGCCAAATGAAATGATTTATGCTAGATAAAGGAAATAACTGGCCTTAATAGACTGCAGTGTGTCATCTGTATCCAGAGTTATTTGTCCTGTCATTTGAGAATTATACAGTCACAACAAAATTACAATGAGAAAAAACACAGATCATCTGCACCTGAAGTGAATTTGCTAATGCAACAATGTAGGAAACTAGGCCTTAAAGAGGAACTGTTAATGAATTTCACTTACACTTCATCTGAAATACTCATGGTTCTTATTAAGATATAAGCTGTTCATCTTAGAATAAACTGAGATGTGTTTGTGTCATTATGCTTACTTTCGTTTTCCATCTCACAAGGAAATTAAGTAATTTTCTGACTTTTCAAAAGATCCTCTAATCCTGGGCACCTTTTCCAAGATACTACAGACATTAATTTCATGGGCAGTTGCAAATATGCAGCTGCTTAGGACAATCCGGTGCCAAATCTGACCCTGCAGACAGTGCATTTGGAAAATATGGAACCGGGTGATTTTGTTGGATAGTCTTGAGAAGAGGCCACACAATGGATTTCTCAGTCACATATTTTCTTTTCAGCTGAGCACAGTAAAGAGTGAAAATCTTATTAAAATAATTTCTTCTAGGTACTTACAGCCCTTTACTATTAATATACAAAAATGCATCTTTCTGTTAACTATCCTTCAACGTAGAAACAATTTGCAAACAGCAAAATTAATAACTGGAAATTTTATCACAGTACTGACACCTTTCAAGAATAATCTCCAGAATTTAGCACATCAAGTTTGATGAAGAAAAGAGAGAGGGGCAAAAAACCCCCTCTCTGTCCCAGAAGTAATCCCAAACATTTACTAGAAAAGGAAAGCTGCCAAGGCTTTGGGAGCTTAGCTACAATTTGTGAACTCCAGTCACATCAGCCATGTCTGCATTGTTTGAATTTCCACATCCTAGGAGAAAGGCAACTCGATACATTACTGAATTCATATGCATTAATGCAAAGCTTTTGTACATTTCCCTCAGATCCTCCTTGGAGAGATGTCTTAACACAGTGATATCTTATCAAAACCTCTCACAATGTGATTTCAGAGAAGAGTTTTTGCAGACTTAACTGTGTTAAGGTAGGGCAGGAAAGAGAATAAGAGAAAACAAGATGCAACTGTTAAACTATGCATTTTCTAATTTTTAATCATTATCTTGGGACTGTGTGCAGGTGGCACTGACCAGTTTGACACAGACTGTATGTTAGTTTGCATTCTTATACAGGGCAGGCTGACATCGTGGAAACCTGTCAAGGTTGCTACTGTCTTTTAGAAGGTCTTTTTAGGTCTGTTACTTGGGGATACAACAAAGTGCTCACAAAAGCATTTCAAAAGTATAGAAAACTAATTGACATTTTACCCAAAATCGCAATGCATTCAACAAACTTTACAAAGTGATTTCTAAAGTACAAGCTACAGTCTGTACATACACAAATTCAAGGTTATCTATGCGTTGTATTTTTCTTGCATGGAAAGCACGTTGTGCTTTCATTCTGAACAAGATCTCAGTTTAGTCATGGGGACAATGAAATCCAGAAGAGAAAACAAGAAGTCAGCATACATCTCTTCCCTCTGCGATCATCTGCTCTGCACAGCTCAGTGCATAATGAGGGCTGTTACAGGCTCCCAGCCACTTATTGTTATTCCTCTGTTCCAGTGCAAAGTCAGCTGGCACAGCATAGACAGCCTTCACTGGTGCTTTCAGCTAAAATATTTTCCTTGTGCTGCAGTAGATGAGGATCACTAACAAAACAGGTTCCTTCCCTCCTGTTGGCCTTGCTGTGGAGTGGGCAACCCACAACAGAGGTGTGGTACCAAACTCGATGAGGTTCAGTAGTGTCTTACACCTCTGCAGCTGAAACTGTAGGGAATATCTGAACACAGGCTAAATTGTTACATTAAATATCTCATATAACAGTGGCTGCTCCTGCAGCTAGGATCACATGTGAAAATTTAAAGCTATGGTATGGGTAGCATTAGAACACTGCAGAGCACAATTACATCAAATAAAGAAAGTTTTGGCAATTTCCACTCAAAACAAAGGTGTGGATCTTTAGTTTGAATGGGTATAGCTGCTAGAGAAGGGATGCTTATACATTGTGAGCTGTTCTTCATTTTCTGCTAATATAACTCTATGTTAAAATGAGTCTTGTTACTTTTTTTTTCTTTTTGAAATGATTAACTCTACCACATTCTTTAAGATATACTTGAGGAATTGAAAGCTCAATTTGTATTGATGTTGCAATTGTATCCTTAAATAAGGACTATTACTGTTGATGAGGGATAAGCTCTAGAGCAGGTTAGAAATGATTAATTATTAGCTCTTAAAGATGGTTGCACATATATTTGATTCATTTTATGTTTGCTTCATTTTATCTTTGTACCAGTGAAGTTGTGTTGAAAAATAGGTGGCTAGAGAAGCAGCTTTGCTGCCATTTGATGATAGAAGAAAAATACATTGGCTTTTTCCATGTAAGCACAGGAGAAGTGTCTTTCATTCCTCATCACAAATTGCCATTCTCTCTAGTCAGCAGTTACTTGCAATGGAACTTTACTGTCTCTGCAGTAAAGTTGGTATTCATCTGCTGTGAAAGGAAGTACTAGAAAGAAAGTGTTTGACCTGAAAGGTCAGGCATTCCCAGTGAGAGAACTCACTCTCTGAGCTTTGCTGCTGTTGTCTTGGTTAGCTGCAAATTCTTAACCATGAACTACACACACTCTTCTTTTATTCTCATTGCTTTTAGGTTTCAATTAAAATGCAAACACAGGAAAACAATTTATTTCTTTGAGCTATGTGCAGGCTTCTTCATGAGGACTTCTTGATACTCACTTCTTTGAAGAATGAAGATTCATATGCCAAAACAGAAAGACAGACAGATCCTGTTCTCCCTTGTAACAGTAACAATCAGAGGCCATTAGAAAGGCTATAATGCAAATTGAAGGAGAAGTAGACAGAACAAATCATAGTTGACTGACGAATATGGCCTTATATTCAGGGTATTGGGATCAAGGGGTCCAGTCAAAATTTGGCAGAGATCTTCCCTAGGCTTCACAAAATAATTTTCAAATCAATTACATTTAATCTCTCTAAAATCCCTCTCTTGTTGCAGGTCTTGTTTACTCGATTGAAAGTTGTTTTGCATGAGCACTGTTTCTTAATGTACTGTTCCTAGATGTACTATTCCTAGCCCTCAAGGCCTTTGGGATCACTTAAGGTGTCTCATTTCTTTTGAAGTGCAAATAATACTCAAAGAGAATCTGGATCGCTTAGGAAAGGAAGGTATAGTGAATACTTGGCATTTAGCTGTTTCTCTGGCCACTGGCGAACCAGTTTCTTCACAGAGAAGAAAGACAGGAAAAACTACAAGAGAAAGAATGGAATATATCTAGAAGGAGGGTTATACCGAAAAAGAGATGGGAATGGGGACCTAAGAGACTGAGGTTACAGGGGGGTAGAACTAAGTACAGAGTGAAAAAAGTTTTAAAAGAAGAGATAGAACAGAAAGAAAGAAAAGAAAAAAAAAATATGAAGTTGAGAAAGGACTTGGAAAATAAAGAAAAATAAATGGGAAGACTAGAAAAGCAATGAAATTTGGGAGAAAATATTTAGGAGAAACATATACACTACAGGGAAAGGAAGAGGATAAAAGGAGTAAAAAAAGCATGACGGAAAACCAAGAAAGTCAGAGCACTGCAATACCTTTGTTCCCAGAGCATATGCATCCAGTGGACATAAGAGATACAGAAAGTCATTCTGGTCCATAATGAACTCTTTGATTCTGTAGGATGATCATTAAATACCTATATATTCATTTATGTCACTGGCTCAGGCTAGAAACTGCCTTATCTCATCACTGAAATAAGAGGAGTTTTCTCTGAAGTATTTGCCTTGGGTATTTTCTAAATAAGCAGTATTTTAGCACTAAAAGAAAGCAAGAGTTGATGGAGTGTGCCAAAATTGGAGAAGAAAGAGCAAGAGAAAAAACTAAAAGAAAACCCAGGTTTAAAACTACAGTTGACATCTTAGGTAATTTTATTGGCAGGACCATTCAGTCTCTGCTCTATTTCATTAGGCTACCCTACCTCTTACCTTTTCCAGGGTGTGTTCACAATGTTCACTGTGTTCTGTTCTTCAGCAAAAATTACTGACCAAGATAAATAAAGAAATAGATCAATTTATTTCGTATGTTGTTAATAATAATTCAGATGCTCACTCTGACTATTCCTTGCACTGACATAAAGAATTGCAATCAGTGTAGTGTTAGGAATTGCTTATATCTTTCCTTCCAAAACTAAGCATGCTGCCTTTTGTTTTTAATCTTCTAAATGACATTAAAATAGTCTTTTGGAAAATGTCCTCTGAGGCTGCTTTGTTTAATTGACTGTTCTTGATTAGACTTGTATTAGTAGCACTGAAGCCCCCTTTGTTATCCGGAAGCTGTACTAAGACTTGTTCTAGTTTTATGTCATATTTTATATTTAACCATACTTAACTTTATCATGAGCCCTAGAAAAGCTGTCCATATTACTTACTGGGAATTTGCACTGACTGTGGAGGTTTACCTGTGCTCTGTGTTGAGCAATAAAGCTGTAGGTGCAGGTTCTTTATGTGGGCCTGTCTTTAGACAGGTAATCTAAACATTTAAGGTATTTAGACAGATATTGGACTGAAAATATTGCTCATTCATTTGATAATGAGCAGGCCAGAGAATGTGTCCTGAATGGAATCAGAAATGAGTAGCAGCAAGGTTCTAAATCGCTACTAGCTAAAAACATTCTTAAAATAGCAAAGGTTGATAACCTTTCTAAGCTCAATTACTTCTTGATTCTATGATAAAAGTGGTGATGTTACATGGCAGAGAATCTTAGCACAATTCCATCTGTTACATGAGACAAGGATGTGTTTCTGAGGTCACAGATGCAAAAGGGACAGAAAACATATCTGTAACTGCTCATGAGATAAGTGACTCCAGTCAGCCATTGTCCAGGATGGTACTCCTGTCTCTCCCTCCACATCAGTGATTTTCTAATTAGACTACGTCAGGTCAAAAGACTTGACTGGGCCTGTCTTAAATTGACTTCCAGATGTCTGCCATTTAAACTATGACTTAAGATAAAACACATCTACTGGTTTTGAAGAATGAAGTATGGGAAATCCTTACTGTGTAGAGACAGTAACTTGCATGGGATTTTCCTTCTTTTGTTGTGCATTTTCAGAAGTTGCTTGTTTTTTGAGGCAGGAATTTCAAGAAGAAGTCTCACAGTTAAAACATACATATGCTGAACTCAAGAATTAGGTCTTATCCTCACCTTTTCTGATGAATTCTGCTGTGTTGCTTAGCAAGTGACTTCAAATCCAAGTGGGGTTTTCAGATGGGGTCATTAACAGTTTGTTCCTTGTTCCCAGGGTGCTCAGCATGAGACTCTTTTTCCTGATTGGCAGGAGTGCGAAATCCTCACAACTATAGCAGCAGTCAATCAGGGATGTGCTCTCAGCATACAAAATCAGATCGACTGCTAAATACTCTGAAAACTGAGGTGCTACATATCTCAGATAGTGTGCTTGGTGTTAGTGTCTGTGTTTGGCTTCAACTCCTCTGTGACTCAGTTTTAGGTCCAATAAGAGGATAATGACAGCCTTCACCTCACCTGGGTTTGAGAAGATAAATTCATTAATGTTTGCAAAGCACTTAGATATTAGTCATCAGTACCACAGAAAAGTCCACGAGGAAATGAACAGTTGTGTACTCAGAGCAGGGTTTGAATGTAATGTAGTAAATAAGAACTAAGAGCACACACTGAACTATAAAAAGAAAATCAAATATTAAAGAGCTTTCATTAAGTACATCCTGTGAATTCTGAGCACTGATTGAGACAACAGTTCTCAGTAAATAAAAGCAAGTGATCATGGGACTAAGAGATGTATCATGATGCATACATACCAGAGGCTAAACTAACTTTGCAGGAACTCCCTTAGTTCTGTCATTTCCTAATTGTCAGTTCTTACCCTTGAAACTTGGATAAAATTCTTAAAATTGTGCACACAATAATTTCATTTTGATGTACACATAATAATGTATGCACACATCCTCTCTTAAACACACACAAACACAGAGCACAATCTATCCACTAGGTAAGCACAACTAAATGAAAGGCAAGGTATTTTACACTTTTCTATATGTATCTTTTGTTTTCACACTTCCTTCTTATCCCATTTTGGCATCCAACCTGGTTCATAACTGCAAATGTAGATATTGTGTCTAACGACTTATACCTGAGTATAAATCAGAAGGTTAAATAGTTAAAAATATTAATAGACGAAAGACTGACTTCTTGTAAGTAACCAAATACATTTTTCCAGACGTATTTTCACCCCAATATTCCAAATTATTAACTTGGCAGTTTCCCATATTTCTCCCTGGTATATTCCTTTCATTGCGTTTTATGATAGAGACAGGTTTACATTTGAAAATGAAAAGTGTAATTTTTTTGAGGATGCTAATAACTTTTAGTGCTGGACTTTAAAAGCACATTCAATATAGGTAACAAAGCCATTTTAAAGATACAGAGCTAAAAATGCAGCAATTTAGAAATTATGGATATTGTAAAACTGTGTTGCTATCGCCCAAAATGGAATGTTGAGGGTGAATCACTTTCAAAAAGAAGACAGTGCTTATTTTGCATATACAAATAAGAAACAGATATAAGATATGGTTTTTATTTAAAATAGATCTGGGTACTCCATGCTCTGCACAATATCTTTAAAACGTCATTGACTTATGACTAGTTTTAAGATGGGAAACAAAAATTACCTCACGTCTGTTCTGATTCCTATTAAAGGGCAGCTTTTCAGGATGTCTTAGGGAATGTTCTCTTAAGGTTTTCATCGCAACCAGAAAGTGCAACTTTGTTGTGAAACTTACACTGATGTGCCTAACTTTTGACAAATGGGGTTATCCGTTAAATGCAGCTCTGAACAAATGCATAGAAAGGTGTGGAAAATATGTAACTAAGAAATGGGGATTTCACAGATGTAGCATCCATTTGCTATTGTCTTAATGCAGAACCTTGTATGGCTCACAGGCAGGATGTAGCATCTGAACAGAAGCTGAGGATGGGAACACAGGTTGAGGGATAGAGAGTTTGAAGATGATACGGAGTGGCCAGTCTTTCTATACAGAGTTAAAATAATAGCTGATGCTCCAATAGCACTGAACGTAAGTTTACTTAGCAAAAACTAGAAATGTGAATCCTCTCACTGCTTTGCAACAGAATTTATACCATTTATAGCTTAAAAGAAGAAAATCCTGGAACCAGGCAAACCCATGAGAGACGGATTCAGGGGTAAACATTTCAGTGTTGGTTTAATTTTGAGACTGATACAGTACAAGTGATGTGAAATAAATGTCAAGGTGTGATGAGTTCATCAGAAAGAATATAATTAGAGAGTGCTGATTATGTAAACAAAATACCATCCTCCTCTCCTGTACAGAAAAATTAATTCCACAGAATTAATTTTGAACAAAGGCTTCTCTCTGTCAGTGATTTTTCCTGACATTTATAGCCAAGGGGTAAGTTGATGAAATTTATTTTTCTGATACCCACGTGACCACTCTTATTTTTTGACATGGAATGTTGCCCATGCATTCAGGCTGGTGACATTTTGGATGTGTTTTTTGTTCAGGGCCCACTCTACAGAAAATTTGTACATGAACCACCACTAATGAAATCTAGTTACAAGTGGTCCAATGATCTGTTTTACAGAAGATATAGTGATTGACTTAATTCTAGGAAGTATGGATTTAAGTGGAATATTACTTTTTATTTTCAGCATTGATATTCAGGGCACAGGTAGAAAAAAGGAAGAGCTTAGATGCTTAGATGCTGGACAATAACTCATTTGGAAGAGCAAGAAATAATTTAGAGGTGTCTGTGAATAGCAGGGAAGAGTAATGGTGTTACTGTATGTACCATGACTCTATACCTGAAGAAATAACAGGACTTGATCAATGATAACTTATGTAGAGGAGGGATGGGAGATGATGAAGAACTAGCAGAGGCATCCCTGAGAGAATAATGATATCTTCCCCCATGGTCCACATCGCCCTGCGCAGCAGGTGTGTTTGGATTGATGAGAGCTGTGCCGAGGGCAGTCAGCAGTAATTTAGTGTGGTAGGCCATGCACAAACGACTTTCGTTACTGCTGACAGCTTCATTACAGCAGGACCATCCTTCACTTGTTGTAGACCTTCTTCCATCAAGCTGAAGACAAATGAAGGAATGACCAAGACCCTATATGTTTGCAATATTATCCTCTCCATTATTTTACCCTGGGCTGTTTTTGTCTGTAAATTCTACAGTTGTACCTTTGAAGGGTACAACAAAGATCCAGAAACATCTCTAATGCCTTCATCTGCATGTACTTACTGTACGTACTCCAAAAGATACACCAGAAGAAAATGAAAGAGGGGCTTTAGCATAGCCTGAAAGTGAAGCTTTTCTGGTAACTTACAGGAAATGGTTTCCAGAGCATGCTGGGTCACCATGGAGTCTTTTTCTTTCTGGCATGGTGTGAATTATCTTTTTCTAAAACTGAGTTTCCAACCACTTTTCCAATATCATTTTCAAGAGAATTAACAGATTTCTGTAAAGCAATAAACTCACCCAGACATGAGTCATCCTCCTTAATCTTTTATGTGGGTGTATGCCATAGGATGGAGCAAGGCTGTAGTCAAGTCTGAAAATTCCTTTTTCTCACAGCAAGTGACTCAATGCAAAAGGGAATTCCTGTCTTCTGTGACAGAAAAAGCAGCACAAAGGAAGCAACGGGGCTGCTCAGATGCTATAGGCATACAAGGACTACAGGAACATAGAACGCTGGAATAAGGAACAAGTCAAGGCTACATAGAACTAGATGCAAGAAATCAAGAGGAATGAAATTTTAAAGGATCTTAGACTGGAACTCTGTGTTATAGTCTTCAAATGCATGAGAGAAGATGCATTTATTTCCTGCTGGTGATTTGAAAAAACCTGCTGGTTTCACTAATGCTACAGGTCTTATTGAATGGTTTGTGAGTTTCTATAAGCTCTGTAAAATCACTGTTTATGACAGTATTTGCCTCTGGTTGTTATCATCCCACTCAGAAGATCTGTCAATACCCATGCAACAACTGAGATTCTTCCTGGGGTAAGTTCTCAGTCACTTGTTAAAGTATACATTCAACTACCTAAAAAATGACTAAGATACTGTACATAAAACCATTAGACTCCATAGTAATAATATTGATAATAATCAGAACATACAATGAATATAAAGTTCTATATAAATGTTATATCTTAGATTTGGAAGGCATTTGAATTTATTATTCTAAGGCTGCATACCAGATAATAATGTAAGTTTTTTATTGACTATAATCTCTCTGACTGCATTGCACTAGCTTTTCTAGCAATGCCTACTGGAGGCCTGGCACTGCATCATGGAAGTTCAGTACTTCTGTGTATGAATGATGTTCTGTGCATTTGTCACACAGTAAATTCACTCTTGAAAAGGGCATGTGTGTGTGTGTCTGTAAAATCACAACATTCCCTGCCTACTACAGGAACTCTCTGTGTACTACAGGAACTCTCTGTCTACTGCAGGAACTCCCAGCAGACTCAACTCTCTGACCAGGAATGTGCTGATGGTTTGTAAAGAGGGGCCATTCATCTGGCACAGGCAGGCAGGATGAAGGTGCAGCCTATGTAGAATTGGTAACTGTAGATTATGACTGGACTTTAACAGTAACTCAGGAACTACAGAATAAAAAGAAAGCCTTCCTACTCTGTCCCAAAGACCTGCAATGTGGCTATCAGGTCAACAGCAAGAGACTGGAAAAATCTAGTGTAATGCGAAGAAACCACTGGCACGCTAGATTGGTATAAAGTAATGACATGTTCACAGCTTACCAATTGTTACCTATTATAAACATATGGCAAATGATAGCTTCAAAGGAACACTTGTATGAAGGCAAACATACAAGGAAACAACTTGTAAGCACTCTCTGTAACAAGAGGATCTAGCAAAAAACCCAGGTATATTTCCTAATTTATTTATTTAAAAAACCTGTATGTTTTATAAAAAAAACCCCTGCACATAAGTACATTATGCATGATGACTTTTCTGCCAGGTGTGGAAGTGGCAAATTTCATGAGCCATCTGGACAATTACCCAGAGAATGTTTTTCTGGAGCTGTTGGTGAATGTTCATGTGGGTAACAACAGCACTGGGAGAAGTAACAGTGGAGTTATAGGGAAAACCTACAGCTATGAGCGAGACAGTTGGCATGACATAAATTTCAGGTACTTCATGGAAGGGTAATAAATAGTGGAACTCTAGAAAATCAAAGAGCAAGTTAAAGACCATTGCTTTATGTTGAGGAAAGCACGGGAACAGAAAGTTTGCGTTATTGTTGTACGTGGTTAATATAAACTAATGTTAAAAAAGAAAATCTCTAAATTTGCACCACAGAAATCCTTCACATTAAAATTGCATGCTTAAATGAAGAGAATATTATGAGTTGTCTTGACTTCATGATCAGGAGGGGAATGTTGGATATACAATACTGTGAGTGAAAAGAGAACCTGCAAGGCTGAAAACACAGCTGCAATGAGACCTCTCCTTCCCATGAATGTTAGCTAAGTGTCAAGGTAAAACACTGTGCAAAAGTTATATTCTTAGAAAACACTGGTGAGTGTCCCTTGAAGCAACTATCTTCAAAAGGAAGAACAGTAACCACAGATTCAGATTCAGCAACCTTAAAGAAGAGAAAAAAATAACTACAGCAAAATTTAACTTCAAAAAGGAAACTGTGGTAACCAGGAAACTGTTTTAAAGAATGAAGGGGAGTAATTAAAAGAGTAAAATATCTTCAAGAACTTTTAAAGGCACCATATTGCATCCTCAACATAATGTTTATTCCTTTAAAAATAATCTAAATGACAAAAAAAAAAAAAAAAGAATATAGTTAAATAACAGAGGGAAAGAGGCAATTATAAGTAAAATGACGTCCTTCAAAAAGCAGAATTTGTATCCAAAGGTGCAAAACAGCAAATGTGTAAAAATTCTGATATGCAAAATTTAAAAACATAATAACCTATATCAACACAGATTCTGAGAAGCAATCTGCTAAAGGCATGGAAATTAGTAATACAGTCTCTCTAAAACACATGAAAACCAAGCATCCTTCCCAAGTCTGTAGAGCTGACAGATGGCTGAGCCATGGAAGAAGCACTGGAGGATGCTGTGGCCATAGCAGAAAGGCTGAAAGAACTGTTTACATTAGTGTCGTCCACATGGGAGCTTAGAGAGGTTTCTGCCTCTACTTACAGGAAATGAGTCCAAAAAACTGCCTCAAAGTGAAGTGTCAGCAGAAGGAGTTTTAGAGCAGATCAATAAAATGTACAATAACAAACACCGTAAGAAACAGATGGTATTAACCCAAGAGTTCTCAAAGTTACTACTGAACTACTAACTGCTCTGAATGAACTCTTGAATAAATTAGTGTTTATTCCAGAGAAAGAGCAGGTGGGAAGCAGAATGCCCATTTTTAAATGACCCCTGGATCTTGTGCGGGTGGGGAATAAGCAGGCTGTGAAATCTACAAACAAAAAATGTCTGATTTTCTTATCAAACAAATGGACTGAAGCTGTGGCAAAGAATAAAAACAATAGATTAATAGTTTAAAATAGTTTAAAAAGTGACTGGAAAAACTGATGAAGTGTAGGCACACCATGAACTATTAACATAAAATATGTATTTAAAAACTGAGTTAATCTGTGGTCTATATACAATGGGCTGGTATAGGCCTCCTTTTCATATCTTTTCCATAAGCATAATTTTCTGATCAGTGTTAGAGAGAGGATACTGTCCACTGCTGCTATTCTCATGTTCCTCTAAATGTCAATATGAAAACAAACTTTACAAGATGCACTTAATATAATAATATTAAATATTGTATGATTCAAAAGAGCAAAGAGAGTGATGTAAATGTTATGGAGAGAGACTACCACATTTTGGTTTTACTGACATTAAATCTTGAGAGGTATGTTAATTCAAACCAAACACAGATAGAAGTGATTTAGTATTGCTATCTCTAAAGATATGTGGGGAAAATTTATCAGAAAGGGTGTTCTTGGAACTAGAGTATTAGATTGGATTTGAACTTCTACCAAAATCCTGGCTGATGCACTGCAAACACTCTCCAGGTTTCTCTGTTTCCCATCTGCAAAATTGGGTGACCTCCCACAGTAAGTCCTGACTTCCAGAGTGTTGTTAGCATAAGTACTTAATGTTTCAAGGCACCCAGAAAATGTGTTTGAGAAGGTTCCTAGCAAGTTGTAGTGTCATTAATCTTTGCAATTTGTTTATAAGCCTTCAGCTACTTTTCAGTCCACGCAACAAAGGCTTACATCCAAGCCTATCTGAATTAATTCTTGTAAGACCTTGTGAGGCATAGAATCAATATAGTGTTTTCTGTTTAACTTACTCATCAAAGAATATTTTACATTAATATAGCTCTTCTCAACCTGAATGGTACTGAAATGCTTTGCAGACTATGTTAGTACAACTGCAGCACTAAAACGCTGCACTAGCAGAAAGTCTAGAGAGGGGGACAACAGGACAGACTCTTTCTGTTGTAAGAAACTGTTTCAAAACATTTACTGTGCACTGACTGAAGTTTGTAGAGAGAAATTCTAGAAAAGTCTGTCATTGATAACAGTGCTGCCAAAGCAAGAGAAAAACTGAAATATCACGGGGTGCTCAGGAATTCTGTGCCTTGCTTGGAATCCTTTCTACTCCGATGGTGTCTATCACATGTTCTGCTCTCTCTTCTTCTGTACTGTTGGATGTGATGAGGGCAATGTAGCTCTTAAACTACCCTGGAGTCACATCATCCCCAAATGTGTTTCTCAGTTTTGTAGAGGTTAGATTTGCTTCAGAATCTCTGCCTTGCTGCAAAACTTTGGGAACTGGTTTGACTTTCATTCAAAAAAGGGCTGGTTCTTCTCCCAAGTAGGAAGCTGTGATGCTGGAGGCAGGAGCTGTGCCTATCATCAGTTTCAGTGCCTCACCATAACTGCAAGTGTGTGGGAGTGAGATCTGAGATTTCTCCTATCGACACTGACTTCAGAACTCTTTCCATGGTGATGTAACCTGTTCAGGTACTGTAGGCAAGTTTCTGATATTTTTTTTTCAAATTCTCTTTACCTGGGATTGATGGCAGCTGTATTCCGCTCTTCATCTTTCCCTCAAAGGCTCTTGGACTGAACTCCAGTGTTTATCTCCTTTTGAGACATTCACAGTCAGGCAGATGGGAGGAATAAAGGAGCTGGAGATACAGACCTGCATACAGTATGAAGTGAGGGCTGGGGAAGGATAGACTGGATGCATTTTGTCTCTGCTGGGCATCTCATCTCTGTTGAGATGAGGGATCAGAAACAGAGTAATACCATTTCAAACCCTCCTGGGCAAGAAAGAAAATCCAGGTCCTCAGGGTCACACTAATGGAGCTCAGAGATCACTGCTGCAGCCCAGGCTCCAGGATTATATGGAGAATGGAGGCCCAAGAGCCCATCCATCATGAAAGGTAATTGCTGAATTGTCCATCCATGGATCTCCATTGTGAAGTGCCACCATGGTGGTGGGCATATGCCACAAGAGTGGGACTGAAGGCTGTTTCAGAATTTTTCTTACTTCAGACTTTGCTTCCCTGCTGCTGTTGAGTAGATGGCACTCATTTACCAAAAAAAGGACACAAATGCCATCTGGCATCTCAAGACTTTCTAAGTGCACCAGTGATACTAACTGTAGTGTGTTCTTTAATGGTACCATTACTAAAAGTGCAGTGGCTACCTAAAATTCACGTCATTTTTCATTATGTCATTTCATACCTAGTACAAAAATTCTCTCTCCCTTCAACACTGGATTTATGCAGCTGACTTGTGGAGGAGGACTGATACTGACCCTGCTCTCTTTGTCCATTACTTCCAGAATCACTTGCAAAGTTCTGTTTGATTTCAAAGAAACAAAAAATCTCAGCCTGACTTTATCTCATGACAAAAAGAAATTTCCTTAGGTCCTGAAGTCAAGGATGACTACACATGGCCATTTTTAAAGACAAATATAAATGCTAGGTTATGAAAATGCAGCACCATCCAAAGTAATTTGCTGCTTCATGGGTTGCCTGGCAGGAAGAAGCAAGCTGAGTTGTTTAGAATTTTTTTATATGTAATTAGAAGAGTTTTTTATTAAGATCGTTTGAGTCAGATTCCCAACAATAAATCTGATGGCACATGAAGTCCTGAGAATTGCAGTGCAAGCAGAAGCAAGAAGTGAATTTTAAGTAGAAATGTCCCACTTTTCTGGCCCCCAACAAATCTCACTACTAACCTTTGCTGCCCATAAAAACCATGCCAAACCAATAGGCTTACTTTGACAATAGATAAAAAGAAAAATAGCTGTAATGATTCACAATGAATAGTTATCATTAGGTCCCAAGAAAATAAGGATGTAGCACATAAGTTAGCAAAAGCTGCTTTTCCAAGCTAGATTCATTTTGCTATTGCCAAAATTTGACAGTGGTAATAAATTCCATGAGGTGCAGATCAGCTTTTTGTTCTGTGCTTACAATGTCCAGCATGATGAGGTCCTGATCCACATCAGAAAGTCCTTGATTCTATGAAACTATAAATAAAATAATTATAAAACTTTTCTATAAACCATTCCTTCTCCAGGTTTTTATTCCAGCATAATGAACATGTTCTGAATTTGCTCACAAAGTACCTGTGTGAGAGCTACCAAAAGAAAATGCAACGGTTTTTTACTGAATTTTTAATTGGAATTTATATTTTTGGATTTAATCTTTTTTTGTTAACTTTAACTGAATATTAATTCCCTCTATCTTTCCTTTTTCTTTCAAAGAAAAATCTGAAAAAGTGGGAGGAGAAGTGGGATGGGTAGAAAGAGTGAAAAAAAAAACAACCAAAGGGTTCAGCAGAGCTCCTGCTGAGATCAAAAGTGGAAAACCAGCCATGGTCATGTTACCTCCAAGCTAATCTTTGCCTGAGTTACTTCAGTACTGGGCAGCCACCTACAACAGAGAGGGTGACTCTGTAACCCAGCAGCAGCTGCAAGAACGTGGGTTAAGATGTGCTCTGTTCTAGTCACAAATTAATCTTAATTCATGTGGATACTGTGACCAGGCCTAGACAACAGCAAGCATACTTGCCTCTGTGCACACGGACAGTTATTGTCAGTAAATAACCTGTCTTTAAATCAGCCTGTTCACCTTTTTTGTTCCATGACGTATTTAAATATATATACAGCTCTTAGCAGCTACTATCTAATTTACAGAATCTGGGAGACCTTCAGGTTTCTGGACCTTCCAGATTTTTGGATCTAGGTGAGTGCAGCCACATGCAGACTCATATGACACATAGGACACCTGGGAAGCACTTTATTCTTTTCTGTTGCCTTCTTATCCTGGGAAGGAGCACAACCATAGAGCTCTGTTGTTTCCGCACTGAAATGGTTTATAGAGCATTTTTGTAAACATATTTCCATATGTACATGGATGCTTTTTCTTATTATAGAGAAAGCTCGTAACTAGAGCATAAAACACAGGTAATATTTAGACTGAATGTGAAACAGTTCCACATAAAATTAGAAGAAAATCACTTTTTCCTACAGTTTGGCCTAAAAGACAATTAACTTAATTGAATATGGACAGCTCTATTTTGCAAAAATATTACAGCCAAAGGTAATTTTTTTTTGGAAAATATTTTAGTAGACTATTTCAATTTCAATGAGATTGCTTGCTAGAAAATTAAATACATTTTCAGTTAAATGTAATAATGAATTCCATTGTCTGCATTGCTCAGGCAGAACTATAATATAATTGTGTTTAATACAATTAAAACCAATTTTTATTAAAAGTAATAATGCAGACGATTGTTTACATTACTCAGGCAGAACTACAATACAATAAATGTCTTGTATCTAAGTCACTCAGAAAATACATGTGCATTATTACATGCTCATTTTGAACATTACATCCTCACAGCTCTCCATGCTAGTAAAAAATGTCTTTCCTCATTTTGGTGGATCCCTGCTGTTTACCAGCTAGTAACAGATTTGGACAAAGTAAATTTAGTGGTTTTATCCCAGTTATAAGTGTACTCAAACCAGCAAGCTCTTCAAAGCTCCCATTCCAAAGCATTTCTCCTAAGTTTTTACCATCTCTCATGCCTTTTAGATAGGAGTTTTAATGCTTAAATATCTTGTGAAGTGCTCCAACAATCCTGAAAACCTCCAAAGATCCCACAGTGAAAACTGCTATATACTCTGGTTAAAAAAGTATTTCTTTTTGAATTGCAACAATTTAAGTAATTTCTAATGCATGATAACAGAACCTGTGTGTTATACTGACTAATAAAGTAATTTACACTTCTTGAGAAAGCAGTGCATGCTAAAAATTGTGGTAGAGTGACTGATTTTTATAAAACATTATCAGAACCTTGAAAAATAGGAATGGAAAAAAGAATTATGAAAAGAAACAAGTGTGATTTTGGTAAGGGGTTGTACCTAACTAAGCAAATACTCATTATGCGTTATTGAAAGAAAACCTTTAATAAGCCTTATTTCTCTTCAAAGGGTCGTGAGAGGAAGAATGGGATGATGAGGACAGGAATTTACAAAAGTGATCAAAGATGGGTGAAACAGAATAAAGAGATGTAATACAAACAGGCAGTTGAAGTAAAAGTGGGAAAAAATCCTGGAAAATTTGTTGATAAGGCTCAGAAACTTTCTGTGAGCATCAGATAAATTCTGGTGACCTGCTTGGCATCGTTCCTTCTAGAAGCAGAATTAATTTCTGTGTGAAAGAGCAGATCTGCTAAAACTGTTCTCTTATTTTACTTTGATTATCATCTAAATTTTTTTTTTGTTGTTATTTGTGTTCCTAAACATGAATTTATTACATATGTCCACCCAATAACACAAGAAGAGAACTCCTGTTCCCATTCCCCCTCTCTCCTTTTTTCCTATTATTCTTTTACCTCCAAAAGGCACTGAGGATCTCACTGTTATGGAATCAATGTACAGCTGCATTGCTGTGTGTTAGCTTCCAGGACAAATTTGACTAGCTATGGAAAATTAAACTTTTTAACATTTTCAGTAACATTTTATCAATAAATACAAGTATTGCTAGTAACTTTGAGGGCTGGGTGGTGAAAAGACCATAAATGGAAGGGAACATTTTTGGTTCCAGGATTCACTGCCTTGGTTTGGTTCCACCTCACTGTTCTCTGATTTTCACTGACATTTTCTTCCTACCTCTAGAGAATCAGCTTCTTTTCGGGGGTAGGGGGTTTATAAATTAGGGGTGTAGAAACCTGCTCCAAGAAAGTTCTTCTGGATTTACATGGATTTTGGCTAGTTCAGTTTAGAAACTACATAAAACCTGATACAAGGATGCATTGACTGATAGCTGTAGAATTCTTTCTTTGGGTAATTCAGGAAAATGATAATGGAGAATTTAATGGTTTTAAAGTGTCTGTGATACAAAGGGCTTCTACTGCACTGTAGGCACCTGTCTGCTGCTACGTCCATTCTAGTATTTCAATTTCAATTTGATACTCAGATTTTGTCCCATTGGAGATAATTATAGTTATTTTCATTACAATAATGCCTGGAGATTTCAATCAAAATTAGAAAACTTTTGCCAGGTAGTATAAAAACATATGACAAGACATAATTCCAACCCTGAGAAGTTTACAATTTAAATAGACAGGATGAACAATGGGAGACCTATTTGCATCTGCAGGCATCAAACCTCAGATCTTGAATACTAGACTGTAAGTCGCTTGCCCAAATGTAAGCGGTATTTGATAATACATTTCCTGAGTTCCTGGCAACTCTTAAAAAAAAGACTGCAATAGCTGCAGTGTGAAGAATTATTTGCAGTTTTCTGAAACTAAGTTCTGATCTGTAGCCTTTATTTATTATGTGTTGTGGAATTGGCTGTGTGCCAGCTCACTGCTGTTCTCATTTTCAGGACTCACAGAGGCTGCTGTTACATTCACTTTGCCAATTCACCTCACCCCAGACCTGTAACTTCCACTGCTAGCCAAATACTGCCCAAACCTTCCAAAGTGTTACTGATCTTACCTAAAAATCCTCAGTTTCTCATTTCCTAGGGGTCTAAGGGATCTAAGGATGATGTTAGGATTGTGCAACTAATTCTCAGCATGAATCAATAATGTAAACATCACCTAACCCTTAATGATCAGTCTCAAAGTAAAACCAGCTATGCAAAGGTAAGACATTCAGTACCTTTTACACAGCTCAGTTTAGCAGCTCCCTGCACTGAACAGTTTTATGGGAACTTGAGAGCTGAGAAAGACATAACAGAAAACAAGTATTTAAAGCCATACAACATTTCCAATTGGCTAAATCAGTCTAAGCAGCAATATCATATCCAACAGGAAAAAACAAAAAGAAAAAACTTCAGTCTTTTTCACTAGACCTCAGTGTGCCTTCAGTGCATCATAAAGGCAGAATGATTTTATTACTGTTTTCTCACAAGAAGACTGAGACCAAAGTGCTGAACAACTTCTATGTCTCTTAATCACAAGACTTTCATACATAGGCTTCACAATGTGTCGTATGTTTCTGTGTTTGGTTTTGGTGGGGGATTTTGGTTTTTGTTTTGTTATTTAATTTGATTCAGTTGTTTGCCTTTGAATGGAACAAAACCAATAGCTGATTTCCTTACAGAATGCTTTGTGGTTTGGGGGTGTCTACAGAAATTTCTGTGAGAAATTAATCTGATGTCCTTTGCCTGTAACTGTAAGTTGATCTCTCCAAAACCTGAAATAAACCTGAAAATCTTTGAAAGGAAAAAGTTATAAAAATCAGGGCTGTAAATAGGGTAGAGCCCCCCAAACATTATCTCTTATAGGCAATGCAACCTAAATCAGCATAGCAGTCTTTGTAGTAACATGGAAGGAATGAATGTGGTAAGGCAAAAACGAAGAATGCTTTGCCTTTTTTTATAGTGAGTGTTTATGTAGCCTTGCTGCTACACTATGTGAGCACACAACATTTGAAATATATTTATTCACCCAGTGCTACTGAAAATAGAAGCTTTGTCTATCAGGAAGCTCTGTGAATTGCAGGTAGTCACAGTGAAAATGCAGATACTTGAAGACCCAGGCTTGTGCAGTAATTGAATAATCCTTTCTTTCTCATGAATAATCACAATTACCTCAGATGGAGCACATTAAAGCAGTGGTACTGCGGCTAATCTTACAGAGTCTGCCCTGTTTCCTCACTAAGCTCCCAGTAACCAGGAAAGGCACATAATATGGATAGGAAGCTTTGCCTGAAGCTCCCACTGCACCCGTGACACACATCTCAAGAGTTATCTGAAACAAACTATAACAATTGAGCAAAACTATGTGAGCTTGCTTCCTAACATCAGCTATCCACATGCTCCAAAATTCTATCCACCCATCTATTCCTATGATCTCCTCTCAAATCAAACTATGAGAGTAGTAAAATAGCTTTTGGTTTAACATACTGCAGTCATACAAATATTTTACTGGAATGTTCTCTGAGACTGAAATTCTTCATATATTATGCATCAGCACAGGATTGTTTTCAGGCGTATTTCAGGATAAGCTCCTTGTATGCAGACCAAACTGGCAGATGAGACAGGATGAGTGCAGGGAAATAAGAATACCTGATGTGTTTTCACAACTTTATATTTGTTATTTATTATTCATTCACTCATTTAAAGACTTTGCAGCCACTCACTCAGAAACAGGTAACATTCCAGGTAATTTAGATTGTAAAACCCACTGCAAACACTGGGCACTGAATCCTTGTTGGGCATAGCAGTTTGATTTGTGGACCCTTTGCTGAATGGCCATCGTTAGCAGAGATATTCACAGACATTATGTTCTTGCTTTGAAATAACCATGAACAAAGCACCGAAAGAACACATTCAATGACTTGCTATGAACACATGCCCAAATCAGGTTTGATGGGGAAACATGCTGCAGTTTCAGAGTGTGCTTTTCAGTGAGAATCTAGTGACGCTACACAGGTCCAGCTGCCTACTCCAGCAGAGTGAGGGCCAGGCTCACAATCTGCTACAACATTTTCCCTTAATGAGAAATATTTCTTGCATTGGGAAGAAGAGCTAATTAGATTGGTTTTGTCATTTCTTTTTTGTTTGTTTGTTTGTTTGTGGTTCTGTGTGTTTTGGTTGTTTTTCTTTTTTTTTTTTTCTGGTTAACATATTATGAAGTATTTAAATTTAGGATCTTTCTATCCCATCTTATAGGCTCCATATGGTTCTTAAGTACTTCCCCTGGTTAAAATGCAGTGACTGAAAAAACAATTCTTTCTCTAAATAGGCAGGAACAAATGTGGGGTCTTAATTAAAAAGGTCTAGTGAGAGATGGGAAGCAAACATTGAATTAGATGCAGGGGCCAGATTCTGTTCTATAACCTCCTTTCAAATTGGTTCAGGTGTACAGGGTAGCAGGAATGAAGCAGAGAATGTGTAAACGCCCTGCTAAGATCAGATAGACATGGCCAAGGTAGAAGTTCTGTTCATTGCCAGTGTTCATTTTAACATAAAACTTTATTTGTTTCTTCTCAAAGGGCTTAGAGCTGCTGGAAATAATCCAAACAGAATATTTCCATGACTTAGTTTAGCTTTTGGGAAGTATTTGGGCTGCTCTAGTTCAGGTCTGATTGATCATAGTTTAATTAGTAACCAGAGAGATGAATTTCTGGCAAGTCAATTATATCAGGCTTTAACTGCTAGCAAAAGCTAAGTGTGGTCCTAGAAGTCTTGGAACAGACTTGAGTTTTGGTTTACCTATCTCTTTCCTCATATGCATATACTGGTAATGATTCCTGAAGTGCAGGGATGTGGCAGAGAGAGAAACAGCTGGTGAAGAAAATTAAGTAGACCTACAAAGCAATAGAATAAACTCATGGAAGAAAAATCCATCAGAGACCACTGAAAATAAAGAAACCATCCCTAATTCAGAGGGTTTCTAAGCTGCAGACCCATGGGAATTGATACCCTATAGCTGGTATATGTTACCTTGAACTCGCCTGCTCTTATATTCTGCCCTAGGCATCTCTCCAGGACACTGTTGGAGGTACAGATCTGGCTGGACCATTGTTCTCACTCATTATGGACATACATATTTTTGTGTGACAAAATCTCAGATTTCACTAGTATTACTGTGGACATCATTGCTATGGAAACCAACTACTGCAATTTACTGTCTACACTTTAAAAATACATTAGTGTTGATGCATTTGCATCAAACCTCATAGAAATCAACCACCACCTTCTGCATTTTTTTTACACTTCTGTGTAATGATCCAACAATGAGGAGCTGTCAGGCTTGACTAGTGACTGGCATAACATGCAGAAACATTTTACAAGCTCCATACTGATGAAGCATTGATATGTGCATAGGGCCATCGGGGAAACAATTTGGTTTTTATAGTGCAAGACACAAGATGTGAGGGCTCCAGGGCTATTCAGCCCAGGGCCTGTTTCCTCTCCTCAGAAGCTGCCAGGAAGAGGCAGAATACGAGTTGTCCAGAAGAAGCTCTTGTTACAACCACAGCAGCTATTAGACTGCTGCCACTGTGGTTCTGTGCTGGGAATTTCGCCCCTTGGAAGATGTTCACATCTGACAATATCAACTGCCTCTACAATCCTTTGGTCCCACTGCTTCTAGTGGGATTATGGCAGGCATCAATATGTTTTATAGAGTTTATGCTGACGGTACCATTAACTCAAACGTTTATTTCAGACATTCCTCCCAAACCTTCTATGCCTGCTGACAGCTGTCCCAGTAGTCAGAGTCACTACCTTTGTGCCTTGTAAGTCCTGAAGGAGACACTTTAAGGCACTGAACTTTTTCCAATGAGATTGCTGTGGTGTACATACATCCTCCTATGCACGTGAAAAAACAGGCATCATCTCTTCTCTCCCTAACTGATTAATAGTGAGGATACATTATCAGAGCTAATAGGAGTCAAATGAAGAAAGCTAGTCAAGTGAAACCCTGTAAATTGGTTCTTGTGCTTTTTCCATCTCTTCTAATACCTAATGCCAGGAATTTTCATTCGTGTCCAGCCAGAGCTAAAAGGGAAAGGATTAGAAAGTAAATAACTCCCACACCTGCAGTAGGGGAGCAGTCAGCTGTTTCATTGCTCCATTTATTAGCAAGACAGAAATGTAAATCTACATCACAGAATTTTTTTTCTGTACACCCTGTCATTCTTCTTGGAAAAGTAGATGTGCATACTAGCTTTTCACCTATATGTCCACATCAGTGTCTATGCATCTTTATTATTCTCTTCCCTGACCTATGTGAGCTTTACCTAGGTGAAATTGTCAGTTTTCAATGGGAATTTTGTTACCAGAAAGCAGGCTAGATTTGATCTGTTCCTCTTAGATGTCCTAGTATAACACTTTGGTTTCACTTTAAAATTCCTACCTTAAAATTCTGCTGTAGTGCCAGGTGGCAAAAGAGTCCAGTAAGCATAGACTAAGGGGTGGTGTTCTAAAGACCTGTTTCTAAGACCTACTGAGGAAATGCTGGAAGGTAAACTCTGTCTAGCTTTCCACCAGCCATTGCCAAGGGCTAGCGGTGGTGGGAAACATTGTAGGGGAAAGCTGCATAGATTGGAGCAGTATTCCTGGCTCTGCAGATACTCAGATAATAGCCTGCTGCTGTCACCTGTGATCCATGTTGACTTCCCCTTCTGTCTCATTCTCCATTTACCTACCACACAAATTGACTTGAAAAACCTGTAATTACTATTAAATTTCTGCCACAAAAAAAATGCAACAGAGACCAAGTGGAAACCACTGGTTTCCTGGAACAGAACAGATAATGATGCTGATCTTTTCAGTCCTACTGCTTCCAAGGATAATGGTGAGAAGCTGGGGACATTCACTGTACCAGTGAATGTACCAGTGAGCATTCAGAGTGCCCTGATGTCTGCGTGCCTCTGAGACTCTTTCCATTCCCTGGGCTGTTCCCATTCTTTGATATCATTATCCTTTCTGTAAGACATGCTGCAGACACCTGGGAATGCAGGATTGCTCCTCTGGATGAGAGCGAGAGAAATGCGCAGGGAGATAAAGTGCAAACTCATTTCCTATGTATGGAAAGATGAAATTTCTCAACATGCACATGGCTTATTGTCCTTGCATTTGCTCTCTTTGCTTCTGTGATCCTGGTGATGGTTATCTCCCAACACTGGTAGTCAAAGTAATCTCTCCACCTTGACATAGACTTTGATTCGGTTATCCTATCTGTGTAACAGCTGCTGTGACAGAGCACACAGAGTCTCAGGATTTTCTTACTTGAAAGCCAGAGAAATTGTCTGTTTTCTTTATCTTCTTTTCTCTTTCTGTTTTAGAAGCACTACATTAACAAAACAAATGATGTAAACAGTCTGGACTGTCTTCTCTCCTTTCTCCCTTCTCCTCTCATTATTGATTATTTGGAAGTAGTGCAAAGACAATTTCCATGCACAATATTATTATGCATATCTTTCCTTTTCCCCAGTTAAAGAGTATTAAATTAAAAGTGTCAAGCTGTAGGACATTGTAATAAAACATTGTGAACACAACTGGTTTTGTCTTCTTGTTTGACTAATATTTTTCTTACTATTTTTCAGTTTGGATCCCTGGAAAACTGTAGAATTAGTTTTATTCTTTGTGTTCTCTTTTTAAAGTTTTATTTAGCATCCTTCTAAATAAAAAAGCCAGTGACCACATTTGAGCCATCAACAGCAAGCTTTTCAACTAGCAAATAATTAGTGTGAAGCTCTGAATTAATAAGCAATATGAACACATTAAATCACTAAACGTATCTAATTCTGTATCTGACAGCAAATATACCTCTTACTGAACTGTAAACCTAAATCTGAATAGCAACAAGAACAGAGGAACCTAACTCAGATTTACACCTCTTATTACTGAAGCAGGAATTATATGGTAATAATAATATCAAAGCACTCCCTTTCTCAGCAGTTCTGAGTATCCCAGATATACACTTGCATGCAAATGCCTAAAAGCAGCATTCCAATAACAAACTACTTTATGTTCTACACCATTCCTGATTATTTCTACTGTGAATTTTTTCCATATATATATACTATTTGTAAATAACAGTGGGAATGAACTTATGAGTTGTTCACAAACTTCTTTATATTCTATTAAATAATCAAGGCACATGACTGCCACCTCAGCTTTTTTTTCTTAACTGTGGTCCATGGTTGTGAGAAAAACATACATCAGATTAAGAACAACGGCCAGTGATTGTTTGATGTCGATATAGATGTCACACAAAATAACCAATTCCCATTTTTTTTTGTAACTATGAGAATTTTTTCTACATGAGATTTTGTGACAATCACAAATATGATTCAGTTTAACAAACTGATTATTTTTAGAAAACAAAAGACTGTCTCAGTATGGCTCAGTTGGAATTGCTGCATAGCTTCATCTACAGAGCTAAAGTGACAGTGTTGTCCATTTACTGCTAACAGCAACCCGAGTGATCCAGTAAATACAGAAAATGAAATAGCCCCTATTTCCATGCCAGTATGATCCTATTTTGTCCTGTTCTATAATTCTGTATCTCTCAGAATGTCTTTTTGTCTCCTCCAATAAAAGGCATGAAACAAGAAATGTTGAAAATAATAACTGGGAGCTATAAAGCCAGCTGATCTCTCACAGAAAGTTGCCATTACTTCTTTGTTTGGGTCAGTACTGGACAGTCCTGACTTAAACACCAGCTCATTCATCCTTCAGAGGACTAAAATAATATTTCACACCATACTTACTAATTTCCACTAAAAAATGTTGCTCCTTCATGATCTAGCTGCCTTTTTTACTATGAAGCTGCAATATTGGTATGAACAACATGTAATGCTGGTATGAACAGCACTGTCTTTTCAGACATTAACTAATAGTGGTCTAGATAGCCATCAGTCATACAATTCCGAATTTATGCTGAGGAAAGTACACCATAACAAATGGTGGTGAGCAGACCAAAACCACAAAAAGGAATAAATGTTCAAGCTGAAGCTAGATTGGAAGAGAGAGATCCCTCCTTACAGACTTGTCCTTTTTTTAAAATATAACATTGCCTCAGGCCTGGGACACGTCTAGGAATACACAGATCTCCATGACTAAAGGCTGCAATGTCACGTGCATTATGTGCAGAGTAATATCTTCATTTCTGTGTCAAAGGGGAAGGAAAGCTTTAAAATGTTTAGCAAAAAAATATGTCTGGACACAGTAAGAAATATCCCTCTAGCAGTCATTTCACTTTAGTCAAATGCTCTTTTTATTTCCAGAATTATTCATGTATGAAAGCTCTTCTTTGTTCTTTGAGGATAATGTCTTAATGGCAATTCATCACAGCAGCCATGAAATCTTGATGAAAAATCCATAAACCCTGAAAAACATTGTAGGGAAAGTAATCTCCTAATTCAAACATGAGCTAGTCTTGTTCTTAATATAATAAAAAACCAAGAAGTTATTTGCTGAGTAATGTGCACAGAGATTTAGTGTTACTTGGAGTGTACACATCTAAAACAAACTCCAAACCCTCAGCAGTTTACTTCCCTCGTGAAGCTCACCCAGCCCTGTCTCTCAGCTACTCCTGTGCCAGTTCACCCACTGGCATGTCTGGTCCTGCACATGCTATTGAGCTTAGAAGCAGAAACCTTTGTCATGTCCTGACCTTGTTGTGATGATATAAAACACAGGGTTCAGCTTGCAAGAGCAAAATATGCTTCTTCCAATTATATTCTTATAGTCCTACTACCTGCTGCTCTAGCATATTTGAGCTTTTTTATTTTTTTAGCAGCTAAAAGAATTAGTATATTTTATTTTCCCTCTGAAAATATTTTGCTTTTCAATGGCAATTCCTGTCTCTAGAAATTTCAGTCTTAGATATCCTGATTTCAGTCACATAACATTCTAGTATGGTGACTGTTTTATTATAGTTTCTTTTTACATGGAGAAGTTAAGCAAAATGTTTTAAACTAATTCTTCAGTATAAATAGTCACACTGTTAGTAAACCAAGGCTAGAAGACAGAAGACTTCAGACTCCTTACTGAATTATTTTAGCCTATGATCTGGCAAAACATGTAAATAAATACATTACAAAGAATTTCTGGGATGCCCCTCTGCCTTACACAGTGTTACGCTTTAGAAACTCCAGTTATGTAAACCAGACTTTCATGCAACCTCCAATAAAGTCACCCAGCTGAAGTCCAATCATTACAAAATTAAATTAACACTATATTTTATTTCTGTGAAATCTAATGAGTGTCACCAACATTTAAAAGCTAGAATTATTTTTTTCAAGATGAATCCATTCCGTCTATTACTGGATATTTTAACAGCCCCAGGAGTCCAGGAAAAGTCATCACTCATAAATTTGTGACTGGTATACAAATCTTTACCTTTTGGTAAGGCCTGATTAAGGCTTTAAAAAAAAAAATCAAAACAAAACAAAACAATCCCACTATACATCTAGCATGAAGTTCATTCACAGAAAGCTCAGTCCCCATTTTTTCTACCCTCTCACAATTTCCTTTCTTCAGTGCCTCTGCTAGTTTGTTAGACTGGTGAGGTAATGTTTGTAGCCATCCTGCAACTCCTGCGGCAGATAAGCTGGGTGCCCACAGCTCCTCTGCCAAGCAGCCGGGGCAGGGGAAACAGTTTCATCAGCAAGAGAAGCAAAAGTTTCCAGACAAAAACTCTGCACAAATTATGATAGACCCAAACTAGCAGAATCCTTTCTAATGCCAGTTTGAGCAGAGAAAAATCACTTTTTCTACTAAACTAACTACTATCACAACTATCTTCTGTCCAGTTTTATGTCCCTGCTGACTAACACCCTTATGACTAACAGGAAGCTGCTCCAACATATAAATTAGTATTTGTAAAACTCCTTTCAACATTATCCTTCTGTCAATTCCCTCTTATTTATTGTTGTAGCTTCTATATATCTATGCACAAGAGAGCAAGCAAGGACATAACTAATATATACTACATTCACAGAAACTTGAAGTAACTGTAAAAATCTGACAGTTTTCTGAAATTGAAACATTCAAAAGAAGTGATTTGGTTTTTGCATAGTTGTGATGCAACCAGGATACTCTCAGATCTTCAGTCTGGTGCCCTGGGACCTGAACACCTCAGCATCCCATCTGCTGGGCTGATCAGAGTTGAGACTACAAACAACCTGGCGTCCAACCCTTGGCTGCTTATCAGTCTGGGCTTCCAACTTCTGGGACAGACAAACCCACAGAGAACTTCCACAGGTTGCACACTCCGGGGAATCTGTGCCATGAAGATCATGGGAGTCAGATCTCTAGCCCATTTACCAGAGAACTTAAACAACTTGGATTTTTTTCCTGAATCAACCCCAAATCACATTTCAAAGTATTGTATGTGAAATGGAATTCTACATCTATGCAAATCTCATAAATTATGTTATTAACAGCAAAGAAACATAATACATGCAATTTTTAGTAACCATCATGAAACACCAAGCCCACCCACCCCAGATATTTGAAAGCTTTTATTTCATATTATAGTAAAAGATATAGTTATAGTATAAAATGTTATAGTAAAAAATGCTCTCTCAACATAAATGGATAAAACAAAATCAATACTTTACAAATGCAAAGAACCTTCCATCTTACAATTATAGGTACTTTTGGATTTAGCCTACATACCTTTACGTACTTGACAAATTTAACTTGGCTGTAGTAATGAGCTATACAGAACTAAAATTGATTTATCCAATATGACACAGGAAATCTTGAGAAGAGCTGAGCTAAGAATCCAGGTCTTCAGAATTCCCATCCTATGACTTATCCATGCATTTGCTGTCACTCTGTATTTCTTCACATGAGCTGTAAGGCTTGGAATTTATGCAAAGTGAGTAGAGATATGCTAGGTTGTGTTCCTTTACTGCCAGAGAAGACAGTGTCGGAAATACTTTGGTAGGCTGTATAAGGAGTAATGGATTGCTCTTTGCTAATCAAGATGTCAGCTGACAAGGCACCTTTTCATCCACTGCAGTTCCAATATTAATTTACAACGCAATAGTTTATACTAGGAATTGCCAAAATCATTGAAAAGAGGGTTTTCATAACCTGACCCATGACACAGGCAGTTTCAGTAGTAAGTGATGTCTGAAGTCAGTAATAAACACTGGTATATTTTATGTCTTCTCTGTTACTTTAGCTAAGTCAAACAGATATTTGAAGTGCATGCTACGATCTCCTGAGATGAAAGAATTACATAACTTCAAAAGATGAAAAAGGTGCTTATTTTATAAGACCTGAATGAGTTTGAAATGCTAGTAATTAAACAAGAAAGAAAGAGAACGTAAGCTTGGTGTTCTGGTACAAGGCTGAAGAAGTTGCTCTTGAGTACATTGCTGTTCACCACACAATAAAGACAAGGTCATGTTATCAGCAGTTTTGGGCTTTTGAATTCAGAAGGGTATTTATCAGGAACCAAAAAGAACCAGCCTGGCAGTTCTGAATATTGAATTCCTTTGCAAAAAAGCTTTGTTCACACAATCCTGCCTACATCTGCCTTCAATGCCAGCCGGTGAATGGCCATAGAGACCAGAGTATCTCTCTGCCTGGAGGTGTTCTCTTCACATCAGAGGCGAGGAAGGTCTACAGAGAGAAATATGTGCAGTAGTGCCACTGCTCAGACTTTTCTGAACATAAACAATGGACATCAGTCTCTAGGGCTACCACTGTCAGCCTACCACCGAAGCTGGCATTAAACTCACTTTTAAAAAGAACATACTGCTGATTGATAGCAGAGTTTAACAAGGGCAAAACCAGGACTCCAAATGACCTAAACATGTGAGAGGAGGACATGTTGTTCTTTTTCAAGAGTACTTCAGAGTCAAAAAGACTAACAGCAAATGGATGAAAGCAAGGAGTACACCAAAGGATATTTTCAATGCTTTTTGGTGTTACAGAGTTTCAGTAATAAGTGAATTGGCTAAGCTTGCATGGAAACAATGAAAGGGAAAACTTCAAAAACTGTAAGGAGAGATGCTCGTGTTAAGTTAGAGTATCTACTTCTATCCTTTCTCAAAGCCTACAGTGCTTTCCCCAAGGAAAAGTTACGGCTGTCTAAGCACTTCAGATTTCTGTTGCTATTAGAAAGAGGATATCAGGATCAGGTTCTTTCTAAAATAATAATCTATAAGGGGATCTGTGACTTGATTCAGTAAAGCCTGTTTTTATTGCTCAGTCAAAAGAAAATTCTTGAGTTGTGGTCGTAGACAATTTGCTAAAGCCTTACAAATGAAAACGATGGATTTCTAAATTTCTAAGATGTTGAAGAGTGATGGAAAAGAAGGAGTGATGGTGAAGTTATCTGAAAAATGGCTGGGAAATTTTAAAGTATCAGAATTAGAAAAGTAGAAGCAATTCAGCACAGGGGAGTAATGGGAAGAGTGAAGAATGACTTTTTTTTTAAAGTATAGAAATTGCCTTTACTTTGTGGATAATCTGGAGATAAGAAGAATTATCATCTCTTAGGGATCTGTGCTTCTAATAAAGAAGCTATGAGACTAGCTAATATCGCTGGTGAAATCTTGTTCTACTTTGATAAAATTTTAAATGAAAAAAAAAAAAACAAACTAAAATCTCAGTTTCTATTAATCCAGATTAAACATGTCTCCTAAGGTCTCTTCTTGTTAAGATCAATTAGTTCATTACTAAGCTTCCTCATAGTGTCTGCAAGTGCTGGTAATCATAAATGAGAAGACTAAGAACGGGAGCAGAGTTGATATCAGATTAAAATTATAAGGCCTCTCCATAAGATTGTCAAGGATAGTCCTTTTCAAGTACAGGATGTTTCTGCATTTTTTTTTTCTTATCACTGTTTGTATCATAATAGCATTTGCTGGATAGAGTGAACAGTGAGCTGCATGCTTCTAGCTGTGTTTACAAATAGAAAGACAGAGCTGGTATCCTACAGAGCTTATCCATTAAGTAGGTAATAAGTATGAGGAGGAAAATCTCAAAAGATTAAAGCCTGGGATACTTAATCCTCCCTTTTTTCCTAACATGTGACTCCAGGATAGTTCATGTACACTGGGAAGATTCTGAGACCTAGAGTTTTAAATGTATAGGAGTATGTACTTTGTTTCTAATTAATTGTAAAATTCAGTTCAAATATTGTAATTTCCTTTTGAAATGTATGAAATATATTAAAACCTCAATGAAAAAATCACTTTAATAGAATGGATTATGCCATTTATGCACAGCTCTAATTTTGTAGTTAATGCAGTCTCCCGAGCCATCTACATGTAATCTCCCCAATCTGTCCCTGTGGGACATTTCAAAGTGTTCTCAGCCTGTACTTCAGTAAGCAGGTAATATCAAAAGAAGAGGCTCAAGAAAGGGATCAACAAAGTTTACTATTGTGCATTGTTAGCTATTGTCTAGAGCAATACTAATTTAGGTTTAACAGGAGAAGTAATCTTTTTGAGTAAAAGCTAGCTTCTGGAGGTCAAAACTGACAGATGATCTCTTTTTTTTTTTTTCCTGTTAAGAAAACTAAATGCTTTGGAGGTTTGTGAGTCAGTGGAGGATGACAGATACAAATATTTAAATAGCATTTTTTGTTCTGAAGGAGGCAGCAGAGAAACAAATATACTGGTATTTCCTTGGTACATGAAAGTAGCAACAACAGCATTACTTGAAAGATTCTCTCTCACTGCTCCAAAAGAATTTTGGCTAAAGTCAAAGTAAATATATTTGGCTTAAATTTCGACATGACACTGAAATCTGATTCTGAAAAATTACAGATCATTCTAATACAAATATGTGTCAAATAAAACCTACTGATACTAATGTAGCAAAAAGTCAGATCATCCTGTCAAATCTGTATCTTTCGAGCTTTTAATATATTTAAATATTCTTTTTCTTTTCCTTTTTTCTGCCCTTTCTTTTCACTTGATCTAATTTGTTGAGTGTTTCAAGTTTCATGGGTGATGTGCTCAGTCTTTAAGTCCCTCAGTGTGCACAGGCATGCAGAGGTTTACAGAGAACATAAGAACTGTCACACTGATTGCAGAGAAAAGACTGCTCAGTCACAGAACTGAGAGTTATGGATTATGGAGATATCTTCATCTGTGGCACAACAGGCTTCAGTGTTTAATGCAAAGTTGGAAATATGAAATGGAGGGATAAAGGAGAAATGGAGCAAAAAAGAGGCGGAGGCAAGACAAAAGCCACTTTCTTCTCTTAGAATATGAATAAATGTTTGCCTTTGGGTTCTAAGGGTTACTGAAATATAGCAATTTGAAGCCATGAGTTCTTTGCTGCACTAATGCCTGTCTGACTGGTCCCAGCATTAGTGGAATTCACTGATATCTGGAAATCTGTAAAGAAGATTTAACTACAAGAAACAACCACTGTAAAACAAATTTTGTCCTGGATGAAGTGGTAGAGACCTGCTTTGTGATCTAATGATAGTGTGCTGAAGTGGCCAACTAATAATGTTTTGTACAGGTGCCTACTGAATGCAATCCATAATGTAATCTGAGCAGATCTGATCTAGGAGTACCTGGATGTACAGAGCTGATAGTACACAAAGAAATTTGTCTCTGTGTTGCACATGAATGCCTGGGAAAGACAACATTAAGAATACATTTTACAGCAGTTTAAAGCAATAGAAATTCACCTTTCAATACCAAGATCCTCAATTTAAAGGCTCAGTATACCCAGGAATGTCAACATGTACATCGTCTCTCCTCCACTTGTGGGAACCACCTTGCACTTTGCAGGACCTCCCTGCAAAGACCTTTTACCAGTCCTTTCTCTGTGTCCTGGGAGACACCTGGAGGAGTTCAGGGGCGTGACAAGGGTGTTTAAGGGATGACAGGGAAAGCATGTGACCTGCAGCACCAAAACACTCCTTATGCTCCTCAAATGTCAATGCATATTTAGCGACATTTAAAAAAGCCTTTTTAAAATGGGGGGTTCACTTGGAAACTACAATGAAATAAAGATTCTTTAGAAACAGGAGACACTGGAAGAATCCAGAAAGGATCACCTGCATTACCAATGACAGAACTCACTACAGTCATTCTGATGCAAATTCTCCTCCTTTACAATTTTTTGTCCCTCTCTCTGTGCCACAAAATCAGAGACAACAATAAATCTGGATTCTCTGTGTTAGATTGTTTCACTGCTTTCTCCAGATGATTTTCCTCTACAGAATAAATAGAGTATAATGTGTTAAGATTAGCAAAGTTACTTAACAGGCTTAGTGGCACATTTATTAATACCATATATAATGAAGATTTAACTGTGTATTAACTTTATTATCTTTATATTAAGCATAAGAAAAAAGTGACTCCCTTCCCTAACAAAACACACAACAACAAGTGAAGCTTAGAGTGTTGGCCCATTGCCTTCAAGGATGAATATGATATCCAAATAGCTTTTAAACATATACTGGAAGTTAATAGCCAGTTAACTGTGCTCTAATTCATGGAATAAAAAACCCCACATCTATTATTTGTTTCAGATGCAAGAGAATAATAAAAAGAATTATAAAAATCTGCCTGCTACCTAGCAGGGAGGCAGAATTCCTGCACTGATGCTATGCAACACTGGAGGAAGAAAGCACTGACTTGGAACAGAGTCCTTTCAAAAACGGCGTTACAGCAGAATCCCACCAGTACTTTCAAATCTGTCACAATCTTCTAAAGCCACTGTGTGACTTGTCTCTGACAGCACAAGAATAAGCAGTGACAGATAGGAACTCTTCATTTAACAACACCAGGATATAATGATATTCTGAATGCTGGCAAAGACGCAGCCAGTATGCAGAAGTTACCATACCTTTGCTTATGAAACTGATACGTAGGAATACACTTGAAGTTCTTTATTGGAAGAATCAGAAGAGTTATTTGGCACATCCTGTCAGGGAGAAATAGAGCTCACCCACAAAGAGACTTTTTTCAGATTTAGGAGATGATAAATTTTGGGGCAGATATGCAAACCTTCAGGTTGGTTTAGCATTTTAAAGGCATGTTTTCACAGAAGCCTTAGAAGTGAATAATACCCAGCTTTCGATAGGTTGTTGCTGCCATCACTTTGCTAGATGAAAGGAAAATTGCATTCTCCAAACTTAAGTGAGAGATGTTGCAATACTTGATATATGGGAAACTGTGGGTAGGGCCTTCTCCAGGAGTGGGACAATCACTTGGTTAAAGGGGAAAATGCTCACAGAGCATCTTTCACAGATTTTACAATCACCTAGGATACACTATATCCTCTCAGTTCTGGTTTCTGTCCTGTTAGGATAGACCTTTGTTCTGAAGAGTATCTATTCATGCACAGAATATACTTACTGTTTATACCTACAGTCTGCCTCAAAAGCTGTTAATTTACAGGCTTCCATAAAATATGTGCCACTAGCTAACAGATTATACATTTAGAGAAATAGTAATATCCAGTTTACTCCAATAGATATACTAACAATATACTAGTTGGGTAAGGAAGATCAAAGGACGATCTCCTTCCCTAGCACTAATGAAGATTACTCACAGTTTTCAGGCTTTTAGTCTTTCAATATTTAAAACAGTCCAGAAAAAAAAAAAAAAAACAGCCATGGTTTGTGACTCATCGGGAGTGCTTACAGGTCCAGAAAAGCTGTATGATCACACATGTTGGTTGCTAAATGTAGTATTGCTTATGAAAGCCATAACTACTAAGAGGTTCTTCAGAGCCTCCATACACTGATGAAGATGATCCAGTAGTTTTATTAAAAAATTTCCTTAGAGATTGATTCTACCTAATCTTCTGGTTAGCTTCTACTCCCCTTCTGTTTTTTTCACAGCCATTATCATGGTATCTGACTGCATTTCACTTAACCTAGTTTATAACCCTTTTTGTTCCATATAAAATTAAAGAAATCACTAATCACTTCCTGAATGTTGTGTGATATTCTAAATGGGCTGTAGAATACATCACATTTTAACCAAGAGAGGCAGGGACCTTTCTGTCACCTTACTGTGTCTTGAAAAATTAATTCTAATCTCTTTTTTTTTTAAAAAGCTCCTATGCTGATGGGTCACAGCTGGGAAGGGAAATGCTTCATAAAATCAATGAGTCACTTCTGATATGTTGCCTACTCCTCTGCTAAGGTCACCCCTGCCCGACTGCTGGAGATCATCTGATGGAGGTAACATAATGTCAATGGGTATCTCTAAGGGGAAAACAAAAAACCCCATAACAGCTCACCTTTTTACCTGCTGTCTGTAAAAGATATGATTTTTCCCTAGAAACTTAGGTAATTTTAGCCTTATCCTCAGTACAACAGATACAGTCTTGGAGGTCATTAGACTGAGTTTAGGTAAACAGCTTCAGGGGACTATGAATTCCTTGTCACTGTTCTTTCTGGTAAAACTTTCTGCTATGAAAAATCCCACCAACCCTATAATGACATTGCAGAGACTGTACACATTTGGTTGCTAAGAGCTGATCCTATACTGTTAATCCTGTATGCACCTGACAATATCTGCCCTTTGGTGGTCACACTGTAAACAACATAGATCAGATCCTTTCTGATCAGAGGAAACAGCATGCTCTTCCCATACAAAGCTCTTCCCAAAGTCCTTTTTCAAGGTGGTCATTCATTCTTCAGTGAGACATGCAAGCCCACACAGTTAAAACAATTTCCAAAAAGACTGAAGATACTTTTTAAACCTTTTGAGCTTGGGCTAATTTTAAACCTACTCCAGCTGAAATATTTACTGCATATCTTCTTCATAAATTATGTCATATTCAAAAAGTGAAAATCCTCATTTCAGCATCATCATCTCAAGTGGAAAAACTGCAAGTCCTCCAACAGAAAATTAGGGAACATTTGTTCTGTCTGTAACAGCTCAAGTGTGCAGCAATTTTTTTCCCTGGCACAGATGTATTTAGGTTTGCTAGCTGGTGAAACTATTGTAACTATTCTGCTGTGTCCCTGAAGACAGGCATCCTGTGGCTACAAATGACTGTATTATTTAATCATGAAAAGACAAGACTTTGAATAAGAGAAAGCATTTCTAAGAGAAAACTTACCAAGAACTCTGGGATCTGACTGCATAATTCAATCTCATTCCATTTTCTGAATGAAAATGGAATGCTGCTGAAATGATGTATTTGTGCCTTGGGAGTACACTCAATATACATTGAAGAGCAATGATGTACTTTTTTTCAGTCTTGGATAAAAATCAGCTTTGTAGATAAGAGGACAGGAAAATATGCTCTCTGAGCATTTAACAAACATTAATCACTTCATACCTCCATTGGAAAGATATGCATATGGTTCTTCATTTGCAAAGTAGATAGGTGCTAGCACTGCTTCAAGCTTTGGGGTGCATTTGAAATTCTTTCAAGGGGTTTGATTTTTAGTTAGCATTTGGTATTTTCTCCTGCAAAATATGTTTGGTTTTTTTAAAGTGCCTCTATGGAAACACTCAGTTTTGAAATGTAAAGAACATCAAATCATTAGGCATGTATGCACTTTTATATTGAATGCTATCATTTTGTTCATGTCAATGCAAGACACAGCTTTTGTAATTTACCCAGAAGTGACTCAACAATAAAAGACCTGGTAAAATTCTGATGAAGCCTAGGCATCAAATACATATTGTAACTAATTACTAGATGGCATTTCTTGCCCTTTATATTTCCTTTCATCCATGTCTGATTTTTTTGCTTCAGTTTTAGCAAGCCACATTTTTACCTGTGCAGTCACTGAGACTTAAACCAGCTAGAAGTAGATACTCTTTATAATAGTCTAAAAGAAGGAAATGTGGCAAGCACGGGAAAGTAATTAAAAAGTATATCAGTAATGCAAATATGGGAACTTTATCAGAAATAAAGTAAAATTAAGTCTTTAAAAGTCAAAACTGTAGAAAATGCTACATTTTTGCTGTCCTTGAAAGGCAAAAATGTTCCTTTAAACTGGAACAAGTAAGGAAACTTCACTTCTAGATTAATTTTTGAGATGTGAACAGATGTGGTTCTGTTGGTTTCTTAACCTTGTATGCCTGTTTAAGTTCACACAAATGACTGAGTCCCTGCAATGGAGATTAAAAGAACCTAAGGTTAGTGTTCAATCACCTTTCACTAAACCTTTCAATTAACGTCTCTCTACAGTTTTCCCCTCCCCTTGACAGTGGCTATCATGGTTTGTTCATAGCTCATCATTGACAAAGACATTAAATGTTGTCCAAGGATATAGAAAGTGGCAACCCCTACGCTAGGGCTGAGGCAGATCACATTCAGGCACCTGACCGTAGGAGCTGATTCCAGAGCAAGCTGTATTTTGGTCTCTGTAGGTGTCACCAACGTTTTGGAGGAAAACATACAGTGCAGCTAAGGGAACATTCCCTCCAGGAGCAATGGACTTAGTATTGAATTGAACATTTTACAATGGAGAGTTAAAATATTCTGGCCCTCACTTTTTACAACATTGCATTTATAAAATGGCATGGATGTTCACATTAACTGGTAATTTTGTCTTTGGCTTTTTAAGATCAAAACTTCAAGAATAATATATCTAGGAATTGAAAGAATACAAGGTGCCTGTATTAGTGTATTGTCACATTTTAAGTGCTATGACATTGATTTATATATGATCACAGCAAATTATAAATCCAGTTAGACCTATGGCAAAAAGGCTGCACAGTGAACAATATCATACAGTCTCATTTACCAGTTTTTGAAAAAAAAATCAGGAGTCAGCTGCTTTGAAGTTTTACTGTGATCTCACTGAGACCTACAACCTGGCTTGTAGCCAAAGAAAGGGAGACTCAATGAATAAAAAATTGAGCACCAGAATTTTAGAGTAGTATCAAGAACACAGACAGAGGGAAGCTGAGATTGCTAGGAAGTCAAATTTCATTTTATAATCTCTAAACATTGGGTGGTACCACACAAGACAGATTAATAAATTTTTGTGGTGCTTAATCCCATGTTATGCTTTGAACCTGCTATTAAGATTAGCCAATAATTCGAAATAGCTTCCTGAGGTCACACCATTCACTGCACATTTGAGGTCCAAAAGGAAAGACATGCAGGTGGGCAGACTAGTCAGGTGCGAACTCAGGCAAGCTTCGTCTTTAGACTGAGATTGTATGTAAAACAAGAACATTTACATCCCTGTCTTCAATCACGCTCCTCAATGTTGTTTAAAAAATTATCCTCAGTTCACTACTACAATTATCACTCTGATTTCCTTCATGAGGTCTCAGATTTTTAGCTCCTCATCTGAGGTCACAGTGTGGCCCAAGGGTGGGGGAGATGCACCGCCCCACTTCCCCTCCCTCTTTGAAGCCTCTAGGATGTTATTTTGTCCAACTACTTCAAAAGAAAATCAATAGTTCCTCATGCACCTATGCTCACAGTTTCACAATTTTGCTGACACAAAATCCTTATCTTGTAGCAGAAGGAAAATATTATGATTTTTCTCATTGTATGCACACTACACAAAAAGAACTTTATGTACTTTCACAAAGTTACTTATTCTTTATCCTAAATTGAAATCCCTATGATAACACTCCTTTTTGTTCCTTTATAGGCTGGAAAGACTTCAGGCAGAGCTTTCTTTTGCCCTTCCTTTGTTCCTCCCTCCCTCTTGGCATAATTTATCGACATGAGCTGTCTGACATTTCATTGTGATGATTACCTCTGGGAAGGAGACTTGATTATTAACAGGTCAGCTGGACCCTTTATGCTTTAAAGAACAAAGCTTGCCTCTCTTCAAAATGCACCCTCAGTTTAAGGATACCTGATTTAATACTTTGACTCTTTGCAAAGAGATCACAGAATATTCTGAGCTGGAAGGGATCCATCAGGATCATCAAGTCCAACTCTTAAGTGAATAGTCTATACAGGGATCAAACCTGCAACCTTGGTGTTCCTAGCACCATGCTCTAACCAACTGAGCTCTCTTATGTGGCTTACTAGCAACTACAGCAGGCGTCAGTGACAGATAAATTGATATCAAACATTAAATGTTCTGGAACACCACTTTGTTTCTTGAGCTAAACACCCAAGGCTAATTCAGAATAGCACACCTGTACCTTTGTTTTCCATGTGTAAAACAGAACTGTAACTCTTTTCACATAGCCTATATAAATATTAATGTCTTTGCTAAGAACTATGACACAGCATTATGAAGACAGTAGATTGGCCTTTAATTTTGTATTCGGTTGAAGTATTAGATGGCATTTAGTAAATAAAGCATGGGAGTCTGTGCAATAAATGCTGAAGATGAAAGGCACCATTGAATGGCTACCATTCAGTAAGTACTACCCAATTGGTGCACTAAATGAGGCAGGGGACCCATGGGAAACATTTTATCTTGTAATTAAAGACTATCAGAAAGGCATGTGAAGAGGGGATCTGAATAAAGGTTGCACTGGAAACATTACTTCTGGCATTTCCTTACTTCCGAGTGTTAGATTTTTCAAACTTGATTCATTTTTTAATGTCATTTTCAGGAGATATGTAATATATACAGTATTTTCAGTCCTTTATACTAAACTGTGATTCACTCACAGCTTCTGAGAGGATCAATTTGATTGTCAAGGGCATCAGTGAATGCTAAAATATCTTTGAAATCACAAAGGAGAGTGACATACCCTAAGCAGACATACTGAACATTGTCAGAATAACAATAAGATGTAAGAGGGCTGAGGCCCATTCTATATGTGCAGCTGTTAAAAGTAAAGTTTCTTTCTGGTGAAAAGCCCCATTACTCAACAAATTTTAGGAGTAGGCACTGGAAAATGTATGAACAAGAATGACCTTGTTTTGACAGAGGAGAAAAGGCCTCATAGAAGCCAAAAGATCTGTTTCTAGATTACATCTCAGCATTGTTTCAACTCACTTCTGCCCTGGGGTAGCTCACTGTTATACACATTGCCATGCTCTCTGCTATGGGGTTGGACTTTACCTTAAGTAAATGTGAAAGGCTTGTAACTAAGGGCTCTGATTACTAGCCAGGGAAGACTTTGCTTAGGATCACTGACATGGTTCCTCCCAGAAGTTCTCTGAAGCTGACAGTGTCACAGTCTGAGGGCAACCTGCTTTACCCACAGGTTCAGATCAGCTGCAGAGCTGACTTTAAAGTCTTCCGCTATGTATAACCTGGAAGCAGATTCCTAATGTGAATAATCATGTCTGTGTTATTACTGAATGATGACATAAAAACATCATTTAGGATTCTGTCCTATTTGTTTGACAGCTGTGCTTTTCCATGTCCAGAAGTCAGGCCTTGCCAGGAAGAACTCATCTCAAAATCTCAAAGTCAGATTGATGAAGCTATACACAGATAAAGCTATACAATGCCATATATTTTGGACTTGTCTACAAAGGGTGCCATGCATTCACTTCTCCTGGAACCTGCCATGAAGCAATATCATAGAATCACACATCACCACCCAAACATTCTACAGAGAGCCCTGAATTACTGTAGGCCTATGTTGTTTCTGTGCTGGAATCACACTATTTTTACAAAGGAAGGAGAATTAGCTTCAGTGTAGTACTGTACTGATATACTAGTAGTACATCAGAGTTAGTCTCTTTGCTTAGGAGTGTGTTGCATTATGTGGGCACACCGGTATATTTAGCAGGGGTTTGTCTCCAGAATGGTTCCCTGCTTCATGCAAGCAGCTCAGACTGCTTTTGTCTGCAGAGGCACCTTCCATCACAAAAAGTCACTTAGCCAGCTGAAAATATGCCTTTAAGTAGTTGTGATTAATTAAAGAAGAATTGTTTATAGTGCATAAGTCTTTCAGCTGTTACTTCTAAATTCCAGTTCAAATTCTACAAACCTGTATATTATGATGCGCAAAATTTAAGTGTTCATCACATTCTTCCCATGCCAGACATTTAGGACACTATGATATATATCTGCAAGGTACAACTGGCACAGCATATTACAGAGTTCATCATTATGTAAATGAACAAATTTTTAGGTCAGCAAATCAACAGGAGACTACAGTTGTTCTAGCCTCCTGGTGAATAATATTATGTATTTCTTCAAACTTCTACATTGAGAAATGAAAAGAAATACCTTAACATTACAAATTCACAAGTATTTTAAAAACTTTAGCATTTCTGTTCTATGCACACCATAGTTTGTGACTTTGTCAGTTTGCTTTCCTTAAAGCCAACTAAATGGCAAGAAATCTTGTCTGATCTTTCTAGCAAACACAGCTTCAGACACAGGGACAGTTTTATAGTGTAAATAACAGTCAGGTTAAATTGCCACTATAAAAACTTTCTACTCACGATCAGTGATTTCTAGTTTTCTAGAATGTATTTGCATTTTGACATTGCAAAAGCAGAATATATACTTTTTTGTTCTTGTTGCTCTTGAATATATAAAGAACTCACCCAGTAGCTAAATCAAGATAAAAGACATCAGTATTCTCTTTTCCCTGGGATGTATCAACCATCATTAGGAATGCAGACAGTCAAAAGGCAATTTGGGACTCTGAGAGCAGGTTGCAAAATAATTTACAGTTGTGTTCACTGTTGGCATAATTCTAAATCACATCAAGACTCTTCATTTGTTCAAGCTACATTCAGTATGGTATTAAAAACAAGTCTTTCCATTGGTATTTTTATTGTTTTTTGCAGATAGGATATTTTCTTCTAGAGGTCTAATGTGCCAATAGAGACATCTCTGCACAGATACCAATTAGTTACTTATGTTGTAATGATAGACGTTACAAATCAGACACAGTGTGGAATGAAAGTGACTTATTACGGCATGTGTCAGACAAAGGTGCTTCTCCTTCCTTTTCAATTATATGCAGGAGCAGTTCTATCAATGCTCATATAGTAAATATACTGCCAGTTTTAATTACTGAAAATCTAGGAAAAAAACCTCTGAAGTCTTAGGTATTTTACGCATTTTTTCTTTCTGGAACATTTTTCAACTGAGTGTTATCTCAAAGTGCTTTATAAGCTGTGAGTTAATCAGAAGAGCCACATGTAGCAGTGAATACTATTGCCCCTCTCTGTGAGTAGTCTGTACTTAAACAACTAATTTTTGCACCATCTCAGACTGAATCAGTGGGAGAACCACAAAACCCTCTCAGATTTTCATAATGACTCAGTTTGGTGTGTACCAAGTAGAGCTACCTTCTGTTCCCATCAACTATGATCTGACACAGAAGTATTTGTTGGGATATAACTTCAAAATGTGATTACCTTTGGTTTATATTGTGATTCTCCTCTGTTTGGACAAGTACTTTCCCTTTTTTCTGGATTCCCTAGTTTCTTCTTCCACGAGCCAGAGACTGCTGCCACTGAGATTTTTTTCACTGCTGCTGCACACTGCTATGCAAACACTCTCCTATCCCTCAAAAACCAAAGGTCTGTCTGAGTCCCTTGTCCTGTCCTTGTCACAAATCTGATCTCTATATTGTGAAATATGTATACAAACCTTCTTTTCTATACTGCTTATTTTCAAGCTCTGTAGCTCTGTAACTCTAGGTTCCAGACAGGGAAGAAACACCCAATTAGTGCAGGCATGAGCCATTTCACCAAGATTTCAAGATTATCTTTTAAGACTTCAAAGTACTTTCGATAGAGTACTCTCTGGAGAGAGTAAATAACTTTCCTCTCTGAAAATGTTAAAAGAATTTCTTGATTAGTAAATTTTAATATTCTTCTTCCTTTGAAAGGCTAATACTCCCAAAAGAGCGAGAAAAAAAAAAAAAACTTTAACAAAAAGAGAAGTGTTTTAATCCGGACTCCAGAGTATCTCTAATCCTCTGAATTTTCAGGTGCTTCTCTGAAGTGCCCTCAGATGCTGTCTGGGTCACAGGCTGCCCTCTTGGCCTTGAGAGCCCCAGTTCTTTTCTCTAGTGTAAGAGCTTGCAGATTATTTCCACGTTACTCATGCACTGTCGTGACATGCTTTTGTCCTTCAAAGCAAGGCTTTTACAGTGTGGCAACAGTGCTAAGAACTCATTTACTCTGAACTGCAAATCTGAAAAGAGGCTACGATGGCTTCTGGCACCCTGTCAAATACTGTAAATTGTTCTCACAGCACCATATTTCAAAACTGACGGCAGTGTAAACTTATGGGTGGGTACGGTTGGAAGGTAACACCCACAGTGAGATTGTGGGGTATCAAATCTGCTCTCTGTCAAGGAGGTCAGAACAAATTGGCTCACTTCAAGAGACAGAATATTTTTTCTGTCAGGCCTTCATATCCAGGCTAGATTCCAAATCCTATGTGTGTTATTTCCATCTTGTGTATTACTGATTGATGATATGTGAGAGTGGAAGAAACATGAAAGAAGAAATATTTGCTCTCCTATATTTGTATTGTCTTGACAAGGAAAGTAAAAGGAAGACTTTGTCTCTATTAAACCTTATTGATGACTCTGGCACCAAATCTGTGCCATTTTTTTGTGAACTATTTCCAGAGCTCTGTGGATTTTATTGCAAAAAACCCCAGTCGTGCTTCAAGACAGATGGAATGTAACTATCAAAAAACTCTTAGATTTAAAAAAAAAGAAAAAATATTTTCTATTTAATCGTGAAGTTATGAAAGCCTATATAATTACTTAATTTATTGCTGTACTAAAAGCATATATATTAAATACTAATAGAAAATGTAATATGTTTGCTATCATAGTGTTAATGCATATCAAACTATCAAGCTGGGAGAAGTAGATTGTCAAATTCCAAACATTCACTTCATTGACTTGACAAATCAATCAAACTGGCCATAACCTCTTCCTATGGTACAGAAAAGAAGCCATTATTCAAAAAATTTATTTCAATTACAGAGTCCATTTAAGGGGAGAAATTTGGAAAGACTTGATAAAAAGGTAAAAATTGTGTTTCCTCTTCTAGCCCATGGAAAAAATCTGGGTATAAAAAGGAGAAGATGAACTAGCTTTAGAAAGATAAAGGATCTTGGTGATAAGAAAAAGTCTCTTTGATACATTAGTAATAAGTGCTCTTTCTTCTTCTACTTAGAGACCTTTCTTAGTGGTTTGGAAAGACTTGCATAAGGTTGGGCCTAAAAGAACTTTGCTTAGATTTAGAATAAAATGAAAAATAAATCCAAGATTTTGGTGGTTTTTCAATTGTCTTTCAAATGCAGCTTGCCATAGTTTCTAAGACAATGATTACATAATAAATAAAAATGTAGAAAAATTTTCTAAAAAATGGATGTGATAATTAAAGACTTTAATGGCTACAGATTCAGCTTCCTAAATTATCTACATTATGCTTACTATGTCCTCCTGCATCAGTAAAGACAAATGCCATCTACAAGAAATGCCCTATATAAAATAAGAAATTTTATATATATATATACACATATGTATGTATATATATGAAATAGGAAAAACTGGAATGCAACAGTAACAATAGAATTAAAAAAGGTTAAGGCAAATTATCTACTCACTGATTTGAATAATGATCAAAATCATGTCGTTTCCATCTCTTTGAATTAATTCAGTCCGCATAAAAAGCACAATAAAACAAAGAAAAGCACTGTTGTGCAGATCACCTCAAGGACTTGTAACAGCTTATAGCATGTGAGCTCTGTAAGAAACTTAGCAAGAGAATTTTGGGGATGCCCTGAGTATCCAAGAAATTATTGGCCTGAGATGATGAACCAATTACAAGAATACAAGGGATGGCAGCATTCTTTTTTTTTTCCTCAGGCTATATGGATCCCCAAAGATGGTTTAAGATAATTCTCCATTGTGCCTTTTCCTCCTTCTCTTTTCATAAAATGCAGGCCTAGTAGTAAGTATGAAAAGGTTTTTTTGACAGCAAACATGGCAAAATAAAACATGCCCAGCAGACACAAAAGACTGGGTACACGAGGAAATTAAATTTTTCAGTGCATCCCATTGCCCATCAGTCTCACAATATGATTATTCATTTTCTAAGGTAAATGCAGAGAATGTTTCAATGAATTAAAGAGAAAGACCTGAACCGGAACAATGTTTCAAGACTGCAGATTAACCAATAGCATCAGGTAATACTGCGTTTGAATTATGAATATATTCATATTTACTCAAGCTAAGGCTTGTGAAAGATACCCTAGATGACAAGCCTAAAAATTAATTTCTATCATGTTATTTGATCTCAAGCCTTGCAGTTATAGAGAGGGTCTAGGCATTTTCATTTAGGTACGTAGTACAACTTGAATGTGTCCTATAACACTCTGAATACAGTCAGCATTATTTATAAAACCAGCCTATGCCCTTATTTAATGATTTGGCAGTCATGCTAAACTATTGAACCTTTTAGTGAATGGTGTTAGCTGAATGTCAATACATACATATGACTGCCTTTCATCTGCACAGAGAAATGGTAATTAGGATTTCCATTGAATTTCTGACAGAGGCGAAGCTGAATTAAAGCCTATTTATAAATATTTTAATATCATAAAACAGCCTTAGAGCATTCAATTTGAGCAGCACTGTAAATATGCCCTTCATTATGTAAAGGTTGGCTGTTTAATAACAATATGCAAATATCTTTGCAAGAGTACTTGCTTTTGTTTTTTCTTTTTTTTTTTAGGCACAATGTTTCTCTCACTGAGGAAAGTATGCAGACAACCCTACTATCACATTCATTGTTTATTTGTATGTATAGAACTTATTTGTAGTTTTCAGCTGAATCAAAAACTTATACTCCTGGCAGCTTTTTTCATTAAAGCTTCTATTAAAACTTAAGTTAGTGTCATGGGAATGTTCATTATTTACAAGTCAATGTCTAGTGGCAGAACCAGAAATTCATACAATTTTTAGACGGTATGAATTGTTGCAACTCCACTGATTGCCGGTGAGGATCTGTCCCACAAATCCAAATTCTAGCTCATGCTAGAATTTCACCCATTTTGTCTGTTTCTAGATAAAGCTGATCATCTAGCTCCAAGGCTGACTTGCAGCAGCCAAAAGAGTCACTTGACTATTCTGGAATCAGATTTTCTGGCTAAAAAGTCTGAAAACACCTAGCTTATTCAAGTGTTCCTTTTTTTAACAGGAATTCCACAAACGTTAGAATGACACAGAGAGAGCAAAAATGAAATCAGAATTTGAATGAGTTTTAACACACAGGTGCAGGTGAGATCGCTAGTAAACTGACAAGGTGCAAGATGCAAAGCTGTCGTGACAAGCAGAGGAGACAGACCCCAACAAAATAATATTCCTGCTCACCTGTCGAACCCCAACAGAGTTAAAGCCTATGCTCTGCAATGAAATCAAGAACATTCTGACAATTTCACTTCTAGTAAGTTATACAGTCTCAGGGTTTTGTGTGGAAATGTCTTCCTATTCAGAGCAATATTATGTGTTCTGTGTCTTTTGTCTCTTTCTTTTACAAGGTAATTTCATTGTTCATCATCAGCTTGTGGTAGATTTAAAAAAAATCAAATTCCTGTTTTGGCCATTATCCATAAAATCCCTTTAACTCATCTTTTTGAATTTATACAACACTGACATGAATTTACTATCTTTCTACTTGTTCTGAAGCTTGTTGGATCAGCTGAAATCATACACAACAATTCACAGATCAATAAGCAATTTGTTTAGAAGGCCAGGGATCATTTTTGATCTAATTTTGGTGTGTGGGTCAAAATAAAACAAGCACAAAACATATGTGTATGCTCTAAAAAATAAGCACAGACAAGTGAGTTTGCAGAAGTTTTTGAGCAAGAATCACTTCAAGGAATCAGAGAGGAGAAATGGAAATGACAGTTCAAAGTGAAGGCAATATGGAGATATTCCCTTTATCTCAATTTGATTTCCCAACGTGTCCATCACTGAAGACAATTACAACTACAGAATCATAACTCAAAAATATTTGGAACTGTTGAACTAGAAGAACACCACAAGGTACCACTTCAGTGTTAACTAATGTAGCAGCAAAACAATTTTACACCTCAGTTTTCAGTTATGGATCATGTAGTATCATTCTGTGTTACAGAGGAAAATCCTAGGCAGTTCAGTTCCTCTCTGGCAAGCATGCAGCTCCTTGCCAAGGAAAAGTGATGCTTTCACTTCTTGTCCTGGGAGACACTGCAAACCTAGCACTTGGCAGAGTATCCTGTAGGATAGGTATAGTCTCACATATCAGTGCTGTTTGGATGAAGTGGGATTTCTTGACTCAGTTACTCATATTTCAACTAGGCAGTTCTCTGGAAAAGTTGGCCTGCTTTATTACAAACTTGGAGGTCACTAAAGTTTTGAAAATGGGCCTTAGCTGAAATGTCTTCAGCAAAGAAAACAAAATGTTAAGCACTACTTAAATCAGCAGTTTTGTGCTTGTGAACACAAAACATCTTGCTTGTATAAACATCTGCAAAAAGAGCTGAAGTCTACTCTGGCATATATTAAGACAAACTGTCAAAACTCAAATACAGAAATTGAGGTGGCTCTCTGTATTCTTCAATGAATGCTGATCTTTATTATGAAGTTAATTTTAATAGGCTGTCTAGAACTGGTTAGACATTCAAGGAAAAATGAAAAATAATATTTGTTGCGGTGCATTGATTAGCTTCATGTTTATATTTCATGTATGGTTTGGTCCTGTTTCCCCTGTTCTGTCAAGTGGTTTGATCTCCCGCCTTTTCTCCCTGAGTTCCCCCCTCCTCTGTTGTCCATCAGCATGTCAATCCTCCCTCGAGCCTTCCCCGTTCGGGAAAGTTCTCCCCAGTTCTGTTCCCCATTGGTCCCATGTACCCTCTCCACCCATGGTTTTCCCCCTTGCTGGATCCCTTTCTGACCGACAGCTGTGTGTGATGCTGTAATTGGCCCTCTGATGTTTCCACCCCCTCTACCTCCCCCCTTTAAAAAGCCCTGCATCCCTCAGATCGGGGGATCGGGTCCCTGACTTGAGGAGAATAAACACCTCTGAGAGCCACACTCGGTCTCCTGCCTCTCCATCGGCCTACGCTTCCTCCCTCCGCACCTCTGCCACCCTCAAAGCTGAGGACTTCCCCGGCTGACGCAGCTGCCACTGCCCAGTCCGGAGGCCCTGCCGGTCCGGAACCTGAGAGGGTTATCGGAAGGGGGCTGGTCCCTCACGCTGCGGTGCGGGCTAAAACTGGTGGACGGCGATAAATATTGGGTGAAATACTTTAAGATTCCACTTATGGCTTCAAGGTATTTGCTTTCTGTCACATATGAATGACATTTCCCTTGGAAGAAATATTTGCTTTTTATTAAATCTGAAGGAAGGCCACTGCTTGCTGAATAGACAAGTTGTCTTCTAAGGCTGCTTTGGCCTGTCTGTGCTTACTTTATGAAAACTGACAACATGGTGGATTTCCTACAAGGACATTCACTTGGAATAAAATGCCTTTTATCCAAAGCCAAAAAGTGGGAGAACATTAGGAATTAAGCAGTTCTCATGCTATTAGAAAGACATAATTTTAATTTTTCCTAGGAAATTAATATAATTGTAAATAGTACAAACTGTGACAGTATTAACTGAAGAACCAGAGGTGTTTCAAAGCTATTTCTTTAGTTCTGGTCAGGATAAGGCTTTGGTTTATATCTCCTGGGTGTCCCCACTTACTGCATTTTTATTCATAGCTCATTAAATGGCTTCCTGTCAGACTGATGTAAACCAGACAATGTGCTCTAGCAGAACATCTACTGTGCTTCAGCTACTAATGGGTACTCAGGCTACCAGAAAAGACTAGATACATCTAGTCTGATATGGAACTGCTGGTAAGGGAATAGTGCTGGTAAGGGAATAGGGCTCCAAGCCTTTAGCACTCTTCCAATATACACTCTTATTGTACCACACTATTTGCTAACATAGCCATATCTAATTCTCTAAGTGGCATCTTCACCAAGTGCTTGCTTCATGTTGATCAAATATATGCAAGACACATTGAAAAAGAGTTTATGATCTTGTCCATAGGAACAGTCTTTTCAGGAACTTTATTGAGGAATATGAAGACCTGGAAAAATCTTTAAATTTTAAATCTGTTGGCACTATTTCGGTGAGTTACTTTTTATTTTAGTTCTCAGAAGCAGAGGCAAAGAGAGGAGAGAAAAATGCCAGTCATGAATCACTTTCTTTCCATGACCAGGTAGAAAGAAGAGTTCTGAACACTATTGTCAGTGGTATATATTACTTTGATGCTTCTGTGTACTCATTATACCATTTGTCATGAAAGCCCATGCATAAAACCTAGGTTTTAACTATAGGTAGATTTTTCAAAGAACAGTGGCTGTGCTCTCGGAAGATAGAAAGTACCTTCCACTAAAATTCTGTAAAAAATTTTTAATGTCAAGACTAAATAGGGTCAAAAGGCAAGACGGTAGTCCACTCTTATCCTGATGACAAGGCCGAGAAATGAGCACATTAGATCATTCCTATGTGGATTTTTTATACTCTCTGACTGAAGCTGACTAGTAGACACATGACATTATTAGATATGGGTCATGAAAGAGAGATAATGACCACCTGTAGCAAAGGCTACCTGTAGGAAAGGCTAGTGATGGGATACCACACCTCAACATCAGGCTAAGTGCAATGTAAAACTTGTCTCTACCTATGCCACTCTCAGAATGTACATAGTTACTAATGCACCATCACAGCTATTCAACCTTGTTCCAAATAAAGCTCAGTTGTCCAATTGTCTTTTTGAGCCTAAATGACACAATTTCTGCAACCTTAGCTGAGAACTGCAAAGGTAATGTCAAGGCAACCTATGATCTAAGAATTTACGCCAAAGTAATAATCCATATACGCATATCAGCTTTTAACTTTGAAAATTGAGGTTTTGTTGCGCTCTTTTAATTTAATTTAGGAGTTAGCTTTCTTTAATTGTATTATTATAACTCCATTCCCTTCACAAGATAAATTTGTAATTTAAAATTGGAATCTTCATACCATTTAATAAGACCCAGAGGAGATAATACAATATTAAGAATACTATTCTCTATTGATTGCATTAAAATTCTGTTAATGACAGAATTTTAAAAATACCCTAGATATTGTACAGACCAGGAACCCTGGTAATTGCCTTCATCTAGTAATAAAGACATGAGAAACTTGCAAAATATACCAAACAAGCAGGATAGGTGAGTATGTTGGACAGAGAATTTGAGTGGGTATGGTTAAAAACAAGTAGGAAGTATACAGTCTTTAAATATTCAGCTGTAGCAGTAGCAACAGCTTTTCTATGACTTCCAGAAGATGTCTCTGCATAGGAGCTTCAATTTCCTGAACTGAGTCATAAGATGCCAACCCAAATAATCTTATAAGAAGTATTTCACACATTGTAGTGGCATAGTATAGAGAAGGTAATGGACTATATGATCTGAGAACTGCTTACTGTTTCTGAACCTTAGAAAATATCTGGTCTCCCTTTTTACTAAAGGGGAATTTCAATTCTGAGAATAAAAGTTAAAAGTTACAAGTACATGAGAGTCTTAATTGGTGGCTGACTGAAAAAGTAGAAAAGGTGTAGATTAAACAGAATGATTCAGACAAGAGAAGTCTTGACCCATCTAGAGACACACAATTCCTGAAATAATAAGTAAATTATAACAAAAAAAAATTATCCAGGACCAATCTATCTTGCTTGCCTTTTTTGGTGATAAACAGGGAGAAAACACTGCAACCACAAGTTGGGTCATCTCTGAAAAAGATCTTACCTGACCACCTTCTGTTTTCTTTTCCTCAGTGCTAGATTTGCATCAGAGAGCTTAAGCATTGTCTGTATGAACTTGTGAAACTCAGAAGTGTCCTCTAAGATATGTATGACCTGAAAATATTTGTTTGTGTTTGTGTCAAAGAAAAAGGGAGAGGGGTAGTGGTATATATATTTTTTTTTTTTTTGGAATCAAAAGATATAACAGCTTATGACAAGGTCTATTATCCCCTTGAAGGAAAAGGAAAAAAGGAAATGCCTTTATGCTGTAACAAAAGCTAAATCACTTCAACTGTCAGTCTCCATTAAGACAAACTGAGCAGGGACAGTGATTGCTAAGCCAATTTGTCCATCAGTTTTTAAAAAGTGCTAGCAAATATAAATAAAGAAATAGATATGAATGTGTTTCTATAGGCATTATTATGGTTGATTTCTGTAGATATAAGCCACCCCTGGTGATAATTTTCATGTCATTTCAGAGATCAGTGCTAGGAGCAAAATGCAGCTCTGCTCCAGGATGCTGAGAAACAAAAAGCAGTATTTCTTTTTATGCCAATAAGATTTGAAGAACATCCCTTCATCCCTGGAGGTTTATCTTTCAAAGGACAACATTGGTCACTTTCCTGAACCAGTGCTTAGGTTTGATTTATGCGTTGTCTACCATCTCTAAGATAAGCAACCTGTATTAATACAATTTCAAATATTGGTTATTGTACTGTATCATGAAAGTTCTCAGTGCAATTCAAAGTCTTTTTCCATATGCTACTGAAGCAGTTTGCCAGCTTATGGAAGAAGATTGGAAGCCAGCTAGTAGGGCAGAATCACTTGGGCTGATGATTTGCCAGCAGGTTCTCAGCAAGCCCATCCCATTGGGAAACGCAGGCATTAGAATATATTCCATGCCCATACTTCAAAGATTGTGTGTCAGTCAGCCTGAGAATTCATAAGGCTATATGGCAGGGCGTGTTAGGTTTGGTTGGGGCAGAGTTAATTTTCTTCACAGTGACTGGTATGGGGCTGTGATTTGGATTTGTGCTGAAAACAGCGTTGCTAATATAGAGATGTTTTTATGACTGCCTGAGCAGAGCTCACACAGGGCCAAGGCCTTTTCTGCTTTCTGTACTGCCACACTGGTGAGGAAGCCAGAGGCGTGAAGGAGAAAGTGGGGGATGTTCAGTGTGATGGTGTTTGTCTTCCCAGTTAACCATTCTGTGTGATGGAGCCCTGCTTTCCTGGGGATGGCTGAACACCTGCCTGCCCACGGGAAGCACTGAATTAATTCCTTTATTTGCTTTGCTTGAGTGCATGGCTCTTGCTTGACGTATTAAACTGTCTTTATCTCAACCAATGTTTTCCAGCTTATACTCTTCCAATTTTCTACCCCGTCCCTCTGGTGGGTGAATGAGCAAGCAGTTGTGTGGTGCTTGGTTGCTGCCTGGGGTTGAACCATGACACATAGAAGAATAAAAAGAGGGAATTACTTTTTTTGTCCAAGATGAAAATGTATGGGTTTTTTAAAGTAGTAGATGGGAATCTGTGGATTTGCATCTTGTGTTCACTCCCACATCTAATCATCTGAGCTTTGATTAGAGCAGGTAGCATAGTTTGTTTGCCTGAGGTAGCCACAGATCATAGTATCTACCTATTCATCTTTTTTTTACCTACTTCATCAAGGTGGGTCAAAGTACTTGTTTGAACCTGTCACGACAATTTGACTCTGAATTCTTCTCTTGGAAGTGCAGAGATGTATGGAGATGAAGAAAAAGAGAAGAAAATATGACAAGAATGTTCTTCCAAGGCTTGAAAAGAGTAGTGGATGAGTGCAAGGGCTTGGCTATGGCAAAGAAGAAAAAACTTACGACAGGTTCAATGTTACATTAGCTTGCTGAGTTCTAGGGATAACAGCTGGGCCTGAGTTTTGCACAGGGTAGCAAATACTCATGATACAAGTACCAGAAAGTCCAAGCCCTCTTCAAAGAGCTGCCTGATGGATGTCAGTCAGTTCTCCAAATCTATTTCTTTTACTGTCATCTATATGATGGTGATAGTAATAAATATGATAGTAAACTCATGTTTCAAACTCCTTAGGAGTCTAACTCTTTATGTTAGTCACATTTTAACATTTCTTTAATCAGAAATCTTATAATTCCTCTTTTTAGTTCTGTATTTGTTTCTGGTTTCACTAAAGGGATATTTTTTCTTCAAATGTTTGAAATTGAATGTTAACAAGCAATAATAGCAGGGAAAAGAACTCATAGGACACATCTTTCAGTAATATCAATTTGCAGCACTAGTTTCACTGAAATCAGTGTGAATTGAGTCATTGACTTCAAGAGTGCTAAAAGGACACCAAGGATGTTTTAGCTGGAGAAATGAAAGAAAACCTGGAGAGATTTTCAGGCAAGGGCTTTCTTTTGTTTGTAGCAATCTTACTGATTTCCATAGGGATTTCTAATGAGAAGAATTAAAAAGGAACTGCTCAACTTGGGTGACCTAGAGGATAGAGCATATAATCCATTTTAAACAAATTAAAAATCAGGTATCATCTATAACTGTGCTTCTTCATTTTGATATGTAAAAGAGAATTTGGAGTCCTAAGAAAACTCAAAATACTGTTAAAATTTACAGACATCAGTTTTTAATATTGTAGCATTCATTAACTTCTGGAAGTGCTTCAAAATCTAAAATGTGCTCTGTATTGCTATTCAGTCTGTATTTCTAGTTTCAGGGACTCATCTCCTGACTTCTGAACAAGTAAGTTTTCAGCTGGTTTTAAGTCTCCGTACCTCCACAGAGCTACCATGATTGACAGCTATGTAACTGTCACTAGTAAGAAACCAGGCTGATATCTGTATAATCGCCTGAGAGGGCAAAAAATTCCTGTTTATACCATGTTCTACCAATTCAAACCAGCAAGTATCTAAGTTTTGCTGTACAGGGAATTTAATAAAAAAAAGATTCTAGCATAAGCTTCCCTTTCTGGAAATTGGTGTTTGGAGCAGTTACCTGCTTTATCAAGAGCCTAAATTGTGACTGATTATCATTGCTATGTTGAACTCTTAAATGAAATGACGAGTGGCTTCTGCAAGAGCCTTCAGATGCAGACCTCTGCATCTCCCTTCTTCAGCCAAACTTAATAAAATAGTGATAACTATAAGGTTTAACTATATGCCTGATATAATTAAGCTCAGAAATGACCAGGGAGTGTCCACCAAAACAGCAAGTTTTATGGTGTCACATGGTCGTGAGAGCCTTTATTGTGGTTGAGAACACCCTGGGGCTTGGTGCTCTCAATCTCTATTGACTGGTCAATTTCAGCTTTTCACTGCAAGGATCTTGGACTTTGTGCCTTTAGTTTTGCTGTTTATATATAACCATCCAAGGTGCTATCTCATTAGATCACAGTGTGGATTCCTGTGACACCTGTACTATTTGTGACTACTACTTCCCATGAGGAAGGGGCACAGCAGAAGGCCCCTGAGATAATTGTAGTTTTCAAGGCCCCAAATATTACTAAGAGGGTTTTTGTTTGTCTCTCTATACTTCTGTAAGCCTCTCAAGACTCTGGCATGTATATTTATCATTGAGGGAAGCTTTGTCTTCAGTTTTCTGCTCAATAAAAAGTCAGCAAAACACAGATGATGCTTTCAGCTATAGTAATATTTCTGTTGTTCTTTTACCCAACATGTTTTCTTACTTGGAAATGTATTCACTTCCATTCTTAGATCACATTTCTCCTAGGAATGTGATATTTGGAACTTACTGCCCATGATTTTAAATTAGCCCACATACGCTTTTAGTTTTGATGAAATGACTGAAGAATGCCTGAAATAAACCTTTAAAATACTTATTTATTCAAAGCTAACTGGCAAGATTTAACAAGAAATAAAAAGTTCTGGTGAAGATCAGTCCCAAAGTTTATAAAATCTTAGGAAAAAAAATGATGTGGAAATCTCAGGGGTTTGGGATTTGCGAGAGCCATTCTCAGCCCATTCTTTGGCAGCAAATTTAACTTCCCCACATCCACAAGGTGCCGAGAACCTCTCTCTTGATTGCTGTAACAGAACGGCATCTTGCAAACAGCATGTGACACTTGAGAGGCTCAGGATTAATCTAACTTTGGAAGCTGTTAGATTCACTGTGGAGAGTGAACCCTCAGCCTTCACTTTCCCCCAGAGCATGATCTGGGCAGCTGAGAGGAACACACAGCAGGCTGCATAGGTCTGTCAGATTCTGAGGTAGCTGAATTTTCTGAGCTTTTCTGTCTGGAATGTGAGAGAAAGGAGGATATTTCTGAGATACAGAAGCACTTCTGTGGAACAGACCTACTAAGAACCCCTGGTCACTGCTGTTATTATAACTACATACTACACGTTGATAATGGAGAAAAGCCATATGTAAAGTTAAAATAATTGTATCATAACACCCCATATAAGAACCTACAAGCTCCATTAACATAAGAGAGCAGAAAAACACCTTTACTGAGAGTTGATAGAGTGTTTGACTTACATAATCACCTTGTTCATGTTTTCCTCTGCAACCAAACTTACAAGATTTTGTAGATATAAAAATTACATATAAAGACATGAAATTCCTTGCTTAACTTGATAAGTACACAGCTGCATTTAGAAAAAGACTGTAGAAAAACAAACAACAGATATATAGACAGATTCTATAGATGGTTGAATAGAATGAAAGGTAAAAATTATTACAGAAATGTTTGGACATCTTAAAACAACAAACAGTTCAATATGATTTATTTAGTCAGGGTAGACTAAAATTCACTAGTATAATAACAGAACCATTTGTCTTAGCAAGTATCTTGTTATTGGTGATCAATAATGTAGCTGAGATGACTGATGGCTTTGTTTTCCTGCAGCGCCTCAGCCAGTCTAAATTATTTATTTGACATGCTGCCTCTTGGCAAATGCTAGGAAACAGTGATAAGAAATTTGCATTCCTCTGTATATACCTCTGAATGAATATGAGACATTCCTCAAACTTTTGGTGAATGACATATGGCTTGTAGTTTGAGGGACAGTTCTGCTGACCAGACATGATTTTGTCTCCTGGCATGAATAGCAACGTAGACATCAGAATGAAAACCATGGAGCTACTTTTTATTTTTTGTTGTTGTACATGGCAGGGGAGAAAATGATGGCATTTTCAGAAATATCCAGAATTTGGATGCCTCTGAATACTCAAGAATCTGCCTCAGTTTGCCAGGATCTTTAAGTTGTTAGAGACAAGTTTAATTATCTTGAGACAGGTAAAAGTGTAAAATAATAAAAGAGCATAAAAACTTATTAGCAGGACAGAGAAAAAGTCTCCTAAGCTTACTAAGCTCATTATTATTGCCCCTTACAGTGGCCAAAGGGGGAAACTGAGTTGAAGAATGAATATAAGAGTATAGCCAGTTCAGAATAGTTTTTCCCCTTCTGTGTCTTGCCATTTTTCTGTCATCTGTTCTCCACACTGAACAGTTCTTTTATTAAATATATACAAGCCTTTCAATGACTCCAGGCATCCTTGCTCTTCTCTGCTGTGTTACAGCCTATTCAAGATATAGCTATCAAAACTGCACTCAAGGTACGTGTGGAAAAGGATTATGCATGGTGAAACAATATTAATTTTTCCTCTCTATGCTTTCTTAATACATAAGTCATAATATTATTTTTTTCTTTTTATATTTAATCCTATTTTAAACTCTTGTTGGGCACGAAGCCGATATTTTCAGACATCTACCCACAATATTTCTAGTGTCTCTTCTTTAAGTGTTAAGAAAAACAATAGTTTAGAGACAGTCATCATGTACTGTTGTCTCCTTACACATTACTTTGGGGTTTTTTTCCATTTAATTTAATTTGCTGTGTTATAAACCAGTTGCTTAGTATCACAAGACCCTTCTACAAAACTTAATTGTCTGGTCTTCTCTTGAGTAATTTTGTATTGTCTGCAGACTTTTTCTTCTCACTATCTATCTTCTATAATAGATCATTTAGGAATAATTTCAGCAGCACAGGTCTCAGCACAGATTCGTGTGTGGGGAAACAAAGGAACTCCAACCTTGTGTAAAGGTGGAATGAAAACACATTGATAGAGACAAAGATTAACCATGATAAGGTGGGGGAACATGCCTATATTTTGATGACTGTTCTGTAGCTCTCCTTGTCTTTGCCTTAACGTCTCAGAAATATCAAAATTCTGCTGTCTGTCCTATTAAAATGAATGTAATCTTCAACTCCACTATGTGCTCAAGTGTGGTATTCTCACAGAGGCGCTGCAAAGCACAAAATATCTTCCACACATGGAGCATTTCCAAAAAGCATTTCAGCCTCATACTGGCAGGTTGTCTGCAACTTCCTCACACAGATTATGTTTCCTCATACCCCTTCCAGTGCAGAGCCGCACATCCAATGAGCTCATGTCCCTGCCAAAAAGTGGCAGTTCTGGAACTGAGCTTCCATAACACAAAAATACCACTTGGTTAATCTGGTAATAGCATTTCAAGAATTTTTGTCTGAACAATCCCAATTCCCTAAGCCTTTCCTTGTAGGAGACGTGTTCCATCCTTCTAATCAACTTAATGGCCCTCCTTTGGACTCATTCCAACAGGTCCATGTCCTTCCTCTGTTGGAGACCCCAGAACTGGATGCAGCACTCCAGGTGGGGTCTCACCAGACTGAAGTGGAGGAGCAGAATCACCTCCTTTGACATACCAGCAAATGTAGACAGGAACACATTTCAGGTTCAGCTAAATTAAAATCTTCCATTCTTGGTGCTGCTATGGAGCTCTGCCCGGTGGGTTTTTTCCTTCAGTAATAGAATGCCAGCTCTAGCCCAGTGCGCTGGTACCAGCCAGGAAAACGTGCTCCTGGCACTATGGTGGTACATTGCAGCCCCCAGGTCCTCCAGCAGCCACAGCTGTGGCAGGGCTTGGCATTGTTTGGCTCTGCCAGGACACCTATGGCTCAGTGCTGGACCAGGGGTTTTGTTCTTCTGTAATTCACAATCAGAGACCACCACATTGACTTTCCACTGCAATTTCTCCAGTATTAGAAACCAATTTTGGTGTTCATTTCTGGCTCATGACCAGCTTTGTAATACATAGCTTCCAATATCTTTGGTCTTGAGGTCTGTAATGTAGCAAGATGAATCTCTTGAGTGCTGGAAAAAACTCTATTGTGCTTTGCTGTGAATCCTACATAGCAGCTAACAGCACTCTGAAACTTTTGTTTATTGTACCTAATCAGAGAAAATTAGTGTGTTTTGAAGAGGTAAGGCAAAATGGATGATTACTAATGCTGCTGAACACTATTAGTTCTCATTTGCTTAACACCATTTCCTAATGCACAGCTCTAAAACTTTTCACAGGACCTTTAAAATACAATCAGTTTTCCTTGGCTGTTTCCTAATAATTCAAACTGAGTGCAGAACCTGACATGCAATCAGGCTAATACAGGTCGATATCCATTTTCTTTCAGTTAAATAGGAATTTTAACACAGTGGAATCACAAACAGCTACTGTGTATCTATCTGTCTGTTTGCTGAACAGGCAGGGTGGGGACTGACTCAGCTGCCTTTAGTCGTGCTGAATGAAACCCACCACTATAACTCACCAGGTAAAACAAAGCATATCACCACTGATTAAGACAGAACTAGTTGGAGAATCATTCAATCTCAACCATATCTTCTTTGTTTACATTTCATTCACAAATATAAGACTTAAACACTTTACAAATTTGGTGCGAACTCACTTACGAAAGAGGATAGGAGAAAATACTCTTCTCTAACCAGAAGGGTTAAAAATACAGCTTGTGAGATCAAAAACAAGTCCTACATAAAATACCCACAAAAAATCCTGAAAAAAAATTACCCACTTGTCTGCAGGAGGATCTTGTGCTCTGTTTTTAGCAACACACAGTAATGGAAGTTGATGGCTGAAATCTGCAAAACAATTCTGCACCCAGCTGAAATTGCCCCAAAAGCTTAGGATACCATGAGGGAAGGAACTGTCAGAAGCTTGCCTAAAGACCACAGCTAGGTATTTGTGAATAGAAATGTGAGATGTCCAGGACTTAATTTTACATGTCATCTAAAAAATGCCACATTCCCCCCAGATGACATAGCAAATTATTCATGCATAAACTTAATTACCCATATGACATTTATCACAAAATTCTATTTGCATTGGCTGGCTATGATTGACTGAAGTCTGAGTTTTTAATGTTGCTGTGATGGAGTCATTAAAACAAATTAGGGACAGATAAAATTAATAATTGCCTCACCTTTTTACAACTAAGATAGTTTTTGCTTTGGTAACTGTTTTCAAGGCTCAGTGACTGAGATTTTGTTGATTTATCACTCCATAGAGGTGTAATGGTCTACCTGAAAATGACTGACTTAATTCTGCTGGATCATGGTTTGCAGGACACAGATAAAATGATTAAATTCAATTCTTTGCTAGGTCTCAAAGTATCATTTGCTTGTGTTTGGAAAGAAGATGTGTGCTAGTGACCAAAGAGGAGGAAAAGATGCAAGGCAGACAAAATTATTGAGATGAATGGTGGACTACATATAAAACTCATACAAACAGCTGCACAGACAACAAGAAATCCAGAAAAATGAAACTGGGAGAGAATTTCCATCCAATCAGGGTGTGCTTTATTGTCATACTAACCTGGCTTGTTTTCATTCTATTTCACTGCAGAAGAGGGAACGAGCTATGACAAAGTTACATATAAAGAAATAGTTGACTGTGAACAAATAGACAGCTTTAGGGTCTGGGGATATTAAGCCAATACCTATGAAAATCCCATGGGATTGTTCAACCCGTAGTTGACTACAAGAGAGTGATGTCTAATCCAAGAGCTATGAACCCTGGTCTAATTTAATGCTTGTGCACCCTAAGTTGCCATGATTTCCAAGGCACACATGTGAGGGACACATTATTTACTATGGGCTTGACCCTTAAACATAAAGAGTGTATAGTCATAGTGTATTATTCTACTAAGCTAGATTCTGCATTTCTCTATATTTTCTTTAATTATGTTTATTTATTGTTTGAAAACAAACAAGGTCTTGCTTAGAGGAATTTTTCTTCCTTGAATACTGTATATGCTGGCAAGGTTGAACAGTTTATTAATATTTCTATTCTTGCATTTACATTGGGCATGGATAACCTGAGAACCCAGTGTTTTCCAAGGGATCAGTGGACAACCTGGACTGGGCTGCAGTGTGCTAAAGGATGTGTTCTAGTTGCAACAGGAGAAAAAGTAATCATCCTGTCCATCAACAGCACAGGTAATAGTGCAAATGCAAACTTGGGGAAAGGAACTCTCCTTGATTTTAGCAAGTCCATACAATATATACAAATATTTGACAAGACCCACTGGTAGACATGCAAGCTGCATCAGAGTTTACTTTGGCATGAAAAAGTAACTCAAGCAATAAAATGATTTGGTGATAAGGGTGCTAAAAAAAGTGCTCACATCTTATTTTTTTTCAACTGTTTAAGTAGTTGTTTACTGGCAGCTGTCTTGCAACTTCTACTAGGATCTGTTTGGCTCCAAAAGGACAGACAGCATGCAGACTACCATCCCTGTGCTGTGCTCTGAGCTCAGCATCTCAAATTCACTGAATTTGCAGTAATCTTCAGTAGTGAAAGCTTTAGTATTCCTCAGAATATCATATCTAATCTAATGTAAAGAAGTATCTTTACCATTTGCCTAAATATCTGATTCTTTTTGAATACTACACAACTGGACTAATATTCAGTGCCTGCAACTTCCCCTTGTGTTCTGGGCTAAAAAAAATTCTTTGTTTCCTCTTTAAGAACGGTCTTCTGAATTTTCACTAGGTTTATTTTTATTTTTTAATTTTTTTTGTGGATCCATGACAAAAAATAACTAGAAGCACTGGAATTGCCTCTTTTGCACAGCTCATTGAATCAGAATTTTCTTTTAATCTTTGCCTCTCCACTACAGTTTTGTTTGTCATCTCATGCATGAAATGGGCACTTTGCATGAAACATATACTTGCAGTATCTATTATTTCATTTTTGTCCTTTGTGTTATTTTAGTGTTCACTGTGTCTTTGGTCTGTTTATACATATGGAAAAATCCCCATGATTTTTAAATAATTTTATTAAAGTTGCTGATATGATTAACCCGTCTAAGTTTGGACTAGGGATCAAGATATTCTGAAGTCAGTGATATATGTCTGGAAATTAGTTATTCAGACAGTTAGTTCAGATACTGGATAGTTTGTACCTGTACAGCTCCATTTGCTTTAAGGGGGTAGCAGTGGGGAGATCTGAACTCTTAAAGTGGTCCAAGGCCCTTCTATCATGAAGGCTATGCAGCCTTGGAGGTGGAGAATAAAATAGTGGAACCTGGATGTGAGCAAAGTAAATTTGTCATAATTATAGTTCTTCTTTAGTTCTCATATTTTATAGAACATCCATGACAATTATATTGTTGACAAAAGTAAAAGTTTGCTAAAATCTGGTTAAGGGAAAGGATCAGGAGAGTCACCATCTCCTTGATACTTCAGCAAGCTGTACTCCTGCCATGAACTAGCAGAACCAGCAGTTCAACTGCTCCAGTATTGTTGGGTCCATGACATCAGCCAGTGCATTTCATTTTTTGCCAGAGAACCCAGCCTCTATCATTTCACTCTGAGACACTGAGAGGCTACATTTGTGTGATATTGTGCTGAGGTTTTAAAAGAGGAGCTGCTAGATGAAGTGGCTAAAAGTGATCTCAGAAAGAGGATTCATTTGGGTCATTACACTGTGACAGGCACTGTGGGTCAAACCAATGCCCTCAAAGGTGAAAAACAAATGAATTAGTCTGGTGCCCTTTGCATCCATAACCATCATACCAGACGTCAGCACCTTCAGATTTAAGCTGAAGCATCTTGAATACAGTTTCTCCCAGTTCCTGGAATGACATGCAGTGTCTCCTCCAGCAGTTTTTAACAAAAGCTCTTGGGACTCAGAGCATCTTTTTTCCTTTTCAGACGATTTCCTTATAAAGGAGGGAACGTTCATCCTGCATCTTTCAAATCAATACCAAGGCAGCAGGGTGATCTGCATACAAATCGACTTGCAAATTTACACCCTGTCTGACTCTGCCAACAGGATTAAAAATCGTTCATGAAACAACAGCTCCCTGTAATCACATCCAGGCAGATTTCAATAATAACTCAGGCATATAAAAGCCTATTGGTTTCGTGTGTATTAAAAATAGTTTCTTCTCATTTTCTACCTCTTCCTTGGATAGTAACTTCCCATTTTTTTGAAAGCTTTCTGCTCTGTGTTTTATCATCCATGCTCCAAAACCTCTATCTGCTTAGTGACGGGAAAGATTTTTTCCTGTTAACCAAAATAAAAGGTGATTGTTTATAACCCAATGTGAAAGCAGACAGGATTTGGAAAAAAACCTGAATCATCACCACTTCACCACAGAACGCAGCCACAATCGCCAAATTGTCAGTAAATTTTGATGTACAATTTGCCTGGTCGTTATAACTCTACTCTCTATGGACAATTGTCTACTTCAGAAAAGCTATCAGTATCCTACTTAACATCTTATGAACAATATTCAATCTTTAGTAGGCAAAGCAGTTAGACTTCCTCACTGGGCTGCTTTGATTTCTGCTTCAGATTATGATGTGACTGTGTAATTAAATGTAGTGCCTGCTGTCTATTATTACACTGCATTTTTTTCTGCTTCACAGATCCATCTTGATACAGTGTCATTTTCAGTTATTGTAGAAATAGAGCAGAGAAATGGGGCTTTTCTGTAAATTGAAACAATACATAAATGCAAAAAACCATACTTCATCCTGCAGTTCCTTTTGTCCAAGAGAGCTGAGACAGAAGTCAGGAGCTGTGAACAGTTTTTGTCTCTCAGTGACGGGGCTGTGAAAGACCGATTCCAGCCGGAGTTCTTGATTGCCTCATGGGGACGATCTGTCACCATTTGTCAGGGGTAATTCCTGCATTCACAGCTTTAGAAAGAGTAGTTACTGACTGCAGGTATAATAGGATGCATGAGTTTGGAGGGCAAAGCAAGGTTTTGGCAAACATACTTAATAATCACTGCAGAATGAATTCAGTCTGAAGTGCCTGAAATCTACTTGTATCTTTTTAGTTACTTAACCCTTTCAGCGCTCAAAGCACAGATCTGAAATTCAGCCCAACTGCCCCCAAAGTGAAACGATATAAAAAGCTACAGTGTATTAATTTGTGTCACATTACATTCTTTTATACAAACATAGTTATTAAATAAGCAATCTGGAAAAGCATCACTTTTAATAATTTTTCTTTTACCCTTTTCTTATTAGGAGAGCAACAAATTGGCAATCAGGAAAAAAGAGACAAAAAGACTGAGTTGCTGAGAATGAGATTAGCTCAAACCAGTCACCTTCAATACAGCAGTGAGGATCAGCACAGTGGTTTGGTTTCCCTTCTGCAGATAGCAAAACTGGCCTCAGCACTCATCATATATAATGTGCAACAGGCATTATGCCTGTGCTTCTTGAGTGTTTTATGAAGAATATGTCTTGTAAACATCCAAATTCAAAGCAGTTTGAGAGAGTGAAATGGGTATGAAAGCAACTACCAAGTGGTTGCTTTTCCATTACATATATTGCTGCCTGCTGGCAGAGAGGAAAAGTTTCTCAGCCATGCCATTACTTCCATTGTCATTACTTAATAATGCCATTATTTATTTTTGCTGCTTCCACAGTGAGCAGCTGGGATGCTGCAGGCATGGGAAGAGGAGAGTGGGCTGTGTAAGTTAGGGCTGAGAGCTGTGGTGTGTGATTTGCTCTTAGAGCTGCTGCAGAGATGGGCTCTAGAGAGGGGGTACAGTAATTACTGCTGCTGCTGGGAAGGAATATACCATGCAACATCACTACTTCTAAATGTCATCCAATCCTACTACTGGCATCTGGAACCAATTCTGAGGCTGACAAAAGGCATGGCAAAGTAAACAGCTGGAATGTGACTATTTGCTGCTCTCAGTGGTCTGCTGTCCTCACCCACAGCCTGCTTTGCTCATGTCTTTGGCCTGGGGCTCACAGAACCCTGTATGATAAATCCACAGCTACCCAGTGAATTAGCAGTGGCCAGGAACAGCATCTGACTGACTTGGTGGACAGTACATTGCTCTAGTGATATAAAGCTATTAAGAATGCTTTAATGCTACAATGAATCTGGCTTGAGAAGCTATGTCAGGAATAGGACCTTAGGCTTGCAGGTCTTAGACCCACTGGTATCTAGGGTGCAGAAGTCATAGAAGAGTTTCAATGTAGTTCGGCAGCAAGATGAAAGAGAAAAATCAGACAGTACTAACTGAAGTGCTTACTTCCTGCATTTGATGGAATAATAAAATTATTTCTATGTTAATATGTCCTGCAACCTCTTTAGTTATTTTGCTTTATACAGTGACCTCTTAAGTTGTACCTATGCTGTTAGAATCAAAATAGAAAGCAGGTAGGTCTGCTTAATGCATGGCCCTAGAATTTGCCTGTTCAGAAAAGGCCCTCAACAGAGGCAATCAAAAACATCCTGTAAATGAGGCCGTAGTACCTAATTTTGATTTTCTAACTCTAGCTATTAATTTAAATGGACGCCTTATGTACTGAGCTCACTTAAAATGAAGACTGAGAAGTCCCTTCAAGGGAATTTATTTTTTTACACCTAAGCAACTACTTTTCATGTTTTCAACACATGCTCTCTACATACTTGCATGTTCAAAATATGCAAACCAGACTGACTCATGGCCAAGCTATATTTGCTTAATATAACTTTTTCTCATGGAAAAGGGCTGTAGCTATGAGTATGTTATGGCAAACTGAAACTCAATGCTGATAGTGGTTTCACATGTGCACTAAGAACACCTACTCATTATGAAATATAGGACAAACAACATGCAGCAACTTCCTGTTGCTGCACAGATAGTTTTGGAGATAGTGAAGAGACATAATACAGAAATTCAAAGTGCTTTCTTCTATGCAGGTCTATGGATTTACATGGCCACATCACCTTGGCCTTTAATTGAAATCACCTTTCACTGGTAGAGCTGGAGGCAGAACTTTTGGGATGGTGAAGATGAGAAATTATTAAATGTTGCAAGCTCTTCTTGAAAACTGTCTCTGCTAATAAATCCTGGTAAATTCCAAGGGCATTGAAACTTGATTGCTAGAGTGGCACCTGGCATTTGGCCCATGCCAAATAGCAGTTTCCCAAATTATTCCTGGGCTCTGCTTATTCTCAATAAGCAGTTTGCATGCAACACCCTGTTTCAGAAGCTCAAAGAATAAACCAGCATAGACATGGGACATCCTTTGCCAATTGGCATCAGCATCTGGGAACATTCCTGCTCACATTACATTTACTACTATAAGATGTAGCTAGAATGCCTGATGCACTGGGTGTGTTAATGAGGGACTGCAGTCCTCCTGGTCCCTTGGCAGTTCTGCACCTGTTTAAAGCAAGCACTGTGCTTCATAAAAGAGAAACTGTAAAGAAAACAAGGCATGGAAATGAAATTATTTCTAAACTATTTGGCTTGGACAGCCTAATAAACTCAGTTTTGGAATATCTGCTTTGGTGTTCATTTTCTGGCCAGGGAGATGTAAACATAAAATCCAGCCTCTTCGGGAACACATGTCATAGGACATTAAGGAGGCAACTGGACAAATGCCAAGAAATATCTATAGGACTTTGACAGATATGCCAAATAGCAAACATCACACTCTCTAGTCATATTCCCTTGAGTCATCATGTAATTGGGCTGTGAAATTTTGTGCCAATGCTAAAGGCTGTGCCTACCTCCTTAGCTAGAGCCAGGCAGGGAAAGGAGGGAAATGTCGCTTATGTCCTCCCCATACTGGACTACTGCTGATCTCTAAAATATCACCTGCTGACAAGGTGGGCCAAGCCCGACAGACACTGGGACTGGTGCTTGACATCGGAAACTCAGTCTCAATTCAGATTGATACAGAAATGGTGGTTATCAGTGGAGAAAAGATTCATGTTAGGCACATAGCTTTTCCCTCCTTGCTCTGAGGACAAGACAGGATGCCTCATGGAGTATGTCAAGGTGAGATTTGGCCTGCTGGCCACCAGCCTGACTGTGCGTGTTTAGAACATCCCGAGGGCTACTCCAAATTGCCTTTCCAAAAAGTCAAATTCTGTCATATGTTGTTTAGGCCTAATTCCTATTGGCATTGTGGCACAAAGTTCACAATTCCCCACCACTCTGGCTTTAGCAGACTGTGGTCAAGACCATTTTCTTGAATATGACAATGAACCACCACTTTGGTCATACCATAACTTCATCCCCTCCCCTATTCCAGTAGAAATGCTGAGACAGGAATCTGGGAATGAAATGCATTACTGAGAAAGCAAGCAGATGAAGTAAATGAAATAGAATGTCTCTATTTCATTTCAGAGCTGCAGTTACTTGTGACACCTGCCGTGTGTATCAATGAACTGTAGAGCAATGCTTTACAAAAATTATTAAGACTTGGTAATATGAGATCACTTGATGATAACCACTGGAAGAGATGTGCTTAGACCCGGGGTGAGTCTATGATGTATTTCCAGGGGATTAAAAAACACTGATTCCATAGACTTAAGCATTAGAATCTATGTGGTTCTATTAATTCCCAAGAGAAAAAAAAAAAATGATAGAATATTTTCATTAGGATGCTTTTTCTTAAGTAGTTTGCAAAACCACAATTTACATGTGATAGTAAAATGAGAAAACATTGATTTATATTGAGACTTTATCACTTTGAGCTAGTTGTGCACAAACCACTCTGGTTCTCCTATAAAATGTAACAAGATAATAGTACCTCTGGTGTAAAAGCTATCTTAGTGCCATATAAGAAACCAGGATAAATTTAGAATTCTGATCAAAACAGCAACTGGTATTAAGCACACAGGGAAATTTGTAAAGAATTTTTCTGATGGAGTGTTGGAAGTATTAATTTGTATGAAGACTATGTATTACTAATTTATATGAAGATTATGCATAGGTCTCTGTGTTCTTTCTTTCTATCTTGTGAGGATAACACAAAACTGATTTTTGGAGAGGTGCTTTCAGGAGAGTAAGGCAATGTCCTAGATAAGGAAATCCGTCAAACATTACCTGGTCAGGTGTGTTCTAGCCTTGACTGTTATAAACAAGTGTTTGAGATTGCTTAAATAATTACCAGCAAGGGTATCAATAAAAACCAGTTGTAATATCAAGCAACAGCATGACAAAGTTCATTGGCATGGTTCACTCTACTGCTTAATAGGTGGTTAAGGCACACCAAGATAAAAAAAAAACAAACTCGAGTCAATCAATCCAAACCTAAATGTACCAAGAGCTATCTGTGTGTTTGTGTGTGTGCTCATGCGCGTGTGCGTGTATGAAAAAAGGATAGGAATGGCAAGGATAAGAAGGAATAGGGTCTAAAGGCTTAACAGCACTCAGACTTAACACTACTTAAATTTGTATCTTAACAATTTAGCAAAGGAACAAGACTTACCAGCATTTCACTTAGCTGATAACTTGTTTTCAGGCCTAACTTAAATATCCAAAGTACTTGAACCTCTAAGAGAGCAGCATTTCTCCCATATTTGCTATAGCGTTTGCACACTTGGATGCAGAGAGACAGGCATAAAGAGTCAGTGCAAGGTACCTGTGAAAAGTTCCTCTGGAAGACAGTGAAGTGCTCACCTTGGATGACTTTGCATCTCCTCAAGCAGCGGAGGGTTGAGCCTCGAGGAATGGGGGTTTCAGCCCAGGATCCATCATCATTCAGCGACCTCTGAGTGCAGCAAACTCGAGAGCTCGCTGGCTCTGGGAGGGGTCCCCTCAGAGGGAGGTGGCCGGTCACCCTCACTCCAGTCCAGGGATGCTCCAGGGGTCTCATTTTGGATCGCAGCTTATAGGCCACAAGAGAGTGGGCCTTAATCAAAACAATGTTTCATCCTGGCCGCACTTTGGGCAACTTTCTTTGCAAGTGTGAGAACAAGGATGTTATGCCATTCAGGCACAAAAAGCAGTTTCCAAGGCTGTTTATTAAAAAAAGCAGGAGCTCGTTAGGCAGCAGCAGTTTCTGGGAGCAGCCGGTGTTTCTGAGGGGCTCCGGAGGAGCCGAGCCCAGGTGCTGCTCATCAGGGCCGAGGCCTAACGAGCATTTCCGAGAGCATGGTGGGGCCTGGAAAGGGTGGGGGAAGTGCTCCTCCACATTGACAAACGGGCTCTTTAGCCTCTGTTTACTTTTTCATACCACGGAAAATCTGAGACCTGATGTTTACCATGTCTGTGTTACAGGGTGCTAGAGAAATCTGTGCTCTGTTGTCCTCAGGTCAGACTGACAGAGGAAGAGGCAGAAGAGCAAGCTGGTGAGGCTGGTACAGGTATGCCACAGCTGAAGTACCAGGTTTCAACCCCCTGGATGTGGGTAACACATGCCAGTCTTCCTGATCATTTGAAATCTATGCCTTTAAGTCCTGCGTTGCATTTAGGCAACATCAATTTGCCTGTGACTCTCCCAGTGAATCCTACTGCTACAGAATCATGAGAGAGAAATCAAGTGGGTACAGTGCTCATTGGCACTTCTGAAAAAACCACACTGGTTTTGAACCCCACCCACTGTAGGATTTAAACTGGTGCAGTCTGGCCAGAGGACTGCAGATGACAGACAGGACAGACTATTTCAGTACCGTCACAGTATCCATAACATTGTTCTGGATACACACTGTGTTATCCTAAGTGCAAAGTCACTCAATCCCATGCAAGACAGCAGTCAGAGTGAGTGGAATAAAGCATACTTGAATTATGTTTTTCTTTGATGCCACATTACATAGTGGCAAATGGAGTAGTTATTTAATCTTATAAATCTCAGATTCCACTGATGTGACTGTGCTGTATTTTCCTTTGCAAAGCATTAGAAATCTTTAAATAAAAAAGACTACCTAATGGTAATTTTCCCCATATAATGGCATACTCATGTCCAAGATAACATGAGATTAATAAGTTTCTTGGCCTTTTCTCTGTACAATGAATGAATCACAGGTAGGTTTATATTAATGTTTGGTTATACATAGAAGATATGATAATATATATATTTAGTCATCATACTATCAGAGTCAGAATGGAATGCAAATTGAAATGTTGGGCACTTTTGTGTATGAGAAGCACAGACATTGCCACATGCATCCCTGAGCACAGTTATGTTTCTGTTACAGGAATACTGGATCTGGGAAGAAGCAATGTGATAACATCTTCACTTATAAAAGCTAGACTTAAAACTCTAATTTATTCCAAAATTTACTTCTTTAACTTGGTCCATAACACAACTGTAGTGGCTGTGTTGTGAAAATTGCATCTCCAGGATCTCTCTAAAAAGAATAAAGAAAAACCAAGTCCTTTACAGGGTGATATGTAAAGTAATTTAGGCTACTTTTACCTTTTCATTATTCATAGAAGAAATCTCTGGCTATCAAGGTTTTTACCAGGTTTTAATTCCATGATGATTTAAATTGAGATAAGTTGAAATCCCTGGTAAATTATTTTCTTCTCCTTCCGTGTTGCAGCAATGATGCTCATGTGCTCCTGTGGTGAACCTGTTCAATGCGTGAAAGTGGGAGAAAACCATCCTTAGAGAGAAAAAAGAAAAAAAAATCAAAAGCAACCTGAAAAGTAGCTTTCCATAATTTTTATTCCCTGTCTTGGATAATTTTGCAATATGAACTGAGCACTTGGTCTGGCCCAAGAGTTGACACAAGAGTGATTGTCTGGAGACAAGAACACAGATCTGGGACTAAGGACAATGCTAACTTACATCTGCTTTTGGTTAGAAAATACTGCATTTAAATAGAAAACAGAAATTGTTCACTGGAATTGAAAACAAAGAATGCCAGGGAAAATCAGAAGCTGTAGATACCTACAGAATTTCAGGGCTGTTTTTGGGCTTGGCTGTAGTTTTGTTATGGGTTTATAGGCAAAGACAAGCTTTATTCTCTATCTAGTTCTGTGCAAAACAAGTGCAGAGTGAGTTCAAAACATTGTCATATCAGGATGGAAACTGTGTCTAATTAATTCCCTTGGTACTGTTGGATAATTTTCCATTGCATGCTCAACAGCATTATGTTCAATTGTGAATTTTAAATAATCTATCTTTTTGGGTGTCTGGTTTTTGTAAGAAAAGTATTCCACAATTCCAAACTACTGCTGATGGAAATCCTTTGAATGATCTTTTATTTTCCTTAATTTATTCTTAATTTTTCTATTTACTACTTTATCAAAAGTGGCAGGCATATTGATGGGAGATAATGAACTTTTAGCAAGCTTTTATCTTATGTAGAGGGAATGATAGCATGCAAATCTAGCTAATTAATAAATCAAAGCAAACTACAGATCTAGGTTTGCCAACATAGTCTTCCTTGCTAACCAGTTCTCAAGAGCAAACAAGCTCTGCAGTTGGAAAGGTGTTGGAAGTGTAAACTTCTCATAGCACAGCTGCACTGTCTTAGGAATGGGAGCTGTGTCAAGTCCAGACTCCCCAGGGCTTCCATGCCAGCTCATGTCTGGAGGAAGTCATATGGCTGGCAGACTGGAGATGAGGCAAAGCTTGAACTCCAGCCTGGAGGCTTGAACTCCAACCCAGGCAAGCAAGTTGAGTCACCTGGCACAGTGAACTGAAGCAGCAATCAGTCAGACACAAAAATGAAGTTCTAAAAATGACTTCTGGAAGAGAGGAAGAGGCTGAAAATGTGTTACTTGCAACATAGCCTCAAGGTTAAAGAGAGCTGCTAGACACTTGTAAGTTGCAATTTTGTCAATAAAGTATTTCCCTGGGTAGCTCATCAACTGACTCAGCAGATAAGAATTTAAAACTTCCTCTATTTGCAAGAATAAGAAGCAGCACAGACATTATCTTACTAAATTATGTTTTTCCTGGATCACTTTCAATTAAGCACATTTTCAAAAAGTCCATTCCATTTTGCAAGATAATACTCCTTAGTGCATATGTTATGGAATGTGTGAGAAGAAAGAGAACCAGCAGTTTCAAACCTCACCTCATCAAGGCTTTGAGTAATTTCTAGTAATGGCTTACTCTGCTAAAGTGCCTCTCATCATGAGGACATTGGAGCCATTTAAGAAAGCAGGGAGAGAAAATTACATCACCTTTCACCAAAATGCTGCCACTTCTGAAGACAAACACGCAAGCTGTCAAGTGCAAACAGAAGAATGATGGCAAATGAAGAATGCTTTCCGCCATGAAAAGCAGAAATAATGGAAACAAAATATAGCATCCCATAATGAAAACCATTTAAAACACCATTTCTAGCCTCTCTATATATCTATGGGAAAAGTTCCATTAGTATTTAAAAACCACAGAATATTAGGGGGTTTTCTTGATTTTACTTTCAAATTGAAAAACGATGCCTGGTAGCACAATGCCTCATACAAAATATTGGAGACCTTTTTATTATTAACTTGGACTGGAAATTGTTGTTATTTAATGCTGCAGAACTACATCATGCAAACCCCTTAAATTTCACTGGAAGTTTGCATCTAACTACTGACCCATGTTGTGACATCTGAAAATATCATAGACTGAGGCAACATAATAATAATGTTACTTGGCACTTCACATCTTTAAAGAACTATGGAAATATTAATTAATTTCCACAACAGCCTAGGGAGTAAATATTTTCATACTGATTTTACAGATTAAGGGGATGAATCGTAATGTGTGGACATGACTTCTCCAAGGCAATCTATCAAATAAGTGTCAGATGTGGGGCTAGAACTCAAGGATTCATCAGGCCTTTAAACAATGGTGCCCAGGGCAGAAACTTATTTATTTATTTAAAGTAGCTTAAACCATTTACAGATTCTCTTTAATATGGTATTTTACTGTGTATTGATTATTTACAATAAAAGCTTATTATGAGGATGGGTTTTGTTCCATTTTTACAATTTATTTTTTTTATATTTCAGCCTCAACTTCAATATTCTTTTTCATAAAATTAAGTGCATTCCAATCCAGAAATCAGTTATGTTAAAATATGTTCAGAAGAGATCAGGAAAGTGTATTGGAGCAGAATGCCTGTGTCAAATTTGTCTTTCTTTCCACTGTTTGGCTGGTGTTCTTTTCTTAATGACATTTCATTTTTATAAAAGTGGATCCTATCCTTTCAGCCTGTTGTTTTGTTTTTATTTTATTTTTGCTTTGTAACAGTACAGAGAAAATTTCAGATTCATCCTTTTAAAAAAAGTATTATTATCCTAAATCTCATGTACCCAAGAGCTTCAGGGTCTTTTGGAAAGCTTTTTAGTATGCAAAAACAAAGGCTCAGAAATACGGCAACTTGTCCAACAGATCAACTCAATGGCCAAAATGCAAAGTATCTGAGCAGATAACAAACTTCATTCACCAAACCGGTACATCTGAAAACTTATGTTAAATAAAAGAACTAGAAAACTGACAGACATGCTACCTTACTGCACAGAATATCTAAAAGTTTTTAGCCTGGGACAGTCAAAGAGCAAATCCCAAAGCTGAGGAGACCTCTTTTTCCTCTGCTTGGTCTTCTCCCTTCCTAAGTATCTAAGGTCTGGTCTAACAGAACTAATAGATGATGTTTTGCTCATGCTACCCTACAGCACATCTAGGAAAATACACTTTATGATACAAAAAGCAAATGATCCACTTCCAAAATAAGCACTATTCTTTCCATTCAGTGTCCCAGTTTTGTCAGTCTTAAGTCCCTGAATACACTTGAGAGCCAAAAGTGCAGAATTCTCCTGACAGCACTAGTCCCATACAAAATCAATCTATTTCATTTTCTCTTATTTAGAAAAGAAGCTCTTCAGCTTCATCCTGCAGAGCATTCACTCGTCTATGCCTAAACAGTGCATTTCACTTCCAGCTCACAAGAATTCATTTCAATCACTATTTGAAGACTGAGCCAGCTGAATTTAAAGCTATGTATTTTCCTATGGAAGAGAAATAAAGAATTTATGTGAAGTCCTTTGGAAGAATTTCTGATAGAAATCTGATTAGGAATCCCACTCCAGATTTTCTAGAACTCTGTGTTCTAGAAAACTGTGAACATTTTAATTCTGTTACAGCTGCAGAAATACAGGGGTGTATTCTTTGCACTAACTTGTGGCAAATATCAGTGCCAGTTCACTTGGTTTGTTGGCATGGTGTTTGGGAAGGTGACTAGGATTCCAACATGCAACTAGGCTTCAAAGGGTGTTCCAGTGCAAAAAGAAGAATGAAGTGAGGAAAAATTGAAAGGAGAGCAGCAAGAAAAGTGTTTGCCACTGTTTGTGTTTACCCCTTTAAAAGCTGGTGAGTTCTTGGGCTCAAATGTAATCAACCCAGAGGGCAGAAATCGTCTTCCAAATCCAACATAACCCAGATGATTGGAATCTGACACCAATCTAGAAACCCTGTGCTCTTCAGCCTAGTGCTGCTACACCTACACCTAGCTACTACCTTTCAGAGAGAGAATATCCAAGCATTCCTCTTGGAAGACGTTACTGGACCACCAAAACACTAAGCTGCAGCTGAGCCTGTGACAGCTGCAGCTAAGCCTACCTTCATTTTATTATGATAATGAGCTCTACTAAATCTTTAATTAATACCCAGACAAAAGCCTTTTTTATAAGAACAACCCCAAAATCTGGATTCTTTACTGTCCTCAAAGACTGCTGATGTTTATTATAACATCCACTCACTGTGAGCTGAGAACATGAAATCCTGTCTACACAACCTGGGTGATTTCATACCCACAGCAATTCCAGAAGAATGGTTATAGTGACAACATATAGCTGCTAAAGAAGCTTTCTGTGCCCTTAGCAGTCATTAAGTTTCAGTGGAGGGAGCTTTCCATTGACTTATTTCTCCTTCCGTATAGTAGGATTCCTGCTTTTCAGCAGTCTTCACATGAAGAACTTGTCTTCTCCCCACTACTATTCATCCATATAGGAACATTGTCTCTTTCTGCACAGATACATAACTAGAAAGCTCATATAAGGCTCATAGCCTACACCATAACACCCTATAATTAGAAAACAAAAATTAGAAAAGAAAAACACAATTCGATCCATCCACTTGAAGAAATCCAAGGAAGTAGACAGGGTCATTTTATGCTTAGAGACACCTTTACAATGACACATAGGCTAAATTCTGGGCATTGCAAAGACTTCCTAACTACTATTGTACATGAAAGGACGACAATACTGATTTCATATAAGAGGTGGAAGGTCTGTCTGTTTTTGTGAAAACTCTGACCATTGTGGAACGAGGTAAATCTAGAGCCAGGGGAGCTGGCACAGCCTGCATTTGCTTGAACTACAGCTCTAGTTAAAAATGGCTACCTAGAAATTATTCCAGCTGGTCACCATCTCTGTAGCATGTGATTCAAACCAATCCTTCTTGCTGAGACATCTGCAGGAAACTTGTCTTCTGATAGGCCTGTTCTCATCTCCCTCTTAAAATAGTGTCCATTTTTCCTCTCCCCTCACTGGTAGGGAGGACTACCAAGACAGCATTAAAATTTGGGTTTCCTTCTCTCCTCTAACAAGTAGGGTGTCTCAAAGACCATAATATAAGCCTTCTGGGAGAAGGCATCCAATGTCTTATTCAGTTATGGCTCCTCCATTAACAGACACACAGCTGATGATGCTCTGACCTCCTCTAGTAATGCTCTCTTGAAGAGACCTTCCACTTGCAGTTTCTGTTCAAGACAATACTCTGTTTACCACCCTTTTCTATGGTGTGGCTATGTGCTCTTTGCTGTAAATAAAAAGCCATAATTTTTGACTTTTGTAGCGGCTACTCTTCATCTCAATATCATGGAATGAGCTCTGGGAATCCACAGGATGACAAATTGTACAAATGTACATCAGTGTCAGTACAGAGAACTGTCTCAAGAAGCAATGAGCTTTGGATACTTTAGGTTTTTATACTTAATTAAATGAATTCATCAGAACTGGAAACAGGCATTTTTTTTCATTGTTGTTTGTTTTGATTTGTGTTTTTCCAAGGATTTCTTTCAAAGAAAGTTAGGTCAGGGCATTAGTCACTGCTGTCAGCTTCTGTCATCTTTGTTCCCCTGTGACAGGATCTGAAGGCCTGTGTGCAGAGTCATACCTATCTCTGTCCTAAACATGCATCAGTGGTTACCTGAAAGGCTGTGGATGAGAAACTGCCATCTCCCCTTGAGTAATTGTAACAAGGAAGGAGGACACTGTGTGCACTGATTTGACAAAGGATTAACCTGTTTCCTCTACTGTAAAGTTGTAATGGGCTCATTCATTACTCATAGAGCTTCATGACATGTCACATGTTAGGGAATGATGCCTCTGGTTCATTCCGGGAGGTGAATGGTTAGAACAGAAGGGATGGGAGCCAGACAGGAGTGCTGGAGGAGGAGGGCTAAGTTAGATAATGATAATTAATACTGATATAAACTGGGATAACAATTAACTGACTTTAAGCAGTGTTTGAGGGTTTTCAGTGTGCTATGAAAACATTAATTAACCTTCACAATTACCGTTCTGAGATGAGTAAATATCCACCAGTACTCTGTGATTTGCCCAAGAAATCCACATGATTTGAGACAGAAAGAAAAAAAATCCCTGGTTGTGATATGCATGTATATTGGAAAAATAAAGCTGTGCAAAAATCATTCGACCCCATGGCGTCTGTCTTCTCCATGCTGTAAATGGCTGTTGTTTTGGGGGCTGTCAGTCACACAGAATGGAGCCCTGGGGCAGTGGTGAGGTGATGCTGGCTGGGACAGCCAGCTCCCCAGTGCACTGTCTCTGCTCTAGCACAGGCAGGCAGCACGTGTAATTGCCCACACTCCACTCTGGCAGCCTCCCCATGGCAGGAGCCTGGCCCATTTCCCTGCGCTTAAAATTTAATCAGAGATTTTACTGCTCATCAACAGCTTAACGGGAGCAGTTAGAACTCTAAAACTTTGCATATTTCGGCTTAATTACCACTAACAGACAGATGCCACTTTCAAGCACTCTCCTTTCCCAGCCCTTGCTCCCTGCAGCTGCTCCAACCTGGAACATAAATTCATTGGTTAAATAACCGATAAGAGGCAAAATGATTAGGGATTAATGGGAAAGACAGAAATCTCCTTATTTCTCTTTGATGTTTTAATTTTGGTTATCTCTGCTAAATTGCAGTCTGTACCTCCCATTTGGCAAGATAACAACTCCTCTTATCCCTGCTTTAAAGCAACAAGTAAATGGAGACTGTATAGGGTGGTATAGATCTTGAAGTGTCAGGGCTTACTGCTACCATGTGTGATTCGTGTGTATAAGCAACAATAGAATTCAAACACAGTAAGGGAACTGATGCCCCTTCTCTGGATAGACTGTTTCCATTTGTTCCTTTTTTGGGTGCTGGGTTTTTCCTTTGATGGGGGGTGGAGTGGCAAATAAACAAGTAGTTGTTTTACATACAGGAGAAAATGTCACAGTGATTCAGGACCAAAAATTAAAATGCACATGAATGATGATGGCTGTTCATGGGACAAAGGACCTGTATTCATTTGGGACAGACCTAATAATCTCCTACTTTGTCACTTCCCATTTCCTCCAGAAAACCACAATTTAAGAGCACTTCAGTTGACTGAAGTAATAATGAAACCAGTACATTGAAAGAGGAACCCAATGCCCCGTTTTTTAAGTTCTCCCTGAGGAACGAATTCTGTCTGCACTTCTTTTCATTTTGTGGAACTATACCTTGAAATGGAGGGAGAAGAAATGCTGTTCCTGTGGATCTGAATATTCTCACTACGGATTAAAGCTTTTGGAAAGCAGAGTCTAGGATGTTGTTTGTTGTCACGTGTTTGTAAGGTAACTTGTGAGGTTAAACTAGATCTTAGAATGAATGTCTACACTAATATCTGCTTTTTCCAAAACAGTAGTCAATTTTGGATAGAGAAAATTTTAGTGTGCTCATAAGAAAAATACTCAGTAAAAAGCCATTTCTATATTACCACATGGCTGGATGCATGAACAAACACAGATTCAGGATTTATCAGTGTCTATTGAAAATTTGTTATTACTTCCTAGAAAACAAGGGTCATAGTTTCAATGATTTTTAAAAGAAATAATAGATGAACAGATTATTTTATGTCCATAAACTACCTTGTGGAGAAAGGAGAGAAAAAAACAAAACCCAAAGACAAACTCAACCATGAAATCCAGCAGAACTTTCAACCAAATCACAGTCAAAACCTGATTCCCAATCCATGTAAGTCTACAATCTTGCAAAAAAATTTTTCTTGCAACTGTTCTTTTGCCTTGGCAGAAACTCTGAGAGGACAGAGAATGAAGTTTGTTCTGTCTGTTCTGCCTGACATTTTGCGTATGCGGAAGAAAATAGACAACAGAAGTTCAGGATTAATAACCCATGAAGAGCTCATTACTACATTGTGGGACAGATCCTGGATTCCACCATGCTGCATTTGTTTCACCTCACTAACTCAAGAGAGAAGATACTGCTTGCATCTTGCCAGTGCAGCAAAAGTGGCTTTCTGCCTTGCTCACCTCCCTGATTTGAGGGACATCTTGATGGCAGGGCAGTCTCAAACAGAAATAGCCCTGATGCTGTCCTGTGTTGACAAGTAAGCAACAATGAGTCAGCAAATAGAGGTCCAGTAGATGGTGCTCAAGACTGCAGCAAAATCCTACGTTTTGTAAGGGTGCACTTCAAATGATTTTCACGATACGGCTCTTTTAATCCACATCTTGTCCAGCCACCTCCCATTCCCACAAGGCTTTGAATAGGGCTTCTGAGAGTTCTCAGACTTCAGAGACACCCCAACAGTGGTCCTAACTTTGGCAGAGTCAGCATAAATCTGACTAAAACTAAAAAAAACCAACTGGTTTTTGTTGGATTCCTGCCTCCTTGGTGTAGCTGTGCTTCTTAGTTAGGATTTTCCCCCTAACAGGGGTGATTTTAAAGAAACTTTCAGCACGCTCTGCTTCAAGATAGTTTATTACGTCTTATCAGAGAAACAAGGTCACATAGCATACACCAGAGAAGTGCAGAAGAAGAAATGTCCGCAGAATGTCCGCTTATCAAGATAACACAGTCTTCTTGAAGGTCAATCATCCAATTAAGGCTTAAAATGAAAGATATTTTCACTTTTCTACCAATGTTAGACAAATGCTTTAGTCATGTATACAGGAACTGCGGAATTTTTCATCCAATAATTTTTAGGAGTCTACTACTGCAAAATATGGCATACTAGAAGAAGAAGAAGAAAGCCTAGAAACAATAACAATCCTCCATTTTGGAGTTTTTGCTTTTTATCTATTTACTACATTAATAAACCCAACACCTTTAGATTTTTCACCCTGTGATAACCTTACATAATACTCTATTATTTAGTTCTCACTGAAGTAGATTCTAGTTCTTCCCAAAGAGTTGGCAATTTTCTCCATGGATAAAGGTCAAATACAGTGTTGTCCAGGGGGGTAGAACCCTTCAAAACAGGCAGGGAAATATTCTCAGCATTCAGGGCTCCTACAGGTTTTCAGATGCTGGATTCCCAGTAAAGATTGAATATAAAAGAGGATCTTAGTATTTTTAACTTCTAATAGGTCAAGATTTCAGAGAAGGGCCTAGGGTTTACACGAATAATAGTTAACAGCCATTTTGTCTCTGTTTTTCTACTTTTCTGGATTTCTCTCTGCTCATTGTGAACATATTTTTAGAAGCAGTAAGGCAATCTTTGTTCCTTACTCACCATGGCAACTGGTGGCTACACCAGCTTTCCAGCTTTCTTTTCAAAACATGGTAAGGCTGGCTAGAAGTGTAGTAGAAGTCTCTGTATTTCAGAGCACAATGATCTTTGTGTTGCATAATCATGGCTTTAGACTTAGCAAACTATGTAATTTGTCACATTGTATAGAGAAAAGTTTGGTTTTGTTCTTTGAGTGGTCAAGAAATCTGGGTTCATCTGGTATGGCCACAGACTCTCTGTGTGACCTTGACCAAGCTGTTCAATCTATGACTCCTTCATTCCTGTCTGTAAGTGGAGACCCTTCCCTACCTTTCAGGTTGCTGGAAAGCTGGACTTGTTAACGCATATGAAGATTTCTACAACTACAATGATAAAAGCACTTAAAACGTCACAATATATTTATATACCTATCTAACTGACATCAGGTAAAGACATCCTTTGATAGAAAGGACATAGGAAAGTTCAAACATTTCAACATACCTGTAGCATCACAGGCAGTTATTAATTTCCAAATATTTCATCTCCAGAATATTCTCCCTTCAATGAACAATAGAGCCTGTGAATTCTGCAGCAATTACTTGTTCTTCTGCAAAGCATTCTTGGGAGTTTTATTTTTAGATATGGGAATTAAATGACTCAATTTTCCCTCTTGTTGTCTCCTATCTCAGCAAGCAATAAAATGTCAGCACTGTGGTAGGTAATGGGAAGGAAAAACACCTCTATTGACTGAATAGAGTTATAGCTGAATATTTTCATGAACATTCTACTGGTGCCTTAAGCATAACAAACACTGCAGGTAAAAGATATCAGAGATAACAAAAAATGAACTGAATACAAATAAAATCATTCATCAGATGGCAAAATGCCACAATTCATAAGGGAGAACTTTTTAGACTTCAGCCAGCTACTGCACTTTATTTTTTCAAACTACTTTTGACAGGTTCAGATAGAAGATGAATACAATATCCAACAAAAAATAAGGTATGCTGCAGTAATCTACCTCTGTCACTGAACTTAAATCATGAAGCGAAATGCTTGAAAGATTGTTGTACTAGAGGTTTCCCAGTTTAGGTAAGGAATATAATTAGAATTAAAGAGGTGAATTGCAGCTCATGTTCTGAGTGTTCAGCTTGGAATACTGAAAGGATCATCAGAATATTTATCACTGCTTTAAATAAAGCTGGAGTTTCCAGAACCCAAGGCTGTGGTTTAAAACCAGCTGGCAACTCAGCCCCACACAGCCGCTCACTCCCTCCTGGTGGGATGAGGGAGAGAATGGGAAGAGTAAAAGAAAGAAAACTCATGGTTTGAGATAAAGACAATAGGTAAAACAAAAGCCACACACACAGGCAAAACAAAACAAGGAATTAATTCACTGCTTCCCATGGGCAGACAGATGTTCGGCAATCCCCAGGACAGCAGGGCTCCACCACTCCTAATGGTTACTGGGGAAACAAATGCCACTCCCTGAAAATCCCTTCTTTTTTGTTCTTCCCTCAGCTCTACATGCTGAGCATGACACCATATGGTCTGTAATATCCCTCTGGTCACTGGGGCTCAGCTGTTCTGGCTGTGTCCCCTCCCAGCTCCTTGTGCAGCCCGAGCCTGCTCACTGGTGGGATGAGGTGAGAGGCAGAAAGGGCCTTGACTGTGTGGAAGCGCTGCTCAGCAGTAATAAAAACATACCTGTATTATCAGCTGTGTTTCCAGCACAAATCCAAAACATAGTCTCTCATACCAGCTACTATGAAGAAAATTAACTCTGCCCCAGCCAAACCAGAACACCAAGTCAGACTAACTGAGCCTCTAAGTAGTGTGACCAGGCTGTCCTGAAAAGGTAGGTCCACCCATGGCTTCTGGTCTTTTATATTTCAAGAATGTTGGACTTTCATTATATAAAATTATCCTAATGCCCTGCTTTTGTTGAGTCTCACCTCTCCTTAACACCTTCTCATCTACTCTTTCTGATACTCCTTTCCTGCTGGCTGTGAAGTCAGCAGCAAAGAAAGCAGCAAAACTCCCTCAAGCCTTTTCCCAAAGAGTTATGTAGGACATGTGCTTTCACTGCCTAGTTCTCAGCTCTCAAACTGCTTCAAAGAATTCAGAGCACCTTGCAGGAACTCCCAGCTAGTCACCTGTATCTTTCATCATATCTGCAAGCCCTTTGGTTTGCCCATAGAAGTCACAGGTCTAGCCTCCCTTTAAACGTTACCTAGATGGAAAGCGGACCCTGCCCTTAGAGTCTGAGAGTTGACGAGGTATGTCAACAGCTTAGAAATTTCTTGTCTAAAAGCCTGACCCAACCTTTTCAATTTCTTTCATGTGGCAGCTGAGAGCTACAATTTAGAGATCAGAATAGAACTTTTTATATGTCTGATGGAATATATATTATACATATATTAATACATTACATAAGTCACCTGTATTAGACATTACATACCTCTATATCTATGTATCTATATATACATCTATAGATTCATCAGGTCCTCTGATGAAGTTGAGAAAAAATTTATCCAGACAATATAAAATGCACAAAATTCATATGGAGCACATCTAATGGCACTAGTAACTCTTTCCCCCAAAGGCTGCATGCATTCAGGCTGTTGGATGGCTTCATTGAACTCAGCCAGGCTCTATGTTCATGATCAAAAGAGAAGGAAAAAATAGCTAGGAGGAAACACCAAAGATTGCCTGGTGAGTTAATAAGGATCCTGATCACACAGCAGGGATGATGGGGGGTAGGGGGGCCGTGCAACTCTGCACAGCTTCTGCCTTCCAACTGAGTTGTACTCATGGAGTGTGTAATTAATTGTTACTGTTCATTTATTTGTCCAAATCAATGAATTTGCAAGTGAGTGCCACCCAGTGACAATCTAACAATTGACACGAGACAGCAAAGGCAAAGTTTCCTTCTGAATAGCAAAAGGAACTCCATCTCATTTTTTATTCTTTCAGCTCTGCCGAGACTTTCTTGCTGCAATCGTCTTAGACCACCTTTCACTATATGCCTGGCTGATCAGGGACATTATTCAATGAAATATATTCAAGTTTTCTTTGATTTTGTTTTTGGGTTTTGTTCACTGGTTGTGGCTGGTTTTTTTTTGTTTGCGTGGTTTAGTTTGGTTTTTGAGTTTTTTCATTGTTTTTTCAAAGAAACCAAAATACTTCCTTAGTTTTTTGAGGAGGAGAGAGGAAGAGATGTTGGACACACACACACAAAATCTGTTCTTAATTATTTTTCAAAAATGAAGCATGTTACCATTGTCTTCTTGCTGAGGCCCTGCTTCTCCACTCAGGAGAGGAAAGTAACACTTGCTTAACTTCTTTTTAGATCCTTGAAGTTCAAAGCAAATCTCATGCTTAAAAAAAACACTCCTCTGAGCCAAAGTACTCTTCCACATACAAATTCACATATTGAAGTGTGTACTGCCACTTCCATTAACAAGCACATTTGGTGCAGAAGTTGTTTTTAGTATTTTGGTGTTTGGTTTTGGTTTTTTCAAACTCTGATAAATGGAAAACATGGAATGAAGATACACTTGCAACAGATTGATATTTCTCTGTAAGTAGCTGGAACTCCTTGTGTTCATCCAATTTCAATAACAGCACCATAGAAAAGTGTTCAAGGAAATCAGAAAATATAAGGCATTATTAAGAAAAAAAGAAAATTTTAAATTAAAAAAACCCCATCTAGCTAAACCAATATTTAAGCATAGATGAAAGCCTTGCTACTGAGTCACTACAAACCATTTTTATTGAAAATGGTATATATGTCCATTTAAAAACCATAACTATTATTAAGTTTAATTACTTTTTCCTACAGCTAAGGGCTCTACATTTTCTGCACCTGATCCACCAGTGTATTAATCCTGCTTCATGCCAATATAACTGCATTGAAATTGATGATATTATAGCAGCAATGAAGCAACACAGTGTTGTCTGATCATCTGCCAATTCAAAAACCACACCAGCAATGATTCCTCATGCTCTGATTTCGGGTAAATTAGGTAGAAGCATGAACCTCCTCAAACATAGTCTGAGTCTCTGAAGCAGCCACAAAAAGCTACAATACCTTGAAATCTGAGAAGGTAAGCTGGTGTTAATCTTTTATAGATAAAATGGTTTACACCCAAAAATAACTAAATGTATTGAACAACTTTCTGTGCTATCTAAAAGGAATAATTTTTCCTGTCACTGAAGAAGAGTGTACAAAAATACAACTTTCGCATCTTTGGACAAGAAGGTGAAATTCAGCCTCGTGTTTGCAACTGGTATAAAGCCTACACACACACACAGCATTGCCAGAGTACGGCCCCAGACCTCCTTCTCGCCTTCCACAAAGGGCTGCATTTCTCCTGAAGTAACACAGAATATACACAAACTGAATGTAGACAGCATTTAGGCAAACTGAATAAGTACCTGAAATGACGTTTGCCCAGACTGCCTGGCTGAATGGATGGTGGAGTTTGACATCCTAAGGGCAGCAAGGAGGGCTCACAGCAAGCTCACTGTTCTGGACTGCAGGAGACCAGTGGCATGTGGCCTTTCTCAGGGTTTAATATTGGGACTGACACTGTTTAATGTCTTTGTCAGTGAGACCGAGTGCACCCTCAGCAAGTTTGCCAAGGGCACCAAGCTGTGTGGTGAACCATCAATGTGCACTTGTAGCTCAGAAAACCAAGCGCATCCTGAGATGCATCAAAGGAATGTGGTCAGCAGCTAGAGCGAGGTGATTCTGCCCCTTTACTCTGCTCTCCTGAGATCCACACAGAGTGTTGCATCCCACACTGCGTCCGGAGAGGAACGTTTTACAAGGGCATGTAGTGATAGGACAAGGGTTAATGGTTTCAAACTGAAAGAGAGGAGGTTTAGATTAGATGTTAGGATGAAATTCTTCACTGTGGGAGTGATAAGGCACTGGAACAGGTTGCACAGAGGAGTTGTTTATGTCCCATTCCTGGAAGTGTTCAAGGACAGGTTGGATGGGGCTTTGAGCAGTCTGACCCAATGGAAGGTGTCCCTGTCCATGGTGGGAGGGTTGGAACCAGATGGTCTTTAAGGTCCCTTCCAACCCAAACCAGTCTGTTTCTATGATTTCATCCATGTAGAAAGCAATCCCCTCACACCCTGCCCACGGCTCAGGTTCAGCTTCATGTCCTGGCCCCAGTCCTGTTCCCAGCTGCATCCCCCTACCCCATGCTGCTGCCCTGTCTCTGACCCCTGCCTATCCCATTCCTCAGCAGTGCCCAAGGCTGCTGCAGCACTCCAGGGCTGTTTTCTCATTGAAAATTTCAACCTCTGTTACTGAAGAGGCCACTTCCCCAAGCTGATACAGATTTTAGCAGCTACAGAAAAAACCAACAATTATGTTTGGAGTACCTGGGCATAATATGAATAAGAAGGAAGTACTTAGCATAACTATGTGTTAGCAAATAATGGTCTTTTTGACATATAAACACCTCTGCTGATATGGTGCAGGTATTTTTACTCTTTACTACACCTACAAATGCTCTCCTGGGAATTTAATATTTCCTTGTTTCTCAATACAGAAAACAGTCTGCTCTGACATTCTCCACATTCACATGCATGCTAGCATGAAACTATTGACTCTTACATTTCCTGTTTTCTGGAGCCTCTTCCTGCCTTTCTCTATTTCCTAACCCTGTTTCTTATTGAATTCACCTTGTCAATAGCTTTACTTGGTCCTGTACAATTAATACCAAATACACAATTTGGAAAATTTGCAGAAGGAAAAATTAAGATGTTTTATTTTAAATAGAAAGGATGCCCTTCTAACTGAGATTAGAAAATGCTTAAATATTAGAGGTAACAAAGAGACGAGCAAGGTTTCTGTACATTACTTCACCTGCAAAGTCTGTCTTACCAACTTTCAAAGTGGCAACAGGACACTGGTCCTGTGACAATTTCAGTTACAACGCACTGGCAGAGACAGAGTTGTTCATCTTCTTCTCTTTTTCCACCACTAAGCAGCTCTGAGGATCATTTGTAAAAGGCCACAGTCCAGCAGTCAGGTCAACATTGGTGATCACCATGATCTTGTCTGAGAACGAATGTCTTATCCCATACACTGGAAAACAATTTTGCTGTGACTGGGGAGGTGACTTCCTTATGAGAGCAATTTGACAAGGCAGAGGTTTTTTGGGGAAAACTTTGTTTCCTGTGTCCAGTGAAACCAGTGAGCAAGTTTTTTTGTCCTGTTTTGATAACTGGGTGTGTGGGACTAGTGAACATTTAAGGTCTGTGATTTCAAACCCATATGCACGGAATGATCTACTGCAGCTAACAGGGGGTTGGAGAGAGGAAAAAACACCTAGCTGTAGGTAATTAAATCTAAATCGAAGGACAAAGGTGAGTGTTTCTTAGACGTAACATCAATGGAAAGTACTGTGTAAATAAAAACACATATCGTTGATAAATCCTCTTTTCTGCTTTGGACCTCAGGCCCTTTATCCTTGACAAACTTTTCCTTTTCCTTTCACTACTATCCTAACTTAATGAAGCATAGCCTTGACTTTGCCTAGATGGAGACTTATGGTAGATTCTGTTTCTACTTCTATGGGTTTTTTTTCAAATGACCTTGAATAAACTTCAAGATTAAATGAGCCAGAATTCTCTTCCCCGTCCCTGACATTTTAGTTATTAATCATCCTATTTACAATTGTTTTAAACATAGACCATGAGCCAACTTGGAGTTCATAGTATAAATGAGAAGAAATGTTGTGTGTGTGTGTGTATGCATGCATACAGACATTTAGGAAGCTCTGAAATCTCCATGACCTTCAGTGCAACTTTCTCATGCTGAAGCAGCAGTTTTCTGCGAAAGACATGCCTAGTTTAAAACAAAATCTCATTTCAGTCTTCCTTAACTTAGGTTTAGAATATTCATTCGTCCTTCTGAATTACTTGCTGATGAGGTCTGAGGTATTTCATTTATCTGAGCCTCTGCTCCCCGTCTGCAAAAGGCAGGGGCAAAGAGCCTTGCCTTTCTGCATCAGGTGCGTGACCATTTGTGGACTGAATCAATCATCCAGCAGTCGGGAGTGGTTACCGAGATGATATGGGCAACTGAGTAAGAGGGAGGATTGGTTGAGGAGGCTGCTGGAAATGAAGCTCAAGATTTCTTTCCAAAGATGCACAATTAAACCCAGCAAGAGAGAAACTGTTAAGGGAAGCACCTTTGACATACGCACAGAGAATGCCGCTTCCTAGAATGTTGTATGACTCATGAGTCAATGCTGCAAGAAGCTTCTCCCCCCTGCAGAGCAATGAGTTTGTTATCAGCTTGCACATCTCCTAAAATATATTATACAGTGTAAAATTAATACATGCTGCCTTTTTTATTACAACTCCCTATTGATTCTGGCTTATTTATAGCATATGAAAGTAAAATGCTGTGGACTGTGTCCTATATGTAATTACTTCCAAAGGCTTTTATCAGTGCAGAAAACCTAGCTGTTAGAGAAGCTGTGGGTACATTTCCTTCAGGGAAAATATAATCACTTTTTATTCCATTCTAAACCTAATTCTTACACTATATTCTCACTGTAAATTGAGATGACTGACATGAGCTGAAAGATTGTCAGAGCATTTGCCATAATTTGCTGACTTCCAGCAATAAATGCTTATCTGAAACGCAGTCCACAGACTTAAAGAGCCACATGAAGAAAGAAAAGGAGGAGTTTGGCAGTGATGGTAGAGAGGGGCAATAAATCTCACATGACACAGAAGCAGGAAAATAACGACTTTTTCCATAGCATTCACTCTTTGCTTTTTGTATTGATTATTAGGTCTCAACCTCTTATGCAAGTTCCTATAGTTTTAATATCTTTAATGTGCTACCCATGCATTCACTAAATTGCTTTTCTGATTCACTTTCACCTCACACCACCTGTAACTAAGCAATAGATAAACATTTTAGAGCTAACACCACTGTCATGTTACTGGATTGCCACTAATTTGCATTTCTTTCCTATATCACATTGGGTCCTCATTAAGGTCCATACTCCAATAAAGTCATATAGAGATTACACCTATAGGACATCAGGTTCTCCTGGGACAGTGTTTGGATTTAATCTTGGGAATGGACCTACTGTTCTTAAGTGGAAGGAAGATTGCAAGGGGATGCAATTTGGATAAATCAAAGATTTATTTCCTTCCCTCTTCTGGGAAGAGAGGGATCAACATTTGTGTTTCTAATTAAAAGATTTAGAGCAAATTTTGCACTATTAGTGTGCAATTTATTTTAATTTGAACACCTGCTGAAATTTAATGGGCAGTTCTGATAAAGAAAAAACAGCCCTGATCCAGGAGTCAAGAATTACTAAAAGTTAATTGTGTTTTGATGACAGCATTGCTTATCAGCAGCAGAACAGCACAATCCTTTTGCTGTGGATTTCCCACCGAAGTGAGGACTACCATCCTAAACATGCTGGAAATACGTGTTTTGGTGCCTTCTCAGAGCAGATCATAGTTTTGATATGATATCTATTTAAGAGTAAAACTACAAATTCCCAACTGAGAATTAACAGAAGTGAATTATCAACCCTCAATCAAGCAGTATTTTCTAATGAATAAGTTCCATAGTGTTATGAATTAAGTTTTCCAGACAAACTGGAAAAATGATGTGTCATCAGTTTATGCTTTTTATGCTGTCTAGAGAAACACAAGCAAATGGTTGGAAGGCCCTTTAACATGTTTGAGAAAGATACTCCAGTAAACACAGTCAGTCACCACAAAAGTTAGATAGTACATAAGGAAAGTAAGCTAAAATACTTTTCTGTCCCCCATGACCACTGTGTAGAGGCTCTAATAACTAAACTAGTTTTCTTTCCTTATCTACCGCAAAAAAAACCTTGTTCTCTGTATAATTCCAAATTAGGTTCTTCTAAAGACGGTTTGAAGCATCTTTACTACTTTCATTTGTCCTCTTATCTTTGGCTTTGCTGAGTAAATTAGTGAAATTGGTATCTCCTTTTTTTGTTTGTTTGTTTGTTTGCTTGCATTTTTCTTGTCTGGTTTTATTAAAAGTAGTTAAAGAAAATGCACAGTGAAGAACTTTTTCCCTCTCCCCCTCACTACAGTTCTATTGCTTTTGTATGTCTAATTCCACCCACATTTGCTATTGGTTGCAGCTTTTAGACAATGGCATTAATGACATGTAGGCCAGAAGTTTAGTGAATTGATTTTTCTGTATTATCAAATACCTTTAGAAATCTGTTTTATAAATAGACATGTTCTGTATCTTATTTTACAGACAAGAAACCAGTAGAGATGGAGGTACAGGTCAAAGTCCACTAACTTTTCTCAAAAAGGCCGACCCACTAAACTCATGCTTTGAACTATGCTAAGACTCCCCAAATCATTTCATTTGTCAGCTAATAGTAATCTGTTTCTTCAAAGATAAAGCTTAGATATTTTTTTCTTTTTTTTTTTTTTTGATACTTTGGTACTAAGCAGCTTATAAAGCACTTTAAATGTCTCAAACTATTGCAAGAAGATTCTATTTTATATTGCTGGCTTTTTCAGAATTTTCTTTAAAAAGTCTGTGTGGGTTCCAACTTTCTCTGACTTTTTCTTACTAATTTTGTTAGGAAATGGATTCTTATTTATTACAAACTTTTATCAAGAGGAAAAAGAGCTTAGTAAATGCCACAAAATAGATCGGCATGTGATGCTACTGCTCCCTTCCTTTTCTATAAGGCTCTTTGACAATGCAGATAAATCCATCTAGATTCTACCTTTAACAATTGTCAAGTTGTTTCTTCAATGGCTGAAGAATCTCTAGAGTACAGTCATTGTTCCATTCTTACAGAGAAGGAACAGCCCCAAATATAAATCCTTGAGGAGGAATACGATTGGAGTGAAGAAAAAGAACCATTTGTTTTCATCATGCAGGAAAAGTGCATCAGATTGGTGCGGCTTTCTTTAAAAAGAAAACCCGGAGGAAACCAAGTTTTGTATTTAAGAAAGTTTATGCATCTTTCACCAGCATGAATATAATTTTTTTTCTATTACATATCTCAGTGTGGTTCTAGGTGATTTTAATGAATCAGTATAACTGCCTCAATAGTATTATCTAATATGAGGGATGCTTCCCGATTCCTTTATGTAACACCTTTGGGATACCATTATCCTACTCCTCTTCAAAAGGGCAGTAAATCAGACCTAGTAAGCAGCAACCCTTTGAGAAATAAGGGATGGTGCATGCAGATAAAGAAGAGCTAACTAAGATTAAAACAGTAAGAGCCCAAACTCATTTCATACATTGCAATATGTGTGTATATATTTTAAAAAAATCTAAAACCCCCCAACCCATAAAATATCTCCTCACCTTATCTCTTTCCAGTAAAGGGACATCTACATTTAGAAAGGGGTTATATTTCAAAAGATCTACTGAATTGTCAGAACACCCAGCTTTCCCTTCCATATTTGATCTCCTGTTTGCTGGCATAGTTATGCAATTAGTGTATTGAAATCAAGGTAGTATTTTATACATTTCAGTCTCTGTGTGTAAATCAACTCCTTTCCAACCCTTATTCACAATTTACCATCATCACAATTTACAGTCAAAATATGTCTGTATGGGGTTTCATTAGTACTCAACAGCTGTTAGTAAGAGTGAAATTAGATCCCAGTGTAAATCATCCTTTTTTTTTCTCAGAATATAAATGGTGTTAAGTAGGTGCCTTCCCCATAGGCATGTTTTAAATCTAAATTCCATTACATATAGAGAAAAATCTGAAATATTTATACTGAAATCTGAATTTAAAAGAAAAAGAAAGGAAAAGGTTTGTGATAGATGCCTACAAATGACCTTGACAAATATTTAAAATCTCTGTTTGGGGAGACAGAGAAAGAGGAATGCTGTTGCTGATAACAGATCATAAAATATCAGGAGAAATTATGACTTAAAGGAACAAAGAAGAAGGTGTATTCTTAAGATATGATCAATGTTACCACTTCCTTTAGGAAGAGGATATTTGTCAGAAAAATTGGCAAGCTGCAATATTAATGCAAAGATAATGACTGATTAATAAGGGATAGATACAGAAAATGAAGGAATTTGTACATCTTTCTACATCAAGGATGCTTACTTGAAACATGATAAAAGTCTTTAGGAGATTAAAAAAAAAGGATCTTGCAACAGTGGGATCCTATAGATCAATAAACCAAGATATTATTATAGATGAGGCGTTTTGTGGTTACCTAACAGGTTATCTATGGCAAAAGACTATATGATAACAAGAAATTTCAAATACACAGATATAGCCTGGTAAAGAAAAATGGCAGGATAGAGGATAGGGGTAGACTATTTACCTAAATTTAATAAAAGAATTTCCCTGGGACTATTCAGAACACCTCTGTTTGGGATATTATTGATTTATCCAGCAATCGACATAAAAGTAATTCATCAAGTTTTTGAACTGTTCTAATAATTTTTTTACTATAAAGAAAGGGATATGTGAAGGTAGGATTAAGCCCGAGTGAAAAAGATAAAGTGATTGTATTTTCCAGCCACAAGGAAAGGATGGAAAATAAAATGCAAACTTTAAGAAACTGCGTGGGTCTACATCACTTCAGGGTGAAAGCTAAATGAAAGGTAAAATATAGGCAATAGAATTTTATGTTTGGTGTTTTTCTACTTTCTCTTCAGAAGTTGACTCATGCTGTTGAATTTTACAATAAATAACCTGAGGCTGAAACAGCCTCAAATTTTTAACTCTTATCTGATAACACATGCAAGGTAGATAAGGCATCAGAAGCCTAGAAAGGACACAACTTTAAGCAAGAAAAAGGGAAACTCGGTGATACAGCCAGCAGCTTACTCTCAAGTTCATGAAGTACTTGAATGAATAATCAAAAAGTAGTATTTATGAACACTGGATTTTTAGTCAGGAGGTGAATGACAGCAAGTAAGCATGTAATGAATACATTAAGTCACACTTATGCACAACGTCTAAAAAGATAGTAGGATTTAAGGGTAAGAGGAAAGAACCAGAATTACACAACTAGGCTTCAATGTTAGGAAGCAGTGTGTGTTTGTATTTTATCTTGTCTGGTATGTTATACCTGAATAAGTGACTAGAGGAAATCCTTATTTCAATTTGTACATAGTACTGCATCATGACAACCCCCACATGAGGGTTCAAAACTTTCCTGACATACTGGACGAATGGTCTGAAATAACAGAATGCAGTTTAACAAAGCCAAGTGCAAATTCCTACGTTAACACACCCAATCTAAACCAACAATCCTAAGCTCTTGGTGAGGTCCATGGGGAAATCGTCACCGTAGGATAATGCATAAACCAGCAGGACATGTGGGCACTCAGTGTAATGAAGAGATGTCACCCTGAGGTGCATTTTCTAGGAAGGTTAGGTCCTTCAAATTAGTTCATGTAATGGCTATTTAATATATCTATGTGTCCACAAAACCCCAAACTAAGATTCCTCTTGTGGCTTTTAGAGAAATGTTTTTCAAAAATTGGATAATTTGCAATTAAGTAGTAAATAGAAAAGTCTAGATTTGTAATCTAATGGCTGGTGACTTGCAAGTAACAGAAATACAGAGAGTGCTTAATTTTAGTCTGTCATAATTTCAGATTTTTTTCTGTTGGCTGAAATATTCTTCTAAACAAAACCACTGAGGACTCTCTTTCCCTCTACTTCCCCATTAGTGCTGTGCTTAGAAGGAGTGCAGACATTTACATTCCATTTCACTGGTCTTTTACCTGCCATTCTTCTGTATTTTTCATAGTGCAGAATTTTCCGTAGTGCTTGCATATCCCAGGCACAGGCATGTATAGGTGGTATTTTTCTATGCCAGTGTTCTGGCTGTGTGAAATAGCAGGAGCCTGTAGTAGGCATTCTTTATACATGGGACAACCTTGCATGAATTGCATGCTGAATATTAGCAGTTACAGACCTAAATTGCTGGGATAGTTACATGAAAAATGCACATTTTTATTTTTGACACGGCTCCTATTTTTAGAATATGCCAAGACATGATGATACAAAGACAACATAAGGACTAGTTATGATAAGTTATTGGTGGAAGAGGGATTCTTATATCCTGTAATGAACATCTAGTTCCCTGTATGCGCTCAGATTAATTTGTGTTGTCCAAGATGGTTTAACTATTTTTAGTACACAGGACATTTTCTCTCTGTTTTTCTTAAAACAACAAACATACCCTGAAAACAAACCCTGTCTGATCTTAAAGTACCTCTACAGTCACAAACCAGTGACCAGCATTTTGGATTCTTTTGCAGAGGCAAATCTGAAAACTCCCAAGGTTCAATTTCAGACACCCCTGTACACAGGATATTAATCACGACTATGTCATTTCATTTGCAATGTTTTGCACTAAGGACATATAAAAGTACATTAAAAAAAAAGCTTGGAGAATGAGTTCTAGGGATTCTCTTGGTAAAAACAAGCCTTTAGTGGTATGAAAAGTGACATATCTTGCATTGCAGCAACTTAATACATGCCAAGACTACTTTTCAGAAAAAACATGAAACAGATTATGAGCTGAGTAAAGTTCTGGTAAAAAATCCCTACACTATTTGAAACTAAATTACATTTATTTCTATATTTGCTATTGTACTGTGCAACAAACACTGTTCTTTCTAGATCCATGCCTTCAGTGTCAGTGAGCACAGTTGGGGAACACAGCAAGGCTAAATGTCACACCATCTGGAACCTGCAAATGATTTTGGCTACAAATTCAGATTTTTGTACCTTGTGTTCAAAATCAAAATCTGAGCAATGAATGCTTTAGAATCTTTTTGCCCTTCTATTACTTTGGTTTTATCAATTCCCCAAAGACAATCCAATTTAGGCACTAAAAAATGCAAGGTAAGTGAAAATTGAGATGTCCACTTTGCATAAATATATAACATACAGATAATATATATTATAAGCAGCATTTGACTTGATAATATGGGGGGTAACCACTGATTTTTTCCTGCTGGTGTAAATGAATTGACTGTCATCATTGTCATTGACAATCAATGCTGATTTATGACAATTTATTGACCTGGGCATTTTACACTAACACAGACAGGCTTCCAATACAAATCAAAGAAAGTCAGTCATGCATTTCATTACAAACTTATTAATTACTTCATACTACTCTGAAGTCTACTAATAGATTCAAATATTGGGGAAAGATGCTAATGAAAAATTTTTCTAGAAATGGAAGACTTGTTTTATGCTCAAGGCTTTAGGGTTTTTAGGCTTGTAATTTACACAAGAGTCCTCAAATGAAAGGCTGAACCTTACCTATGGGTTTTTTCTTCATTTATTTCTTCCAGGACCAAACAACTCTACTAAAATGCTATGCTATGAGTGGTGCACTGCCCTATTTTAAAAAAAAGAAAAAAAAATAAAAAAACCCATGAAAAAATGAGATTATCAGCTCATTTCATTCTTTTCCAAGATGGCTTGGTGCTATAGACAGAGTATGTTATAGTAAATAAAGGAGTTTATTCAGTAAGTCTCAAAAACACCACTGTAAAGCCAGCACACCTAAAACTTGTACGTCTCCAGCTCTTCTTACGACTTTACTTACTTATCTGAATGAAACCTAAGAGAAGTTTCTGTTTCAAACTGAGGACCCCAGCTCCTGACTTAGCCGTGTCTCTAAGCCAGGTTTTCCCCCTGATGGGGGAGTGATTTTAAAGAAGCTTTCAGCACACTCTGCTTTAAGATAGTTTAAGTCTTACCAGAGAAGTAAGGTCACTAGCATGACCCAGACACAGCACACAACAAAGAAGTGCAGCAGAATGCCACCTTATCAAGATAACATGGTCTTCTTAAAGGTAAATCATCCAATTAAAGCTTAAAACGAAAGATATTTTCACTTTTCTACCATTGTTAGACAAATGCTTTAGTCACGTATACAGGAACTGCGGAATTTTTCATCCAATAATTTTTAGGAGTCTACTACTGCAAAATATGGCATACTAGAAGAAGAAGAAAGCCTAGAAACAACAACAAGCCTCCATTTTGGAGTTTTTGCTTTTTATCTATTTACTACATTAATAAACCCAACACCTTTAGATTTTTCACCCTGTGATAACCTTACATAATACTCTATTATTTAGTTCTCACTGAAGTAGATTCTAGTTCTTCCCGAAGAGTTGGCAGTTTTCTCCATGGATAAAGGTCAAATACAGTGTTGTCCAGGGGGGTAGAACCCTTCAAAACAGGCAGGGAAATATTCTCTGCTTTCCAGGCTCCCACACAAACCAAAAGGGAAGATTTATACAATTGCTAATAAAATTTGCCTCACTTCTTGTTCACCTCCAACACATTGACTTTTCTGCAGCTATTCCCATGGTCTCTCAGTGACTTCAGGAGGTGTCTCCTATCCAGCACTACCCATGGCTAATGCAGCTGGAAACCTCCAAAACCAATTTCCTGTTCTGCTGTCAACTCCCTTAACGCTTGTGGGGGAATCCTTTGGGGTATGCCTGCAACATACAGTCAACTACAGTATGGAGATTGGAAACTGAAGCATTCACATGGCATTCCTTAGTAAGGAGGAGAATCATGAGATCTGAAAGCAGTCTGGCCACGTTTGACATTGCTGTGCCAGACCTCGTAAGTTCAGTCTTTCATCACTGCAGTGTATTTGTTCAGAGGCTGTGCTGAAACTGTACTGCTTCTGGTTCGGAAGCAGCCACGAGCACTGCTGTCTTAAGGAGGTATGCTTCACACTCCACTGCCTTGTGCAGACATGCCAGCAGTCTGCCTGAACCTCGAAATCCTACCTGTAAAACAGGGACAATGGTCTGACCTATAAAACATACAGATACAGTAAGTAATACATTTTGACAGTATTGTAAAGTTTCCCTAGAGCTCAGTGTAGTGATGAGGGCCAGATGAATAATGCAGATGTTTGAGCACTCATGCAAAACTGCGCAATCCTTACACTTGTTTCCTCAGAGTTAGTGGGTATTTTTGTACTGATCTGTAAGTATCACTGATTTTTCTCTTGTTCTAAGGTGAGGTAAGGTCAGCACAGCTGTCACATCCCTGAGGGCACTCACAAGTCTTAACATCCATGAACAGTGTCAGCTGGGACCTCTATCCACCCTCCTCCTCTGCTGCTGTCAGGACCAGGGGCTCTATTTCAGGCCAGGACTTCCCTTCCCTGTGGAGGTCCTTGTTCCCAGTTCTGCCTTGATCCCTCACCCTCACAGCACAGCTGTCTCCTGCAGATTTTCCAGCACTGCCCAGAGGAAGCAAAGTCTTGCCATGCCTGGGGTCCTTGCAGGGCCCTATCTGTGCCTGCCTCAGCCCCTGCAGGACAGTATCAGCTGGTGAGCACATAATCTGTGCAGGGCTTGCCTTGGCTCCTGCCCTGATCCCCTGATCACAGACAGCTAGCCCTTGCTGCTCCCTGGCAACTACTAGACTAGAGAAACCCTGTCCCTCCTGCTGTCTTTTGGGACCAGGACAGGGCATACCCTCATCTGGTGCCAAGCACAGCTCTGCTGCATTGTTCACAATTGGCTGCTTCCGCCCAGTTTCAACCAGCAGCCTTGTGCTGCCACTGGGAAACCCTGAGTAGCTGAGAAAGCAGTTAACATGAATGACACTGGGAGGTTGAATCTGAGTGATTCTAACTCCCAGATCTTGATGTCACTGAATTAGAAGTTAATGCCCTTATTCATATTCTCAGTTTTCTGAAAAGCCAGAATTATTCCTCTAGGTACTCAGAAATGTGGGGCATTTGAGAGACTGACAATGTGGTGAGGAAGACAGCAACAGCCCCCTGACTTTGGAGACAAGTAGAGATTTCACCAAAAGTAGTAGATGTTAAGTTATGAGGCTACTGAAGGACAGGGACATTAGCCTGCTTAGAGTGTATGGAGATAGGGTACTTGCCATCTCCATTTCAGCAGCAGACTTTCGGTGATACTGTTGAATGCTTAACTTGGCTGATTTTGCTGTGTTCTGAATACTTAGCACTTGTACTGAGTTTTACATCTTCAAGGTGCTTTTTGGACACAAATTAACTGGTATCATTTTGATAGCAAGAAAGATGAAGAGAGAAGTATTAGAAAGATCAGAATTATATCAGCAGCAGTGTATGACTGTGCCACATGTTTTTCTGATTTAGCCTCGAAGACCAGGTAAAACATAACACTGATAAGAAAAGTCTGTCAGTTTTTCAGGTTAGTTCTTGCTGATAGGATCTGAAGAAATAAGGGTGAGAAGGAAATATAATAGAATTTCTACCATGCTCTTATAGAGTACTCTTGAACAAGAAGGCAAAGGACTTTCAGCATTTATAAAAATGATTTTATTCTTGGTGACTGAAGATCAAAAATTGCCCACAGAAGAATATAGCATAAAATCACATTGTATGTTACTAAAAATTAGTTTTGATTTGTGTTTTTTTCTTAGAAGCCATATATATTGCTTATTTACTTTGTGTTTCTTATGAAACTACCAATGAGAGTGGCTTGGGATTAGACTGAGGCTGTCTAAATACTCTGCATAATTCATCAAGATAACATCTGCTTCATCTGGTCTAAATTCCAAATCAAGTATCAGGAGGTAAAATTTTGTGTACATCCATGTCTACTGTTCTATGTTATTACAGGTGGGAGAAGATAAATATTAGTAGGGAAGATTTACTTGCTGGTTGTTTACCCATGTATATGCCTTCTCTTAGTGACTATTCCTTCTGTTTTAAGGCAATTACCTGCATTTGCATGCACCCATAGACTTTCCAGTAAGATGAATTTGATGTCAAAAGCAGAGATTTACTCTGTATGAAGAAACTCTTTCTTAACAGATTCTACTATCAGTCTTTTAGGTCAATACTAATTGCACCAGTGATTTTAAGTGGAGCACATGCTAATGGTGCAAATACTGTCACAATCTGATGTAGAGCCATTGCCAGAAGCTCCCAGGATTCCTACTCTCATATCTTTTTCTGCCATGACTCTCATCTGCTTTATCACTAAAACCGTAAGATTACTGCATACAGCTACTGCAAAGTTAACACTTCCCACTGTAGACAGCGGTTCAGTTTCACCACCTCGTATTCTATGTCAATTAACAAGACAGAACATGAGTGAAAGGCATAGAAATAAGAATTACATCCTATTTTCCCTCTCCCTGGAAGTGCTGCATACACTTTAAAAGTGCTTTGATCATGTTAGATAGGTGATCCTTCCAGTACCTCTACAAGGTACCAATTTAACTTTGTTTACTTGTTTTGTACATCAAGAGGCTGACAAAATTGGATGCCTTTCCCATGGCCTCACACAAGATGAGGGTATTTATTGGGGGCCATGCTAAAACTAATATTTTATTTTCCTGAGCCAGTGACATTACAATGTAAGACTGACTCAAAAACAAGTATTTTTTTCCCTTTCAATAAAGTTTTGCACTGTTTCTCTATAAAGTGGCTTACTGGGTGTGTAGTTTCTCCTTTCCTAGTCTTTGGCTATTCTAGCATTTCTTCTGTTAAAACTCCTGGATTGCTTTGAAATGGAAAGGTTCAAAGTGTGGTAAATTCAGCAGTATTCTCTCTCTTATCTTCTCTGTTGTAACACTCACTTTGTTTAAACTAAGTCTCATTCAAAGACAGCAATCTCATCCACTAAATTAGGAGGACACTTATCTGAAGGTCAGTAGGATATATGCATCTTCTCTGAATGAAGGTAAAGGTCAGGTATTTGGAAGATAATCCAGGAGGACTGGATGTGTACTCACTGTTTCAGAGAACCTCAAACTTTGTTTCTCTCCTTCCTTTAAACAATCCACTCTAGGATTCCAACTCCGGACACCAAAACAATTTCCCCTCTTTCCTTTAAGAAGCTGTGCATGGGGACCTGAAATATGGCCAGTGATTCACCATAAGAAAGAGCTCCTTTAAACCTTCTCTGTAATGATCCAGTCCTTGTCATTGTTTGGCTTCTCTGTCAGAGAGATTTAGTGCAACAAACTTACAGTTCTTGGACAAAAGACTAGGCATAAACCTTCCAGTTTGTTGCATGAAAGAATTACTCTATTGTAAATGAGCTATGAATAAATGTGCTAAAGGAAAGCATCACTTTTTGTGTCCATACAGTATACAATAAAAACGCATAGTTCCCCAGTTATAAAATCTACTGAAGTTTTTCAACAGTCCCATATTTTTAACATGCCTTCACAACTGCGAGCAGCTGCCTCTACATATGTTCCTTGATTTTTATGCCCACATTACAATGGCATCGGAGCACTCCTGGCTGTGCAGGCACATTTTTTATCCACCTCCAGCCTTCTGTTGCTGGGAAGGTAAATGCATTTGATGGAAGAGGAATGGGGGCATGGGGATAATATAGAACATGTGGCACAAAGTCTCTGATGGAGGTAAGGAGGATTAAATCCTTGATGTTTCCTACCTGAACTATGGCACGGTACCCTGTATGAAGCATTCAGTCAAATATATTCAATTTGTCAGGCCTGCTTTACAAGAAGGCTCCTTTTTCTTTCATGATAGAGCCACAATTTTATATAGAGGCTTTGATCTGGAATTCTCAAAATAACTAAATAGACTTTCCATAAATGAATGCTCCTCCTGTCATAGCTGGAGCATAGCCAGAAAAGAACTCTGCAAAAGCTTTGTAGTGGAGTGTGTAGGGACACAGGAGTATCTTCTTTTCAACAGTGAGGAATCTGGGGGCACTTCAATGGTGTACTTCATAGGGTACTCCTCACTGTAAATGCCATTAGAGTGAAAATAGTACTTTTCAGGTCTGATTCGCAAATCTCTTTAGTAAATTGACTTGGTATTGACTAGAGCAGTTTCTTCAGATTGTTGTGTAAATAACAAAAGTTGCAGCAGTTTAGGACTGGAAGTGAAGGCATACTGTCAGCTGCAGGAGCAAATGGGCAAAACGCAATTAGTTAATGAAATTTAATTTGCAGAGATTTGTAACAGTCTTCTCTTTCTTTTTTAAGTAGAAGTATCATGTAGCCTGCATAGTTTCACAGGCAATGTTGACATAATACAAAAATGCAACCATAAATTATTCTCTTTCATTCTTCCTAATGTTTTCAAGTTTCCTATTAACTAGTCCTACTTAGAGAATGGAGTTTGCATGCCACGCTGTGTCTGAGTAATACCTGAAAAAAAGACTTCATTTAGGAAAATAATCAGTGCAATTATTTATTGTGTTGTACAAAACCTGTTTACAATTCCAATCCAGTTTTAGTTACTTCTTCATGTTTCTCTAGGCTCTGCAAAAAAATTGCTGTGTAATACTTCTGAACCACTATAAACACTCAATGCACTTGATCCTTCATGACTTAATATGAATGCCAGTAGGAGCTAAAGAACTTTTCCTGCTGCTGTCTTCCATGATGGCAAATTCAGGGCTTTGTCTAGTCCATTTTTAAACAACTGTTTAAAGAACAGAGGTTTCACACATTTCTTCTTTAAGACAAGCAGAACCTAACAGACATCTCTGATAGGAAGTATCTCTTACTTCAGCCCAAAACTGTATAACTACCATCTGTTTAGACAGTGAAAAAGAGAAGTGGACTTCTATTATCTGTCTCTCCTAGCATCAGATGCACTCCTAAAGTTATCACAATGCCTTGCAATGTGTCAGGAGAGAGCAGCATTTCTTCTTCAACAGAATAGGCCCCCAACAGTTCTTATCATGGGAGTACAACCATTCTCTTTCAGTCAAACAGACAACTTTTGGTAAGCTTATTCAGAGACAGGAAAAAATTAATTTGGGCAGATCATGTCTGTCACTGGATTCCATATGATACAGGGGGTAAGAACTGTTGGTGAATTTATATTCCCAAATCAGAAGAGCACATTTTCTGACACTTTTTATTGCTCCACTGAATGGTGTTCCCATGTGAATTCTGCATTAACAAAAGGCTGAGTTAAGAGTGAGGAACATCAGCATTTCTCTCCTATGCTGCTTTCCTTTGCTTAATCTTGTCTATGTGTGAAACTTCAAATGCTTATCTGAATTTCAGGTTGATGACATCTACTAGACTGAAATTACATCTTGTCATTGAGTACGGATGGATAGAGACACAGGGGTGGTACATAGCATATACAGCAGTAGGAGCTGCTGTAAGCCAAAGAAATTTTCTGCTAGAGTTCTGTGGCTGAGTGCCTGCCTCTTTATGCTTGTGAAATGATAGAAAACAGCCATAGCCCAGCACAGATCCATTATGGCAGTCTCTTGTGGGAGTAGATTTTTTTTTAACAGAGTTCATTCCTTCTTAGAAGAGCCCTGTGCAAGGTTTTAATCATGAAAACACATCCAGATGTCTTTGCCAATCTTTGCTATGTGTTTATCTTAAAAGGAGTTAAGAATAAAATGAATTAAGGGAAGGAAAAAAATTGATAGCACAAGAATCCCATTTAAGTTACTGCAATTGAATCTCATCTAAGCTAAACATTGCAGTAATTAAAGCAGTATTTACAATGCAATAAAGACAAAGCTAATTACTGGGAAATATGAGCTGGATGATGCTTTTTCTTAGGGAAACTAGTCAAGAATCAGGCCAGAGCAATAAATCCTTCAACAACCTCATTTGTTAATTATGTTCATAATCCTCTTGCTTGTAATGATCATCTAATTTATTACCACCAAACAGGAAAGTAATGTGAGGTGAAGCAACTGAGGCAGTCAAGTGAGTCAGAGTTTGTAGGCCTAACTCTGCAGGCTGCGTGCAGGAACCAGGGCTGTGGAACAGTGATTTTCTATATTGACTTGTGCCAAGACAGTTGAGACTGAGGCAGAGTCTGTCAGAAGGCAGAGGCTGCATCTTAGAGCTGTGAGTTGCTTCTGCACAGCAGACATTAATGGGGATCTTCCCAGAAGACCAGACCTTCCTACCACAGTTTAAAATCATGGGTTTCCTAGCTATTCTGAGTTTAAGGCTTTCAGGGAAGACAAATAAACCAGATTATTCTATCAGGCAAACTGGTAGAAACTATTTTAAGTACATAACTAGCCCCTAATTAAATATGGTACATTGCTTTTCAAAGACCACACCAAATGAACTCAGAGCTTACATACTGATTTGCATTTTCTGAAGGAGTCACTGGCTGTGGGTGTGAAAGAATAATTTGGGAAACTGATTTTTCTGGTATACCTGTTTTTTCAAAGCAAGTGAATCAGTTCCTTTTTTCATGGGTTCTTAAATTAACCAGATATAGGTAGAAGCAAAGGTCACCATAGAGTTAATTAACAAGTTCAAATATAAAAATGTGGGAAAAAATGGTCAGTTTTGATAGTAAAATGAGGTCACCCAATTGAGTCTTTTCTATGTCTTGTACTCTTTGGCAATTAAAACTCAAGAGAAAAGGCAGATTTTCCCTCAGAGAGCTTGCAAGATTGATGTTGAGCCTTTATTGTCCAAGACAGAGATTCCTGAACTGACTCTTAAGTGGATTGAACTGCATGTGGAGACTTACAGTCCCATACAGATGTTATCTTAAATCCCAAAAACAACCTCGCTGCATCAGTGTGGCTTTGCTTGTAGACCAACCTGTCCTGCTCATTCACCGAAATTTATTTGTGAAGATGCAATGCCATGGTGGCATGATTATATAGCATTAGATGGTGATCTGGCCCCTGTACCAATTCCCACTACACTTAAACCAGACAGACCTTGGGAGAACAGAAGGCAGAGATGCCCATCTCTGGGAACCATTGTGACCACCTAAGAACCACGAGTATGTATTTAGATCTCAGTAAAACTCTAAAATGTAAAAGGAAACACAGGGTAAACTAGGAGGAAAACTATGAAGCAACCAAAAAATATCCCCAGAAAGAAAGTATAGAGTCACGTTTTTGAAACTCCTGAACAAAACATGGAGTTGGTTTGTTATCAGTCACTGTCCCTGAGCCCCAAAATTCCCAGGTACATGTTATAGCTGTCAGTCACATTCCTGAGGAACACTTGCAGCCAGTGAGAGTTGCCTGCAAATGTGAGGTTGAGTAGGACCTGCTTGTCACAGATAGCATCTGGCACAGTGCTTGGAGAAGAGGTAAGAGGGGTAACAAATAGAAACAGAATTAGAATAATTTTTAGAGGTTTGAGAGATGAATGACTGATTCTTTCCCTGAGCTATGCAGCCATACAAGGGCAATAAAATATATTTTCTAGACATGACATGCCAGCAGTGAATCACTGATGGTGACGACTGTTTTATTCTTTCTACTTTTTAAGCCCCACAACATTATTACCCTTTTGCACTGTCAGATATTAAAATCATATTAACGATCAGGAACTGTATTAAACTGTCTGAAAATGAAATAATATGGTAGCACATTTGAAGGTTAGAGAGAGCCCTTGGGTGTAATTCACTAAACTGTAATCTACCTGCCTGGTACTCTGCAGATGAAGCAGGGAGCATTGTTTCTGGGAAACTAATTACCACCAAGATATACACTCCCCTACCCCCAGATATGCACACAAACACTGTTCTGTGCATCTCAAGCTGCAGCTGAAGCTAGACAGCTGGGAAAGGATAGTCATCCATGCACAAACCACCTGAACAGACAACTTCTTCATTTCACCATCACAGTCTTCCACAGCGAGGCCATGAGGAGAAAAGTGTTTCTCCAATTACATGCAAAGATATGTGGGGAGCTGTAAAGAAAACCCATTGTCTAATGACCAGAGAAAGAATTAGAGATACAGCCCATTGCCACAGCAAAATAGACAGTTACCAGGAGTAGTTTAGGAGCTCTTTGAGAAGTGACTGAAATACCCTAGAAGGAAATATTTTAATGAAGGTAATAATACTCTCAGCCAATTCTGACTATTGGTGTTTGTAAAAAGAGTTGTCAGTGCCCTGTCCTTACATTAATGAAACAAATTTAATTACTGTTTAAACTTACTCTTCTCTATAGCACAGGTGAGCTATTAATCCAGATTCCAAAGAAAATATGACTCAATCGGTCCCTTATGGAAGGGTTGTACTGTGATAGATGTGCCATAAATCATGTAGAAAAGTGATGCCCAAACCCTTTCTGAATTTTATAATCTAATTTTATCCTGGCCAAAATGAAGAATGTCTTATCTGGCAGACAATAAAATGTAGACAACTTTATTAATTATGTTTATAACCAACTGAAATGAAAATGTTTCTCCAGAATTTAAGTTTGTGCTAAAAGGGTCAAACAATTTTTTATTTGATTTTAAAGGCATGGTAGAGGAAGAAGGCAAGGAAGGAAGAAAATATTTGGAGTATATCCTCCCATATCTGGAGAGTTTTTTTAAGCTCCTGCTTCTTCATGGTTCTGTAAAACTGAGTTACAAAATTTGTAAAAATGAGAGATTTTGCAAATAAGGGTGTTTTACAAAAAGCTTGGTGCTATCCACAGACTCTTATCAGGTCTCACTGTTGAACAAGATCACAAGTCCCACAGATGCTATGTGCCAATGAGCTTGCTACAGCCTTACTGATCCGGAAACAATTACATGATGCTTTCTAAGTGACAGTTAAAATGACAGGAATATTCATTATCATCTTGTTTTTCTACTGTGGAGGTATAAAGGTTTGAAATACTTTGCTCTGCAATGAAATCAACTGCAGAGAAAGGACAGGACATCTGAGGTTTACTATAGAATTCACAGACAAAAGAAGCAAACTTGTTAAGGGAGTAGTGAGAGGGACCCTCCCTACATTGCATATATATAAACTTTGACAGGAATGACCTCTACGAGTTATTTGATGTAAATAATATAGACAAAGAACATCATCAACTGTCAGGGTTAGTTCCAGTTGCAGAGTCAATGGAAGTAGTGTATGAATATTTGAGATAAAAACGCAGAGTACTTCAGTGTCTTGGGGAGACGTTACGATGTTGTATCCCCTATCACTTGCTCTATGCCAGACATGAGTTCTGTACATTTAAGAGAGGGGGGAAAAGCCGGCGGAATTCTTTGGGCGGCCTGTGTTCAAAAACAGAAATAACTCACTCTCTCTCACTGCTCCAGAGCCGAGTAAGCACCTTCCTGCTTTTCCCCGGATCTCGGCTATGTTTATCAGGAGAGAGATGGAGAGTTAAAATTCTTTGCGTTTTAGCTAGCCTGGTAGTTGAGGGAAGAACTTTGCCTGGGACCGTGGCTTTTTCTTCTTCTCCTGGAACTGTTCAGCAACACCAGAACATCACCGGGAGGCCCTGCAGTGCGGCCCGGAGGGGCCCACGCCGCAGCCCAGCTCCAGGGAGAGCAGAGCCACACCTGCAGAAAGGACTCTGAATCTATCAGGTCTTCCCCACAGTGAGAGGTTTTATTATTTTAACATGATTCATTCTTTTTCGTGCCTGCGTGCACTCTGCTTGTTAAATAAACAGATTTTTTTCACTTTCCTCCAAGAAAATTCTTTCCAAACCTGTGGGGAGGGGCTGCTGAAACCTGCCTTCTGTTAAAGAACATGTTCATTTCAGATGTTTCCTCCTAATTTGACTCAAACCGGGACATTCAGGAAAATGATTTGCTAGTTAATTGTGACAATTCTTTGTGTATCATACCAGCATTTTAACTTCACTTTTCTCTGTCCATCGGAGTGCCAGCCAGACATATTCTTCTTCAACTAAGGCACTCAGGTACTTGTGGATAAATGCTACAATAGACAATGCACAGGCCTCTGCCCTTGTCTGTTTGGCATTACTGGTATCTGTTTGGTGCTACTTACTGAGACAATATATATTTTTTCTGAGTGAAAGATATCAAGAAATAGCTTTTTCAGGCTGAGATGCTACCGTCTTGTATTGTTTCATATCTCTGTCAAATCTATCAAATGCTCAATGCTCCTATCTTCTGTTTCTCCACTACAATTGGCTCACAATGGTAAGCAAAAAATGCAGAAAATTCTAGCAGCACTCTGCGTTAATCACTGAAGTCTTTGATTATCGTGTAGCTGCTATGGTGGATGCCACAACCCACACATCTAGTTTTCTTTCTTTCCTAGAAAAAAAAGTATTTATCTACTATTTCCACCTCTTGAACCACGGCAGCTTCTGCAAATCTGGAGTTATTAAATGACAGTTACATTTTCCCTGCTAATAGAAGACTGTGGTATTATGGTCATGCTAAGCAGAGGTTGAGCGAAATGTCTTAAAAAATTGAAGTGTATCACTTTTTAACGAGGAAGCATACATGTCATTATATACTGCAAGTGAGAATCAGCTGCAGATAATAAAGTGGAAGGTTTATGTGCATTGAGACAAGGATAGACATTGTTCTGTTCTCTACAAGATAACCTTATTTTGTGAAATCTCTCTGAGACGGTATACACTGCTTAGTGGATGTCATATACCTTTGCTTTCAGTACTCTCAAAATACATTCAAATGCTTCTAAAAAATATAGTTGTCCTGATAGGTAAATTTTGTATTTCCTAGTTGAAAATGATAATTTTAAGTCCAGCTTCATGTAAACACAATGAGAAAAAAATTACAGTGCTTTTCTGTTTCATGCAGATCATTGAACTAAATACTGAAGTACTGCTTCAGATATTGTTTGGGTGTTAATTAGGCTAAGCTTTGACTGAGGTCTCTGGGAGATTAAAACCCCACTTCTCAAAATATAATCTAATTGCAAGTATACAGCAAATGGATAGTCTCAAAAGTATTTGTAAGATAGGTGCCAGAGAATCAGCTTATGTGTTTGATTTCTGCTTCATTTCTTGCTGTTCAATGTCATGGTCCAGTTAACTATGGAAGGATTATTAATATATGAAAACTTCATAGTTAGAGGGATATTGATTAGCCATTCCAATTCATGAAGGATCATTTGTGATACAACAGCATTTGCACATTAGGGCCAGGGACTTAAAATGCCTCACATGCTCTCCAGGACTGAGGGAGGATTCTGGCAAATAAACTCGCATTTTGGCAAAAACCTGACATTAAGTATATGCTTTGCAGTCAGGATTAGGGTCCTGGAAGAGAGTTGCTTACACCATGTGAGAGAGTGTCTCTGGCCAGCAGTGTCTTAGGCAGCAGTGAACAAGTTTCTGGCACATTTGGTTTCCTACTTTGCCACCAGCAAATTCAACAGTCAGGAGACTGGTGGAATAACAACACTGTGATGCATTCAGAGAAAAACCCCATCATTTATTAGATCAAAGACCCATTCTAACTAATAGCAGCCTGGCATCCTTTTGAATGAGACATACCTCTTCTGCCTTTGAAATCATAGTGTAATGCTGTTTTCTGCAATCACCAGAGTAATCACACTATTTCACATAAACTCTCCCAATATTTCTGCTGCATTCGGGATTCTGTTTTTTCCTCTTTTCAGAATGGTTGATTGGCAGACATGGCTCAATAGCTGCTGTATTGCACCCTGCAGTAGCTGCTTTTCAACAGTGTCTATTCAGTAGTTACTTGAGACATATACATCATTTACTTTATTGTGAGCAATTGGTATCTTTTGGGATGATGGTGACATGATAAATCTGAGCTTTCACTGCAGGGGTATTTGAGTGAGAGCCGTCCTGCCTTTTGAACACATTTTTTGCTGCTTCTCTCATAATTATCAACCAATACTTTTCTAATTACATTTTGCTTTTGACAAAAATGACTATAAAACGGATAGAAATTATCCATGCCAAATGACTGTTTTTCCTACATGCTAAACCTTTTCATAATTGCTTCCTCTGTGGGAACATAAATTGGAGGATTTTTATGTTGCTTTGAAATTCTAGATCTTTCTGATTTGAAATTTAAAAATGGAGAGCTCCCCTTCCTGTTTAGTTCAGTTTCGAGACAGGCTCAAGGCTCTGTTGAGCTATTCGGCATTCAGCCTCAGCATTCAGAAGGTTGGGGCCTTGGTGTAAAAGCTCCTCCAAACATAAATGTCACTCCATCTCCCTCAAATCATATCTGCAATCCATGAGTTATGTCAAATGCCTAATGCTATGTCTCTCTTGCGAGTCAGTGTTAATAGAGCATGGTTCCAAAAAAAAATTAAATTCTCTTTCTGTCAGATGCTTAGGACAAAAAGCAAACCTGCATAGAGAGAGGCCTAAATAGAGTCCTGTTTGCCTGCTGTCCTGAATCTGTTGTATTTACCAGCTGCCAAAGAAATGATTTTGAAAAATAGTTACTGACTGTTCCTCCCAGTCAGTAAGTTTAGAGTTCATCCCAGCAGGAGATTGAGCTTCACAGATTTAGCAGGTAATATCTGCAAATGAAACCAGACACGCTGCAAACTCCCCTCCACCCCTGTGTTTGAAAGAGATTCTGGAAGGCATTCACAGCCCAGTTGGCCATTCTGCACCAGCGCTGTCATGCTGGTGCCACGTGACCTGTAACATCTGTTCCTTCTCCAATTAGACCACTTCTAAAGGATAAATTAAAAACAATTCTAATTAAACACTATAATGGAACTATCAATCTGTGTTACTGAGGCAGAACAAGGATGTAATTAGTTATTGATACAAAAAGATTTGTTTAAACTAATTTGGTTTGCTGTCAGCCGCCATAGGCTTTAAGTGAGCTTATACAGAACCATTTTTAAATGTGTGCTTTCTGCATACATCTACAGCTCTCACAAAGGCTGGAGTGTTCATCAAGGAAAGAAGCAGAGAAATCCTTCCAAGACACTACTGGAAATAGTTTGTAATCTCTGCTGTAATTTGCATCTTCTCATCCACTTCTGCTTTCCAGGCAGCAGAAGTGAGTACTAATGGAAGAAAGATGTAGATATTACAGTAGAGTAGCAACTTCATCTGAGTTCCTCTAAACTGGGAACAGTACCTTTTCCCAAATTAATTTTATTAGAGGATTAAATAAAAGGAGAGTGCAACCTGATGGTAGTGTTTCTCAGTAAATAAAAAATATTGTAAAAAAATTATTAAAAAAAATATAGTATCTTTGTGTTTTGGTGTAGATTCTATTCAATTTTCAGTTTGCTAGGTTGTCCATAAGAAGGCTAATAAAAATTTGGACATTTATAAAATAAAAATATAAAATACTTTTTGAATAGATGGGGTAAATGGTTTGTAAAATGGAGGCAGATGGGGTTATTTTGTTCCAATATAAGTACACCTCTACTGAGATGAACACTATTCTCCTCAGTCATGTCCTTAATGTAAGCCAGCACCAGACCACTGCTGCACGGAATTTTTCATCTGCTACCAGACAACAATTAACTCCTCTTTGTACAACATGCAGGCTTATTAAAAAACACCCTTCTATCAACCTGGATTTATTCCATTAAATCAAGATCAAACTCTTTTCCTCATATTTCCCTCTGTCAATCTGAAGGAGAATTGCAACTATTTCATTTCCAATCATAGTTTAGGCACACAATCTAGTTGTAATCCACATATAAGAAGCCAGTGAATGACAGATGCATCACACTTAATTTGTGGCACGGTCATATCACCAGCCTGTTTGCTGGTGTTCATCTATAAAGCTGTCAGATTGTGACCACTCTGGCTACAGACACCATAGGCCTGATTTTAACAAAATCCATCGACTGAGCAAAAGGCTCTTGTTACCTTTTTAAAGTCAATTCCACTGCTCAATATCTTGGTTAACCCACAAGTGTTCCAGTCTGTGGGAACAATAGTAATGTCTCACAAATTAAAAGAGCTGCGTGTCTCTGTTGCAAGGCTAAGAAAGACCCTACTCTGCCGTATCTTCCATTTTGTTTTGCATTCCCCTTCCTTCAGTGAGGCTTAACTCAAACTACGTAGAAAAAAATGACATGAAAAACATTTATATATGGTTCAGACCAAAACAAAGATTTATGGCCTTATTAAGCCTGATGGCTTTTTATATTTCAATTCTCTGAAGTTCATTCTTGCTTCTTTTAGGTCTCCTTTCTTAAAGAGTAAAAGGAAAATCTAGTAATTTTATTCTGTCAGAGTTTAGGGTATGATGAGAAATGTTAAAGTATAACCAACCAGCTAATGTATCTGAGATATCATTTGTTTTATTCATACTAATACATTTGTGCAATAAAAACCGTGCTTTCCCCTGCCTATTAGAGAATAGTTGGTAGAGCATAATGGTCTCTCAAATCAACTGTGAACAGAATCTAAGTTCCTTTCGTTTTTTTCAGTTTCTGGGTATAGTCTGCTATACGATTACTTTCAAATTTATAATTGCATTTGGAGACAAGAAAATAAGGAATCGTGTTACAAATTACCACAGAGGGAGGTGCTTGATGGGAGCAACACTTGTAGCTTCTTTGTGCCACTCACATTGCATTTTAAGGTCTGGAATCTCCAGCCACCAGTTCTGGTGAGTAGCAAGCACTGCTTTGCCTAAGTGTAGACCATTTTTTAAGCTTTGGGAGAATAACACACCACATTTATCACAACATACAAGAAAACCAGCCCAAAACAGATCAGTAGAAGCAAGTTAGGCATAGCTATATGGCTGGTTAGAAGTGTTTTCATGGTGCTTCGACAGGTAAGATGAATTATTGTCCAAGATAAATGTGAGTTAACCCAGCTGCTCTCTTTTGGGTTAGATTCTATCTTAAACACGTCATCATTCAAATTGCATTTCACTAGCAAAAGTTTTCATGCATTCCGAAAGCATTACGGTTTTATAAATGATTTCTCCCAGGTCTTGTGCCATTGCATGTCATTCATCATGAGTTTCACCAAAACCTACAAAAAATGACTATTCAGAGGGTAAATGTTTTTTGAGCAGATGTGTGATTCACATGGATAAGTGTTTTGGTCAATGTGTGGATATAGTGAAAGCAGCAACAGAAATCTTTATTAAATTATAAATAGAATTTCCTTCACCACTAGGAAAACAGAAGGTTTTGATTCAATAGCTAATTTGGCACAAAATAAAATTAGATCAATTCAATTATTAGACTGGAAACACCATCTACAGTGTGGTTTCTAACTTCAAATACAAGCATCTTAGGGAAGGGTTCATTTTCTGTAAAGTACATATCCCTTTGTGTTGATGAATGCTATGGTGGCCTTTGAAAGAAAAAAATTATCCTGTCCAATCTGGGTACTAGACCCAACTACAGGATTTCTATGTTTAGAAACATTGAAAATATACAACCCTAGGAAAACAATCCTCCCTTGTTAGAAGAGGAAATAGGTTTCGAGTTCTGTTCCTCTGCTAACTTACAGAACTGTAGATCGTAGCAGATGGAGTACACCACGAGACCCACTGGGGACTTTGCTAGTGTTTACAGTCAACTTTCATTATCACACTCCCTTCTGGTTTTGCCACTACTACAGTCTAAAATAAGAAAGACTAATATTTCAGAAAGGTGTTATTGCTGAATATCCTGGGTCTTCTGTAAATGAGAACAGTTCTTCTTGGATGGATGAATAAAGGTGGGGGGTGGGGGTTCTGTTTGTATTTGGTTTTTTTGTGGGTTTTTTTTTGATTTTTTTGGTTTTTTTCTNTTGTGGTTTTTTGTTTTTTGGGTTTTTTTTGTGCTGGAATATCTTCATTAACTTCTATGTGACTGACAGATGATTTTAGAGTATGGTCTATGAAATGCCCTGAACACTGGGAATTATGTGATGACCCACACAAGCCACAGAAAATGGCACCATAGGGGCCTGGTAAAGAGTGTACTGTGAATCAGGGCCTATAGCAGTCCCACGAGGTCTGCTCCAGCAACTGTTATTTACTGCAAATCAGTAACATGGTTGGAACATTACAGAACATAGATGAAGTGATAGCATTTGGTACAATGAGGTTAGAGTTGAAAAGATAACTGATTACGTTGCAGAACACCAGTGTAGGGGGTAACCAGAAGAGAAACTAAGTGCAGATTGGTACCATTCATTTTCTTGAGATACTGTCACATTAGTAATTAGCTAGCTAGATTAGCTAAATAGGTAGAATTTAATCATTTGGCTATTAAGGGGACTGTGCAAAGTAGTATTTTAAATAGGAGATCAAATTCTGTATTGAAGGCACATCTTTTAATAATTGCTGAACAATTAATAAATTATTAATAGATACCAAAACCATGTCATAGACAGGAATATCAGAATGCTATAGATTTCCAGTTGGAAACAAACCAGATTATCATAAACCATAGTTCCAAGCAGTGAGTTCACTGCCTGGCTTTGGATCAACTGAATAAACATCCTGTTTGCTAAAGCACTGGAGTTTTGCTTTGGTAACTTTCTATGTACTTTGTAATGACTTACAAGGGAAAGATAATACATTTTGGTCCATAAACCTGAGTGAGAATATGGTAAAGTGGTGATTTGGACTGTTCAGAGACTTTTTTTATTAAGGGTCATTTACCAAGAACTGCAAATGCAGCCTCTATACTATTGTCTCCCCTGGAAATAACACCCAGAGACACCAGAGCAAAGCTTGGCTGCAAGGCTACCAAGAGTAATGCCTGCTGAGTTATGATTCCCTTATGATATTCCTCGGTCATGCTTTCCTGTAGAATATACAGGAATTTATGTGATAAATCCACGGCAATTTGGCATTTGATGTTCATTCATGGTTTGGAAGTCTATTCTGAGAAGGTAATTTGCTGTCATAAGGCAAAGTGTGCAATTGAGATACGTACAACCTACTCCCACCTACTTAAGGCATTATCTAAGCCTCAGTGAAGTGATTGGATATATTTATACTATATTAAAAAAAATAAATTGGATGAAGTCCTCCTTTTCCTGTAAAGTTCAGTATATGAACAGACTGATAGGACTCTGATTTAATTTATCCTTAACTAGCAAAGTCCTTTTGTTAACACATCCTTTTCTCCCTTGACAGAGCAATGAGAAAGGCATGCATTCTGTACTTGAGTTCTCTGTGAAGAAGGATCAGGCCTTTTAGTGCTTAGATTGGAAATGACCTGGAAGATCATGTTTCCAAGTACTTTGGTGTTCCATTAACATTTTGGCTTATAGTCAGGAGTTTTTTCAAGAGCATCAGTCTGCTTCTATTGTATAGTGCCTTTGTTATATAATGATATGTGATTAAAACAGAACTCTTGTAAAACATAGAATATAATTTCATGAAGGGAAAGTTGCTATACATTTTTTCCCTTTTCTTACAATTCTGAAAGAGGATGTGTCCTGGTTTTGGCTAGAACTGAAGTTTTCAGCCTGTAAACTTGGGATAGTTGGCCAGTAGATACCAACCACTGTTTGGGGTTGGACTGAGCATTGGTCAGTGGTTGGTGAGCAGTTGTCTTGTGCTTCACTTGTCTTGCTTGGGTTTTATTCATCTCTCTCTTTTTCCTTTTCATTAGTATTATTTTTATTAAATTTTAATTTCTGTCAGTTCTTAGACTGTTCTTATCTCAGCCCATGGGTTTCACCTTTTTCTGGTTCTCCTTGCTATCCCACCAGGCATGGGGGAGTGAGGGAGTAGCTGTGTGGTACCTAATTACCAGTTGAGGTTAAACCATGACAGAATGTTATAACTTTATTTCTATTTATTGTGACTCTCAGAGTGTCTTAGATGCTTCACCTCAGATCTAGACCCCATTGCTTTATGCAGAGTATTATTTTGCACACCTTATCTTGACAGCTAGTACTGTGTTCACCCTTTAATGTCCTCCATATACCATAATTGAAATAGCTGTTTCCTAATATTTTTAAAGTAACTTTAAATGTATAATTTGAAAGTGCTTTGGAAACCTGTATGAATTAATTGGGTAAATGGCACTATATAAATGGCAAATGATAAAGACATTGTAATTTACTGATTTTTGAGATGCTTTCCAGATTATTTATAAAATAAAGGTGCAAAGTGGGTCTAATTGCAACATTGGGTTCTAGCTACCTACCAGGTGTACTTACCTGTTCAAAGTATGGAAGTAAGTTAATTTTGATCCACTATACAGCTTTAAAAAAAAAACCAAAATACATATCACATTGAATCACTTACCAATTCTTCCAAGAGAGAAAAAACAAATTTCTGCTTCTTTCAGTCTGATTACTTCTGACTGTCTCTGCAGTAAATACAGATCAGATGAGCTAGTTGCAGAGGATGGGGCACTAAATTTCCTTTAATTCTTATTTTGAAAGAAAATCTTCTGCAAAAATATCACTTGCCCTCAAATGCATGGAAAGTAAAAGGCTGAATTTCTTTTTGAAAAATGCTTCTTTTTCTTTGCCATCACATTTCTGATATGTGAAATATATCCCTGCAGGGCACAGAACAGAAGAGCCTGCAAAGTACTCTGTAGGAGACTCTGTGCCAAGGGTTTGGGGGTTTTTGTGCAGACTGTGGTTAAAACTGTCTGGGGCAAACAAATCTAAGTGGGAGCTATGGGACATAACTGAGTTAGCAAACATTTAGGCTCGACAAAGAAAAACAGGTTACTCTAATTATATGGGAGAGAGGGGTTATCACAAAGGGTTAGCATAAAGGTTCTCACAAACAAAATGCCTTTGGTCAGCGCTTTATTGTTTGAATTATTTAACTGGTTTTGATTAACATGTGATAGCCCATTGGAAATTAATTGGGTATCTCCTCAGATTTCTGAAGGGCCTAATTCTCACCTCAGCAAGATGAGGAACCTTTAATGTTACCTGGATCTTCCCAAAAGAAGCGCCCTGTTATCCCTTATTTATTGAAAGTCTTTAACTCAGAAGAACAGAAGAAATGTATTCAGTATAAATTGTTCTGTGTAAACGTTTCTGTATCATCTGGAAATGAGAGGAAAAGCTAATTATTTTTAATGTGAAAGTTCCAAGCAAAGCACTCTATCTCATTTCTTTTTAATTATATTAATACCTAAATCCCACACAAAACAAGAATATAAATCTAAGCAATAATATGGTAAAGTAAAATCGATATTGATTATTAGGAGTAAAAGTGCTTTATGAGAAATGTTAACAGCCTTTTAGGATCCCTAAGGAAAAAACCACTGTAATAAAACTAGAATAAATTACTACAATCTAATCACCTTTTAAATAACTAAAATTCTTTAATGGAATTTATGTTGTCAGAAGAGCTGTTGCTTTTAAGCACAGAGCAAACAGCTGCTGCTGCTGCATGCAGTTAGAGCATGCAGGAGCTGTGTTGACAATCTGCCCTCCTGATTAACTGTTCACTGATTCATTATTTTTCAGTCTCAACCATTTTTTCACACTTTTGCTTTATCTTGTGCCTTCCATCTCTTTCTGTCTGATCCAAGGTTACCCCTAAGGGCCTGAGGAGAGCGGGGAAGTTCATGTGGATCAGCTGCCCCAGAAGTGGCCTTTGACCTCACTTGTGCTAATAATTTAGGAGGATTAGGCAATACATTGCCCTTTGCAATATGTTTCTTGCAGTCTTGCCCATTTTCTGTAGACGGAAGCCCAGAATGTCTTATTTTAAATAGTGTATTACTTTTCTTCGGTATCTGTTAGAGAAGTTAAATACATTAGAAAAGACAAACCAAAGAATTAAACCCTGCATTTTGGCTGGGAAAAATGAGATTTGTGATGGCCATTTGCTCCTGGTAGGGTTCAATGACAGCTTTACACTAATTTCTAAGGCAGTTTCATCTGCACACATGAACTTTATTACCACTGAAAAGGGTTCAAGGTCCAAGCCGTCATTCCTGCTCAAATTTCAGATATGCCAGGTCCAGACAATTGAATGTTTCTAGGGGAAGCTGTGACTTTGAACTCAATTCAGTATTTTATAGTAAGAAATTTTAGTGAGCAGAGGACAAATTTGATGTGCTTTCAGTAGTCTGTGTTGCTAGGGAGATGTGTTATAATACATTATTAGGAATACAGGTGCACAAAGGCATTGTGCCTTGGTCATCCTGTCAAACAGTGAAGACATGGGAAAGGTATGAACATGGAAATCCCATTTCTCACCCATTCTAAAGTGACTATTTGAAATCTGTTCAGTAGATATGAGCCCTTTTGTTCCAGAGATCTATGATTATTGCTAATCAAAAATTGCTCCAAAATAACTTTTTCAAAATCAAGTATTAATTATTTTCCCTCCAGTACTCCTAACAGCTAAGAGATAAGAGCTGGCTACCATACAATGTTATGCCAGAGGAAGAGGCTGTCCCTGAATAAGTTCATCTGAAATGAAAGCTGGCAGTAAAGCACTTGAGTTAGTTAATGCCACCTCGCCCATCTTCACTCTAACCATTGAAGCCTAAAGAAAAAGCTGTGCAGCGTGTCAATGTGACGTATGAAATACTGATATTGCAGGGCATTTTGCCTTACATACTTCTGACAGCATTGCTGAAGTGATGAAATTCTGAAAGAGTAATCTGTATTATTTATAGCAAAAGAGATCTTTGTTATTTTTACTGACAAGTTATGGGACATATTGAATATTCAGTAGAACTGCTGTTTACCTTCCGTTACAGTCTCTGCTGACAGGACTGAATACTTTTCTGTGGCTGCAAAAATGATGCATTTCTAGTTTGTTTCCTGGCTATACTCTTTGTACATATACCTGCTTACGTACACCAGTGCAAGGTGAGAGGGCTGGAGAGGTGTGAATATTGCACATTAATATCAGGGACCTTCTGACTGGCTCTGGAAGCCTCATATAACCATAGCCCAGTCTAGTGAGGTGCCATAAGGGAATGTGTCCACAGTATGCAACCAATGCTGGGGCATCCTCTGGTCAGTAGGCTAAAGACTCATCAGTTAGCACTGGGACTATACTCATCCTCGTGTTGTACATCTACTGTTGGCCTTATGACAGTTGTGGGTCAACAAGACAAACATCTTAAGTGGAACGTTTCCAGATTTTGAAGGGTCTTGCTTTTTCAGAAGTATAATTGAGTCCAATTACATAAGAACAGATTAAAAACCACACCAACTTAAGGGGAATTTTACAGGAATAATTCCAGTGTAGGTAATATTTATGCTCTACATATACTTCCCTCAGGTTTGTTTTGTCCCTCAAAAAACTGAATCCAAACATGCTGCATCACAGAGTCCCAACCTGTAATTCCCAGGTAATAAATCAGCCTTGAAAAGAAGAGGAAATATTCTTTACCACTGGCTTCAATTAATCCGTTTACTTGAGCAGGGGGCCATACACAAGAAGTACCTCTCAGATGCTATAATGCAGATTCAGAGATGCAGTTTGGAGGTAGGTCCACAAAAAGACCCCTGATATCACTGTATGCAGACTGTAAATGTTTCAAGCTGTAGTCAAAACGACACTGCTGAATGGCATTACCAAAGCTGAATCTATGACCAACAGATACTTTGAGCAAATTAATGACATCTAGAATTGGTTCAGATGTCTTTTTTTGCAATAAATACATATGATTTCATGCTTACATATTTTGGATGTTATTGCTCTAATGAACAACAATTGCAAAGGCAGGTAATAATCCACACTGGATCTTAAAGAGGTATGTGTGGGTACATGCATTATTTACATGAATAATTAAATATCTCATATTAATTATACCAGTCCACCCAATTTGAAAATGTGGAGATCAGGCTCATCTCTTGTGCCGGGTCGGCCAAATTAGAGGAGAAATATCCTCTGAGGGAAGGCAGGTTACCACCACCCCTCCCCCAAACCCAGGTTCGGGAAAGAAAAAAAATTCCTCAAAGAAAAGTGAAAGAGATAAACACTATTTATTCAACAAACACACAGAAAGGATAACAAAACTAAATAACAAAACAAAACAAAACAAAACAAAACAAAACAAAACAAATCTCTCACTGTGGAGAGAAACCTGGAAAAATTCAGAGTCCTCTTTCGGTGTGGCCTCTTCCCTCCTCAGAGATGGGTCGATGGGCCCCTTCCAGGAGGCCTTGGAAAAGGAGTTCTCCCCTGGTGTGGTCTGATGTTGTAGAACAGTCCCAAAAAGAAGAAGGAGGAAGAAATCCAAAAAAAGGTCTCAGGAAAACTCTCTCTCTCTGGAGAAAGGGAGCTGAGAGCTGTCTGGAGAGCAAGGTCGCTGCCCTCCACACTCTGCCGCCAAGCCCAGAGAGAGCTGCGTGTGTCCTTGAGAAATTGTTTTGAAAAGTTTGCTCAGTCTTTTTTTCTTGCACCCAGTCTTAAAGGCACAGGATTCATCTTCTGGGCATAGAGTGGTGATAGGGGATACACATCATAAAGTCATCCCAAGACATCTCTATACCTGATATAACAAGCTTCTCCTCATGGACTTTTTTCCACCTTCCCTGAGAGGACGGGATATGTGGTCATTGTGCTCAAAAGTCTGTCTTCATTCATTCATTCATTCATTCATTCATTCATCATAATGCTGTGTATTTCTGAACTGCATGTTTATTTTGATATGTATGATACACTCAGACCCTTTTATATTTTATGAAAAGTTGGGGCTAAAAATAATTTTTTAAGAAACCCCACAAGATGGGTCAGTGCATTGTAGTTTTTTAAATTCCAAACGATATTTCCGTTTTTGTAGGGAAAACAGACATTTGAAGAACCGGCAATCTAACGTTTTAACTATTTCAACAGTGTCACCACTGACTGGTTCCATAGAACAAAACTCAAATCAAGGTATTTGACTTGGATGAAAATGTAGTTGGACATAAATGAGATTACATGAACATTGTGTTTCATGGTTCTATAAAAAATCTTATTTCTGGGCAATCATTTTGCTCTTGGAAGCTCCCAGGTCTATTTTTGAGCAAGAACTGAGTCTCATTGTCCTTACTTTTCTTCTTGTTAGAAAGATAACAAAAGTGAAAATTAGTACCTTGAAGATACAATGACCTTCACACTAAAGATTACTTTAATAGAATTTAAATTGTTGAATTGACTTTCATAATTGTCTTTTTGATTTTATATCATTTTCAATTTCTTTGTTATAAAACATTATTCCCTTCTTCATATTAGATGCTTCATTACGCATAATATCGCACATTGACTCTCAAATACTACATTATTTTTGCGTCATTTTGGTGTTCAGTTTGGGTTCACTGAGTTTGTAATTGGGAATCTCCTGTATTTTTCCAACAGCTGAATACAGAATATCATATTCTGGAAGACTACTGAGACTATTATTTTCATTTGATTTCTCTATAACTGTGAAGTATTTAACATAGGTCAACACTCTTATCAGCAGAATTACCATCTACTACTCTTTTTTTCTATTTCTATATCTGCTAAGTGAAGGATAATTTCCATCTGAAAATATCATGTGTAAGAAGAACTGAAAATTCAGTCTGTGAAGTGTGCACTAGTTTACTAAAACAATGTTTACAACATCACTATATGTTTTCAACATGACAAATCCATCTCCAAATACTTGGAAAAGTAGGGTGAGAATTTATAACATGTTCTGCTTTTTGTAGAAGAAAATCTCACTGACCATTCTCTTCTATGACTTCTCTATTATAGCCTTATCTTCAGTGTTCATCAGAGGACAATTTGATGCTATCCACCTCTCAGAATTGATGCTTGATTTTGCAGCCTGGGTTTTCAAGTTAAATTACATTGATCCCTTCTTTGACTTCTGCATTAAAAATTATCTTGAGTGGTTTTAGCATAGTGACCCAGGAAGGTTTAAATTTAAAATGAATGACCAAGGGTTCAGCTTTAGTCCCTGTCATATTAGGAATTATACTGCAAAATCTCCAACAGCCTCCATGTGTGCTGGAAAAGTCTTTTGGATGACACCTTGTCAAAATCCTCACTTTATTCTTGCTAGCTTTATGTTAAGTTGCTGTCTGCTGGAAACAAGTTTAATCACAGCTGGAGTTCAAGCCAAGGTATATTTCAGAACCCCCAAGCAACTGTTCAGAGCTGTCACAATTACAGAAATGGGTGTTCATCTGCCTCTGCCCCACATGGGCAGGGGACAAGCTCCAGGTACTGCTGGTGACAGGAGCTGGTAAGAAAAGCTTTGATCTGCAATACAGCCTGCATCAGTCTGCATGGGCTGTTGCAGTCAGAGCCACTTCAGTCACAGGCTGGGTTAGTGACAGTAGCATGTGACTGACAGTCCCATCAGCCAGCCTGCAGAGATCATGTCTCGCCTGGGTGAGTTCAGAATGTCCTTCTGGAGGGCACACACCAACAGTCTGAGTCAGGAGCAGTGCTATCAGTATCAGGGAGACCCCAGCCTGTAATTTAACCTGGCCACTCAGAAGACATTGGGGATGCAGTACCTGTAAGGGCTGAAAAGGGGACGCCTCTTAATCAATTCTTCTTTTAATGTGGATAGGCAGAGGTTTACTTCTATGGTGAAGTCTAGCCACGTTCTCTCTTTTCAGCCAAAACTTAACAGATCAGGCTGCTCAGAGCCCCATCTGACCTGACCTCAAATGTTCCCAGAGATGGGGCATCTACCACCTCTCTGGGCAACCTGTCTCAGTTTTCCACCACCCTCATTGTAAAAAAATTCTTCCTTGTATCAAGGAAGATCCTTCCTAATATCTAGTCTGTCCTCATCATCCCCATTTGTTCTTTCTCTGAAAGCATCCAGAAGTAAATAGCTAGGAAAGTGCAAAAGAACAAGATAAAAATACAGTAATTCTGTCTTTAAGCTTACAGTAGCCTTCTGTTCACTGAACTGGATTTTTGTATCTGATGTGTATGTAGTTGGTTAGTTGCTTCCATACTAAATTCAAACTGTTTTTTTGTCTTTTCTTGTTCTTCCTGAATTGTCTACTTCCAAAACCTGGAGATTTTTAGTCATGAGTTTCTAAGATTACAAACCTATCAGTTCTATGAATGATAAACCAAGTTTCACCATTTCTACTCTGAATGTACCTAATGGAATTCAAACTTCTCTCTTTCTTTTTTTACTTATATTATTCCCAGTCCATTGTCCAAAACTTAACTGAAAACTTTCTTTCTTATATATGCTTCTAAAGGTCTCCCAATAACAACTTCTCAGGAAAGCTAGAAAAATTATCTAGAATAAGTACCAAGTTTTGTAGATGACACAAAAAAATCTATGCCTGCTTTGCTTCAGGAGACGTTTTTTTTCATGTGAGAGCAATGTAGCTTTTCTGTTGTATTTTTGACACTTGTAATATGCCAAGCCAGTATCTGTAGTATTATTATTCTTCATTAAAAGTTTTACCATTTTGTTTTAGATTTTTAGTCCCTTAATGACTTACAAGATCCTTTTTCATTAGTTTGCTACAGTAAGTAGGGTAGCATGATCAAAGTAATATATCATATAGGGCTGGAACTTTGATTTCAGAAATGATCAACCAATCTGTGCTAATAGCTTACATTATCTCCTGAAGGTTTTCAACCTGTCCTGTTGTTTTTGGGTCACAGTGCAAACTGGCATCTTTCCACATGGCTATTTTCAGTTAAGTATGAATTTCTCACCTCTGTTTCTTTTTCTTATTTGTAAGGATGCTATTGATGACGACCTCAAAATCATTAGGATTTGTCTGTACAGCTTTCTGCATAACTCCAGGGTATACTTTTTCATGGACTTTCTTCTGCTTTGGAGTTGTTTGGGATTTTGTAATCTTTAACCCAACACCTCTTCCTTTCCCTCAAGACTTGCCAGGATTCTCTAAATACTGGCTTTCTCCCAGATAAGAACATCACTAAATCTTTTTAATATCATTAGCATAAAAAATATTTTATGTTCTACAGAAAAAGCTCACATCCCAAAGCAAATCCAACTAACAGTCTTCAGTAAGGTCCTAAAGGAGTATTAACTATTCTGAACATGTACACTGATGGTATAAGGGCAGAGGCTGATATGTCTATTTTAGATAGCTGTTTGGCATCAGCCATATGGCCTAAATTTTATTCCTTGGTTGGTTATTGAAACATGTTTTCTTTTTTACATCTTTATTAAGTACTTTTGGGTCTCTGTACAATCAGAGCAGTCTGTTAGTTTCTTCCTTTGCATTAATCATTTCTCTGCTGGTTCCTCTATTTCCAAGTCAAGAAACCTCTTTAGTTTCTCTCAATCCTCAGCTTCCAGTCAAAGAAAACTCAGGACAGAAATGGTATATTGGGTGTGTTTTTCTGGCTTTTCTCTTTTATTCCATTAAGAGCATCCCTATTCTCTGGGAGCTGATCTCCAGCTCATCCTCAATTGTAAACAACTGCTTAAAAGGGGTAAGCTGGCACTTGTATGACCCAAGTTTTTACTTTTATTTTCCTACTGCTGGGTTCTTCCAGCACCATCTTGTTTCTGGCCACATAATGTGCATGTCTTTAGGGTCAAAACCTCCTAAAGACTTAATTTTTGTGACATTCCTCCTTGGTATCCAGTGACAGGATGTGAATGAATGGTTCAAAGCTGCACCATGGAAGGTTTAGGCATTAGCAAGCTTTTTTTTATTACTGAGAGGGTAGTAAAACACTACAACAGGCTTCCCAGGGAGGTGAGTGGTGCCCCAAGCTTGCCAGTGTTTGGAAAATGTCCTTAACAATATTCTTTAACACTTGGCCAGGAAGTTGGACTAAATAATCTTTGCAGGTCCCTTCCAACTGAAGGTGTTCTGCTCTATTCTATTCTATTCTATTCCATTCCATTCCATTCCATTCCATTCCATTCCACTGTATTTCATTCTAAATAAGAATTAAATAAATACTTCTTGTTTTATATTGAAATAAATACTCCTTAAATAGAGCTTCTTCCCTGAATCAACAAGAAAAAGTTTCACACACTGAACGAACTTGTTAGTGACAGAAATCATACAATCTACTAAAGGTCTTCTACAAACCCAGTGCTATTGATACAGGTTCAAGGCTCTTGTCACTGTATTTCAGACAAATTCAGCTCTAAAAATTGCAACAGCTCTGTGTTTCTACTCAGTATAATTCTCTTAACAGATTATTTGCTTCAGACACAATATAGTGTTTAGTACAGAAGAGCCTGAAAGATACAAGCTTTAACTGTTTTTGCATAGCAGTACTTGGGTTCTGACAGCCATTCTCCAAATATTGGTATTTGGGGCTATACGATTTATACATATTATTCACAGTATTATACAAATTATGCTATTGTGCTGGGAGGGAGAAGCGCACACAAGGTGTTCGTCTCAAGAAAAATAAAGGATTAGAGACTTTTATGATGCAGAGTCCTCATGCTCCTCAAAGCTCTCAAAATTAAATTAGAATTTAGAAGAAAAATATGAGAAGCTATTCCCCAGTGTTCACATATTTCATGATGTTCTTTTCCTTTCACCTTTTGTATTCTTCATCTTCTCCTACGGTTGCTAAATGACTTCCTGATCTCTAATTTTGACCCTACTCTGAAGTGCATGCTCCTAATTCTGTACTATTATACCTGGATGATTAACTGGCTTGTCAAATAAATCACTATGAGCACTCAGCTACCATTATTAATCTATTAATCACTTTAGCAAAGAAGATGTTAATGCTGTTCTGTCACCTTCAGACAATTCTAGAACTGAAACAGGTTGCAGACTTGAGGTTGCATTCCCACATGTCTGAACATGCACACCACCAGCAATACAAAACACAGACTATGGATAATTCAGCATTTTTGTAGAGACATGGGCTGGAATCAGGCCAGCGGCAGTACATGACATTAAGATCTATTTTGAAAAAAAGGCACTACTGCATGCTTGTCTGCCTGGAGTTGACCAATGACATCATCATCAGAACTCATGGTGAGAAATGGGGGTCATGGTGGCACTAAATGCCACCAGGATGAGCAAAGTCTATGAGCAATGGCCATTGTCACTCCCACGATATCATTACATCAGAGGGATGGCTCTGAAAGGGGCCTGTTTCACCTTTCTTGGATGGGTCATCTTGTCATATCTTTCAGCTCTGGGTGCCGTAGGATGCCCTCTCAAGGCTTCTTTCTGTTCTTGGTTTTCCTGAAGTTTCTTCCTTGCTCTAGACTCTACTTAAGCCTTGCTTTTGCCTTGGTGCCTTATTTAGGACCTGCACCAACTCTTGGCTTTCCTACTCTTCATACTCTCAATCCATCCCCATTAAGACTTATTCACAAGTAGAATGGCACAAATATTTAGTGAAAGTGACCTAATTCTTCTATTTTACCCTAAAACGAAACAAAATGCTCAGAAACTGATTCACTTCCTCTCCCCCTAAAGAATTTACACTTTATTCTTATGTTAAATATATTCAGAGATAAGGAAGGGAAATTACATGTTACACTATATTCACAGGAAATCCATTGACTTAATGGCACCAATATGGATTTACATTGTGGAGAGATGGAGAATTTTAAACTATAGACTGTTTTCATTCAATATCTTCTCTCAATTCCACCATCTGAGGCTGAGAGTTTTGAATGACAAAATGGCTACTCAGATTTAGACAGGCTTAACTGGCAGCAGTTTTGGATCTTTGTTTCTTTTGTGTATCTAACAAATTACGCTTTTACGAGGAAGACACCTACTGTACTTTGGGTCTATTTGCTGTAGGAACAAAAGGCATAGTGCTTTGATTCAATTTTTATAACCCTTCCTAAGAACACTACATATTTCTTTATTTATACTTAGGCTGACTTTTTACAAATCTCAAGAGAGTGTGAAAAGTTTCAGAAGAGAGATGTTGAGAAAGACATTTCTGAAAGGCTGTATCTTTTGCCATTGAAAAGCATTAACTTTGTTATTGCTAAAGAAAAAGTAGCTCTATTGATTCTCAGTAACTTTTTCACCCTCTGGGAATAAAAACATAACTAACTAAAACAAAAACCATATTTTATGACTAGTAATGAATGGGTCCCTGTACCTTGCTCCACTCTTTATTGAATGGAATACCAGGAACTGACAAATTGAAATTGAATTAATAGTATGACCACATTGTATTTGGATTCTTCAGTCCCTGGTTTGGGTCTCCTAAGGCAGGACGAGGACAACTGCCAGAGATTGAGTACAGCATTCCTTTTATTTAAAAGCTGAGACACTCAGCTTCTCTAATAATTAAGGCTGGGACAAAATATGTTGCATTTGCAGTTTAAGGCTTTGCCCTTTTTGTGTACTTTTTTCTACCATAAACTTGTGCCCTAACCCAAAGCACCAGCAGCACAGCACTGCATTAGAAATTCATAGGATTTGCTGAGGCAATTTTATTGGCAGGCATAGAAAGAACAGAATTGCTGTGAGTCAGCTGAGGGCCTCAGAAGGTCTTCTCTAGGAGTTCTTCGAACCACTTCTTGGGTCATGGCAGATGGATTCCTCTGCCTACAGAGCACACAGTATATTGGGAATCCTTCAGCTTTTGAGATGCAGAAACACAATTTGGTTCACTGCATTCCCTTATGTATGGTAGACCAAGTGCAAATAACTTTCTGCCAATTCAGAAACAATAACAGTAACCACAAAAATAAAAAGTCTCTTTCAGATCAACTAAACAATAAATAAGCTCCAAGGACAAAGGTCTGTTTTGGAGACTGATAGCAGAATCCTGTTGGCATTTTATTGGGAGGGGCATTTTAAGAATTGTGCATACTTTTCTTTTCTAGAGAAGTCTTCAGGGCAATTTATTTAGACTAATAACATGAAGCAAAGCAATGCTTGATGGCAAACTAGTACTTGATTTGCTTGGGGAAAGGTAACTTCAATGTTCCTTTGTGTTATAAGTATGCATTATAACAGCAGCTTTGATATACATTTTTTTCTATATAGGACCTTTGCCTCATTCAATATTCAGAATGAGTGCAGAACATTAAAGATTCAGTATTACACATGCTTCTGAGGTTTTCTTCCATAAAAATTCTTAATTTATCTACTGGAACAAAATGCTCCTCATGTAATTTTTCTGCATTTCATATTAGGTACATGAGATACCTATCCAGTTACTGTGGTGTCTACTGGAGTATCTCCTTCATTCCAAGACTTTCAGCTATGTGCTCTGACCTCAGGCTGTGCGGCAGGAAACAGTATCTTGAATCCTCTAGACCCTTCTTTCTTACAGAGCCAGAAAATTTCTGAGGATTTGTTATACCAAAGGTACATATTATACATGCTGTGCAATACATTCATTCTGTGCTAACAGCTGAGAGTCCACACACAGCAAATTACCTCAAAAGTCATTGCCAAAGTATTTATTGAACTGTTTATTTAGTTGCTAGCAAGGTAAAGTTATCTTCATGTAAGAAAGCTGCCACCTTACATCTCAGCTGGGCCACTGTCCAACAGAACTTTTAAAGGCCACAATTGAATAAATTTTTTAAAAAATGAGCATTCTAGAAACAAAGCCCTACTAGTATAATAATAAAGTAAAAATATTAGATGAGAATAGAGAAAGTGAAAAGGAAAACAAACCTGTCCTGAGTAGAAATCCCTTAGAATATACAGAAGGGACTTAATGGGGAAACTCCAGCTTATTTCAAATGGATCCATTCCTTTTTTCCTACTGAAGTTGATTTTTTAAAAAGATTTTTTTAGCAATATTGATAAAAAGTGCATTACAAGCAGTGATTGTTGGTGGTTTAGATGAAGCAATTTTGCACTTATCATCTTTAACCCAACATGTTAAAAATAGTAAATTAGGCTACATAAATCATTAGTATGGAAAATAGGGCAGGAGATGAACTTACTATATGACCTCATTACTCTTCCACTTAAAGCACAACCAACTAGAGCTTAAACATTACTGGGTAGCAATCTGTCCAGTTTGCTCTTAAAATCTTCACTGGTGGAAAATCACAAGCTCTCTAGACAAACTGTCCTACTACTTAACTATCCTTACAGCAGACGGGTTTCTTAATGTTTAACCTCAATCTCCCCTTCTGCAATTTTAATCCCATAAAACTGGTTTAAAAATCATGAGATTTTAAAACTAATATCCCTTGGGATCTTTATATTATTTGCCTTCTAGTGTTTGATCCTTTCAGATTAACCTTTCCAAATGTCTCCTAGCAGCCATGAGAACTTGAAGCTTATTTTCTGAAAAGAAAACTGAAAGCTGGATATCTTGTAAAATAATATAACTCTGTAAACTGTGAAGGGGAAAAAATCCTAACCAAAATTGCAGGGCTTGTAATAAATATACAAGAGCAAAAAACTGTCTGTGAGAAATACATGATGAGTTGTGTGCCATATTCTGTTAGTCTACATCGTAATTTGTATGCATTTATACTAATTAATACAAATTTAAGGCCTGTTTCAGAGCTCACTTAGACTGGTGAAAATGAGGAAAAGCATTGTTAAAATCAGTGAAATGTAAACTGATGTAAAGTAAGAATGGTTCTCATCCTTAAGAATGCAAAGTTGTGGGGATTCTTTTGTAAAAGAATAACTTTTTAAAATTATTTCTATGAACTGTTTCCACTAAAAGAAATGCTGGACAGAAATAAGCATGCTGTGCATATTTAAGTATTATAAACCATATCAGCTGGAACAAGCAAATTTGGAGCTAGATTAATTTTTGAAAGCATTTCTAATGTTAACTAATGTGTATTCCCTAAACCTATTTATTAGACAGCATTAATTCAAAGAGGTAATATAGCTTGGCTACATCTCTGGGAAGTTAGACATTTAAGTTTGTTCTTAGTGTAACTAATTAAAACTTTAATTTTTATAAGTAAGGGAGAAAAAAAGCAAAAATCATGCTTAGCATTTGTAATATGCAATTTTTAACCTAATTAAAAGGGCAGCATCTCTCAATCCTGCATTCATTGTATTGTTAGGGGAAAAATGATCAATGTAGTAGTGCATTTCTTTGCTTTTAGCAGTCCTTCAGATCATCAGTGTAGTGCTCTATATTTTCTTTATCTAACATAGAACTGAGGATGAAGGGCTGTAAGACTTTTAGCCGCGTCTATACCTTCCTATGCCAAAATTACTTGCTTTTGTATTTGCAGATGTGAGTACACTGCTGCTACCACCCATGCCTGACTTACTTGGGAACTGGATTACTGCAATATGCTGTACATGGAAATAAAGCATAAATCATATTAAAAGGAGAGCTGATGCAGGAGGCACTGAGCTGAAACATGGGTGCTGTTTTTCAAGTGCAATACAAATTATTGTTTTTGACCTATAAAGACTCTTGTGACTTCAAATCTGAAGACCAGTAGGACTTTGCAATAATGTTACAGGTGCATTCAGTGACCATGTTAAAGTACACTGGTTTTAAAGGATCTTCCATCAATGAGCCCTCAGGGATTCATCTTGACTATCAGTTGGCAATCCATTATCTTCAGGATAAAACGCAAGCCATCTTTTTTGCCATACAATAGATGTCACTAGGTTATAGCAAATGGAGAAGCTAAAAATAGGTAATAGATTAGGAAGCGGAAGTATTTGTCTAGTTCTGCCATTTACATACAGGGAGAAGCCACTTTCCTTCCTTGTGTCTCTATTTCCCTTCTATCATTTATCTGTGCAGCTAAAACAAAACATGGGAATATCTACAATTGTTATTTTTACTTTTAGATTGGCTACAACAAAAACAGATAGAGGGGAACATATACAGACAATCTTTATTGTTGTCATTCACTGACTGAACCTTGATGCTCTCTTTCCCCAATATCTTTTCCTTGAATTGCATCCTCCTTCAACTATAAAGCTGATACAGCAAGAGGGAAACTAGGTTACAGACTGACTTCATAAACTCTGATATCTGTGTTGGACTACTCCAAGGAGCAACTGGTCTGATGCACTTTCCATGATAGATCCTCCCAGCTTTTGACAGCCAATAATCCAAATAATCACACAATGGTTTGGGTTGGAAAGGACCTTAAAGATTGTGTAGTTCCAAACCCCCTGCCACGGGCAGGGATGCCACCCACTAGACCAGGTTTCTCAAAGCCCCATTGAACCTGATCTTAAACACTTCCAGGGATGGAACACCAACAAGTGTTCTGGACAACGTGTTCCAGTGCCTCACCACCCTCACAGTGAAGAATTTCTTTCTCTTATTTAATTTAAACCTTTTCTCTTTCAGTTTAAAGCAATTCCCTTTGTCCTATCCCATAAAACATCCCTCTTTATCTTTCTTCTAGGATCTGTTTAGATACTGGAAGGCTGCTCTATGGTCTCCACAGACACTTCTCTTCTCCAGGCTGAACCCCAAATCTTTCAGCCTGTCTTGACAGGGGAGGTGTCCCAGCCCTCTGATCATTGTTGTGGCCCTCTTCTGGTCTCATTCCAAGAGGTCTACACCTTCCTGTGCTGGGGGCCCAAAAGTTGGACACATTACTTCAGGTGAGGTGAAGTGAAGGGGGAGAACCTTCTCCCAAAGAATCCAAGTGCCAGAATCTGTACCTAGATGGTTCTGTGTTTTTTGCTGTTTGACTTATGCTCAATCCAGTTCTGTGATCCCTGTTTGGAAGCATTCCTGCTTTTGGCTTCAATTTTTCTCTTAGAAAGAAAAGTGCAGTTGATGTTAGTGTCTCTTTGTGGTGCTTTGGCCTGGGGTAGAATTAATTGTCTTCACAGTTCCTGGTAAGGGGTTGTGTTTTGGACTTCTGCAGGTCTCATTTTGTGTTATAATAAACACTCATTTTTCATGAAGACATACACCTCAGCCAAAGGTCCAACACAGGGAGTATGTAAAGTGACATCTGTGTTCTTTACCACATGCCTAGTAGAGGAATATTCTGGAAAGCAGATTTGATTGCTACTATCGTGCTCTGTCTCTCATATCTACCCAGTAGCTTACTTGAGAGTAGTGGCTTAAAGGCATAAAGACAGTGCCTGTCTCCCTGTGTGTCTGACCCTTCCTTAGCTGTGAATCAAAGAATCACCAGGAAAACATAATCCAAACAAAAGAAGATGCTCAAAGAGAAAGACTTTGATTGATTTTAATGAAAAGTTCTAAATGTTTCTCTTCTGCTGGAGCATGCCTGTGACCTATACCGCATAATAAGCAAAGGAAAAACTGAGGCATCACAGGCCACTAAAACAGTAGACTCGTTATGCTGAATTTATTCACCACCAAGATACATTAATTGTCTTTTTGATGCGATATCCATTTTAAATCAGACATTAATATATTGCAGAACTGGGTAATATTATTATTATATTATATAATATATTATATCATATCATATTGTATTGTATTATATTATATTATTTATTATAATAGTAATAAAGAACTGTCAGGCTGGAATGTCTCCCAGGAACTATGTTCTGATTTTGTGTTAAAATAAACCAGATATTCTTGCAAGAATATTTCTTGTTCACCTTATGAAACAATGCAAAAATGACCACGACTCATACTTTGCCACTCAGAAAAATATGACAGAGACTAACTTCTGTGACACTAAACAAACAGAAAAACATTAGTCTGGAAAGACCCCAGCAGAGAAGTGAAACCCCTTCTCTGCTGGAGCTATTAAAAATAGTGAGGCAAAACCTGATGTAGACCAGCCTCCTTCTGTACAGGCACACTCCATTTGTTATGGAAATAGCCCAATTATGCTCCATTTCAGCAAGCACAAAAATGAGTCAACCAGGTAACCATAGATAATAAATCCAAAATGGATGAATGGTCCCAGTGCCATTGGTTGTTAGGCTGAGGGAATGTAGCCCAAAAGAAAACTAATAGTTTTAAAACTCACTGAGGAGAAATCCAAGACATTGGTGTAGCATGACTATGTGCCAGTTCAAACCCCATTACTGAGAGGAACAAAAGAAAAAGAATTTAATTTCTTGTTTATTATGTAGCACAAGCAGAAAAGATCCTTTATAGCATAGGTAGACAGGAGAGAACCCCCTAATCTATTTTTTGACATATGCTTCAGATCTCAAAATCACAGCTGGGCAATGGGGTCAAAGTAAAGCCCCCTGAAAGGGCTTCCAGTTCTCCTCACTTTTCCCAAGTACCTGTATCCTTCAACTAGCAGGAAGACAGCTGGTAATCTGAAGTTATAAAGCAGTTCACATTTTAACAGTTGCATTTCTCTAAGTAGAAGCTACACTTTCAGTTCTTGATCTCAACAATCATCCAGCTCTCTTCCACCAGCTAGGAGCTGAAGTGTGAGCTGGCTTCTCTTCATGGATAAAAACTTCCTAAAATGAATGGCACAATGAAGGATGACAGAGTTTTTATAATATGGTGGAAGAAAGGCTATACAGTATATTTCTAGCTTTCTTATGCAGTTTGTCAGTCACTGATGTGAGGTATTCTCTTCCTATTTTGAAGATGCTTTCCTGCCTAAAGATTCTTTTCTGAAAAGGAACATAATATGAAGCTTGAATCTGAAAATGCTTCATAGTCATATACCTTGTGATTTAAGATTGCCTCTACTTAATGGAGAAGAAAGGAAAAGCCTGAAGAAATAAATGCTGTACTGCACAGCAGTATTGAATTAGACCCTATAATTCCCAGTTCTGCTGCAAACCATGCTCAGCAGAGGAACACTGGAGACAGCATAACAAATGCTGAAGAGATTAGAGTTTTGTTAAAGAAGCAGAGACATAATTCTTTATCAAACCCCAGAATTTACATAAAGAAATGTGTCCGAGTGAAAGATTCTGGAAAGCACAGGAGAAGTAAGAAAACTCTTCAGGCTTCTCCTATCTGACACGGCTCTTGCTGCTGAGTGACAGGAGATGACCTAATGTATTGATGGCTGTGGACCTTTTGCCATATATCTGAGAAAGACAGAAATAGAATGAGACAGAAAAAAAGCCCATCTGCTGCATGTTGATCAGGTAGACAGAGGAGATCTGATGCTTCTCTTTAAGCCTAGTGCTTCTGAAGGGACACATTTCAGATCTGTTATGACCCCCTGGAGGCACATTGGCATTTCTGGTTACATACTGATCGTTATGCTTTTTAGTTTCTGGCTTAGCATAGCAATTACAGTAGTACACCACATGCTACCAAGAACTTTATCAGAGTGTTTGAAAATGTACAAACTTTACCATGTATGTCATTAGTGCCAGTGGTGGACATGCACATGGATGGGGAACTAGAATGTCACAGAACCAGGTGTGCTGGGGTCCTTTATTTGGACATAACTTTGCTCCTGAGAATTTAGTAAGAAATTCTAATTCTCTTTTGCTGTAAAGTGAAACAGACTGCAATCCAGGCTATTGAACAGACCTTTGAAATGTGCTATATATAAAAGAAAAGCTACATTGCTGATGACCTCTCTCTGTAGCATTTCCACGGAAGGCAGGACAAAGTGCAATTCCCTTTTCTTCCAATTTTATTTAAAACTGACACTAGAGATTTTATTTTTGTAAACTGCATTGAAAACACCTCTTGATTATCCCATCATGATGCTGTTCTCAAGGATGCAGTAGAAAATAATAACTTCTAAATTACTAAGTGCCTTAGCTCATAAAATTTCAATGTATAAACATACTGCATTCCATGTTACTCCTGTTGGGAACTATATAGATTATTCTGATAAACTAGGTGGATGTCCTTCTATATACTATGATAACATATTGCATCACTGTCACACAGTGGCTTCTGTTCTTCTCTACCTATTTGAACTTTCAGCTTCTTTAAGGGAATCACAGCTTGGTTTCTTTTACTTCAGGAGTGGAAAATCTCGTTAGCCAAAGGAAAGCCAGAAACAGTTAAGACAGTGCAGGCTGTGTTTCAAGTGGAGATCCCAACAAGGAGTTTTTGTCTGGTAGAAAAAAGGAATGTTCTTCAAGCAGATTAGTATCCTTCCAGAATCCCAGATAAACAACTTTCCTTCATCTTTGACATTTCACATTCAGGGATCCACTCCTTTGTCATTTTTCTTTGCTATGCTGCTGGCTTTGGCCCTTATCATGTTAGTTTTATCACACATTTGTCAGCTTATGTGGAGCTACTCAATGAGAAAAACAAATATATCACAGAATGTGATGAATTCTCTGAGTAATCTACATAATGTTTTGTTGTTTTGCTGTTCTACATACTGAAAAATTTCAGTAATGAGAAATATTCTTAAGGTTTCCAGAAATACTATAATTTCAAGCAGATTTTTAAAATTATATAATAAAAGGAGACATATCCCTCTGCAGATGTTTATCCTCTGGGTTCATATCTTTTCTCACTACTTGCTTTGGATGAACTTTGAAGTTCTTATCTTTGTAATATGTGCTTTTCTATTTCACAGAAAATGTATTTTTACTGGAATAGAACTATGTTCCACATGTATTTTTAAAATACCCACAACACAAAATCTTTTTTTCCATTTGAATCTACCTCAAAAATCTACAGTCTTTCTATTGACTGACAGCTAGAGTATTTAAGAAGAATCAAAAGAGGCTGAATACCTTTAAAATTAATTTATTGTGTTTCCTAGTCATGTGTTGTGATTTTTGGGAGACTTTCAAATACCACCCTGGTGCCACCGTGTATGTCTCTCTCAGTGGCACAGTTTGACTCAATTATCCTTACTCTAAAAGCTTTTGATGTTAGCTGTGATAATTGGAATTGTTTATGCTGTATTAATCTAGGAGGCTGCAGATCAAAACTGCCAGAGTGTGAGATTGAGCTGACTTGGAAGAAATGAATTGTAGAAGACCAGCTGCCAAAATTGCCATAGAAACATTAGGAATGAAGGCTATGAATATGCCCCATCTGATTTTTTTTTTTCTCTCGAGGCAGAAACTGTCACAGAGTTAGTCATGTTGATTCATGTCTAACCACTTTAGTGTTCTTTTTTCTCGTTGTGTTTTGTTTACAAACTGACTGAGGTGCTTACGGTACAGACTAGGACTAGAGGCTCTGAAAGGCACTGCTCTGGGGTTTGACAGAACCCGGATATTGGTGAGGTAAAAAGCCTTTGGCATCCTCCCTAGAGTTCAGGTAACACTTGGAGCCAGGGGATATTATTGTGACCTGCAAAGCTGCAAAGCTCAGCTTTCCCTCTCTCTGAAACCAATAATGTCCAGCATTACCTCAATGCCAGAGGGAAGGAGTACTCATCTTCATCCCAGTGCTTACTGCACCCGATGATAAGAGACTGCCCAAGATATGGGTGGCTTTGGGACAACATCTGCACTTGCAAAGGTTGTAGCTGCAGCTAACCACATTCCAAAGTTCCTACAGAAACACATGAAGTGCTGCAAACGGCTGAATCTCTGTAACTAAATTATTCCTTTTGGTTGTTAAAAGTTAGGAAATTATACCTTTGGTCAACAGGCTGAGCATATTTACCTGAATTTCATGGAAAACGGAAATGTTTGAGTACATTTGGTTTTGAGCTTCCAAAGCATTAGGGGAAAAAAAAAAAAGCTCTTTAGGAGTAGAAACACATTTGAATAAAAAAATATCAACTTAAAATTGAAAATTTAACACAATATTGAAAACCTGAATATCAGTGCTCTGATTATTTTTTCCTGTAGCTACATGACAAAAATAAACCTGAAATTGTTTTTTTTCAGAGATGAAAGAGCCAAGATTAGGTCTTTAAATCAGGTGGTGCTCATCTATTTTTGCCAGTCAAAGGTGATACTATGAAGTAGGCCCATCTAATCTCACAAAGAATCAGAGAACAACTGAACAACTCTATGGAGGAAAAATTCCCTAGGGCTTATAAAAACAGTCTATTGCTTTGGCTAAAGTAGTATTCAAGGCAACTGTGAGGGCCCTTAAGGGCTTTAATTGGAGAGGCCAGCCTCACCCCAGGTCTCCCCCTCCTACACAGAGACCCAGGGCTGTACATAAGCTCAGCCTGGGGCTCTTAGACCTTGCACGAGCTATGGTCGAAGGTAGTTGGCCTCTACTACAGTAGAGTTGTGCCAGACAAAGCATCCTGATGTTTCTGACCTGTGGCCTGACTTCTTGACTGGCATGGTGATCTCCAGCCTGGGTCAGGTTCTGGCCTCCCCTACCCCTGCCCTGGTCAGGAACAGCCTATGGCACCAGCTGCACTGTTAGTTTAGCTTTCAGCATTCCTATAATGTAACCAAACAAAAGTGAAGGAGCAGGTATGTGACAGGTTGTGTTCTCTTTCTCTTTCAGTTAATGCTAAAGGCAAAACTGACTGCACTTCAAAGCTGATTCAGGCTGAATTATATCAGTCAAGCTCACAGACAGACACCTGGAACAACAGGAAAAAATAATTATGGTTTGTGGAAGATCAATGAATTGGTGATAATCAAGATATCCTTTTTTGTGGATAGTGGAAGAAAGGAGGAAAGGAATTATCCTCTTGGATGACAGAAAACACATTTGGATAAGTGTACCCTTCACAAAATTAACAACCACTAAAAGCCTCTGGAACCTCCCTTTTTCCCCCATATGGTTTAATCATGTAAGCATTTTAACCTTAAAAATTGCTACAAGAGGTCTTTCTTTGTGCTTTGCATTGCCTAAAGTTTTTGGTCCCTTTTAATTTTCATTCCTTCACTTTCAGGTAGTGTGAAGCTGATGGACTGAACACCTGGAAACAATAAGACAGACACAGGCAAAACTGAAAAGGCTTTTCTGACAAGGCAAGTCAATGAGTAAGTTTATGGTTGAAATGTTTATATGTAAACCTCTATATTTGGGAAAATACTGGTTGGCTTAGACTGTCAAATCTTACTTTAATTGAATGCACTCTTATTTTTCACAACAGCTTTAGAGATGACATAGTTCATGAAGTTAGTGGAAGCTCTGTTAGAATTATTCCTTTGGGGAAGGCATGTGGGAAAGCAGTGGTGTCTTGAAAAACACAACTCATTTGTAGTCAGCTGGGTCCTACACACCAAACATCAGCTGAGGCTGTAAAAGTTCTGATGAATACTTAAGATCAGATTTTAATAAATCCAAGGAAGGGCATTATAGTATCATTGATGAAGTAAATCCCTATATATAATAGAATACAGGAGTTTCACTCATGAACACACATAAAAAGCAGATAAATTCTCACTGTGCTATTACAGTAATGGGGCCCATAGAGAGTCATTTTGTTAATATCCTGGGCTAGAAGAAGTTTGAACTCACACTAAGTTTTATTGGCCTAGGATACAAAAGAGTCTATCAGGCATAAGAATTGCAGCTGCTTTAATATTTCATCAATATATCCTAAATTTTTAAAAACTAGTTAGTGCCATTACCGAGTGCCTCTTTCTATTCTCACTTTTTCATTGCTTTTTTCCCCTTTCCTTGGTCCTCTACACTCCTCCTCAATTTTTAAAAATAATAGAATCAAAACACAAAAAACTGTAGGTAAGCAACATAAACTGGGAAAGGCCTTTGTAGCAGAATGAAAATCAAGGAAACAAAATAATTTTTTGTGAGGAAGATGGATCATAAAAGAATTCTCATATAGAAAATACAGAGGAAAAATTCAAATATGAAACAGGAAGACCAAGAGGCTGGTGAGCTGAGGGAACCCACAGGAGATGTGGAGCTGGCTGCCTCTGTGAAAAGAGCTCCTCCACCATAAAAATATCTGGGTGACATTTTTTGCAAATTACCCTACTGACAATTCTCTAGTGTATCTCCAGAATTCCCAGAGATTAAATATGATTTCATGTGGCCTAGAATATCCTGCCTATCAGTTGTCTTTAACTCTAGGACCTTTGACCCAGAGTTAATGTGTTTTCTCATAGGACTGAGCTCATGTGGGTAGCTAGTGCAGGTGAGAAGAGAGATTTAAACAAGCCCATTTCAAAAGGCAAAACCTTATAAAGTAGTTAAATCTAATGTAAGACTTTTAATAACATTGATAGGACAGCACTGCCTGAAGTTTGAAAAAGGAAAAAAATGGGTGCATTTCAACTGAATTTTTTACACTTTCTGGACCTGGCCTTCCAGTGGATAAAAGATTTAATACTGTTAATGCTACACATTTTTGTGTTCTGGTCTACTTCTTGCCAATACAAAAGTCTAATTCTCTTTGTTCTCTCCTTATATGGGCCCAATTAAATCTGTTTCCTCAGGAGCCTGAAGTACCCAACTTATTCTTTTTTTTTCAAAAGTGAAACTTGAAGGATTCATCAAATTGCATCCCAGTCTGTGTTTCTTGACCAGCCCCAGAATCTTCTTCTCGCTCTGGAAGCAACACTGTTTTATTTCTGCATATCTATATTTATTTAGCTGTATAATGGTGTGCAAGAATGAAATAAGAAATGTGCATTCCAACCTGAACAGAAAGCAGTGAATGAACTTTGCAAATGGGATTTCTGAAAAGAGGCAAAAGCACTTGCCTGCATTTACACTCAGCTAAAGTATTGCTTTAGTGTGATTTAATATTCTATTAATCAGACAGTAATTTGTACAAGAAGTCCTCTTCATCCTTTGACCTTTGGATTATTTAGTATTGCTCTGACAAGACAGCCAGTTGAAATCTCTTCTGGGTCTTCCATTGTACATCTTCTGGATAAATCTCCAGTTCAGTGTGGTAATCAAAAGGTTAATGCAGGATGGTTCAGAACGGTTTAGTTGGAACAGAACAGTTAGAGCACCTTTCCTTTTTTGTATTGCCTTATCTGCAAATATCAAGCCTGCTCAGCTTCTCTTCCATTACACTGCCTTGACATGACAGTAAGCTTGGGCTGGAAAGTCCAAGGATGTGTCTAGGTTGTAACTTCGGCAGTGTTTGGCTAGTGAGGTGCCACACATGTTTTCAGATCTGGGACCATCTCACAAGACAGACCATTTTGTAATAGCCAGCCTCCTTCAAATCTGGAATTTAAGGCAATAGATGGCAGTGTTGTACTAAAAACTTTGGCTGGCAAGGAAGGTGACTTCAGGGTCCTGCTGATGGCACCCTACATCTCTGCTGCAAGAGGAGGGACCCTCTTCTCTGTTGAGTGCACACCCCCGCTGTGGTCCCCCTCCACCAGGGCTGCGAGGCTGCTCCGCACCCCTCCCGTGGTTCAGTGCCCTCCCCAGAGCTGCATCAATGGAGAAATAGGCTCATCACTTCTCTTTCCTTTTGATCTTTTGTTTGTAGTCTGATGATTAATAGCTCCAGGTGAGTAATAACAAAAGAGAAAAGTTACTTTTGTGTGCTGCTGTTATTGAATAGCAGATAGATTAAATGCTGCACGATGCTGAGTTTTCTAAATGAGAGTACTTACTCGAGTTTGGTTCCCTCTCTTGTGTGTGTATTTTTCTATGCTGGTAGAGAGACTTCATTAATCAATAGGTTTTACAAGGGACTATGTATTTTAGCAGCAAATTGTCAGTTACAATTCTTTGCTGCTTAGTTTGTCCTCCAGCACTCTTTACTTCATTGTTCCCTATTAATCAAAGCAGCAGAGGTGAGGACAGCTAGGAAAACTTGTGCTGGATGTTTCTGTTCATTCATTTATTCTGTGATTTGTTATTCTGCCCATCTCTCAGAATCTTCCTGTGCTTACTCAAGTGGATCTGTGTCATCATCCCCAGGGTTACAAGAAGAAAGCACTGATTTTTAATTTCTACTGAGCTGAAATCTCAATTTTTTTTAGCTACAACAATGAAAGCCTCTATTTTGCAGTTTTGAGTGGTTCTGTACCAGTATGTTAAAAATTGAACCTCACAGCCCCCTCAAACGCAGGTCAGCCTTGCCTAATTTGGCTGTTGAAGCAGTAAATCATGGATTTTGGATGTCTTGTCCAAGGTCACACTGCTGCTCAGTAGCAGAACTGGGACTAGGACACAGAATCATCACCTCTCCATTTTGTTTCTTCTCTACCCAGATTTAGTCACCAGACTGCACTGGAAAAACTGATTTTCAAGTACAATTAAATCTTAAAAACTGCAGAGAGAATGCTGTTTCAAGTCCCAGTGATAAAAACACTCACTGAGCAATGCTGATCTACTACATTTCCCAGATGGAAAGACTGCATTTCCCTCATCAAAATTTCTCCCTGTATAAGGAACTCTATGTGTAGACCTCAATGATTTCTTTGCATTCTTACTGTCTTTCCTGATAATTTATTTCACTTTCAAATATTTATTTTACTTCCAAATAACAATGCTGTAGACGAAGAAGCTTCGTTAATGTAATATGGAGGCAGTTCAGATTCTTGAAACAGAAAGGTCATACCAAAACTTCCAAGGCTTTAGGCTCTCAGTACTTTGGAAAGCTGGCAAAGTGCAAGAGTTTTAATCAAAAAGAGGTTAGACAAATATCTTTCAGTTTATCAAGAATGCAATAATTGTACAGTGGTAATTTTGCTGCCATTGTTATTTCTTTCTTGACTTTGGGCATTGGTCTCACTCCTGGAGAACAGAGGAAATACAACAGCACACTGTAACAGTCCATTTGGAAATTGCCTTGATATGCAGCCTGTGAAAAATGTTGTCTGGGTCCTGCAATGTTATTGCTCTCCAAATCAACTAGAAATAGATTGAACAAAGAGGACTGGTAGAAAAATTCAAATGCATGACTGTGGAGAGAGACTTACGGTATCACAAGAAAGCTTTGTGATGAAAACTACCATAGGCTAAAGTTCTGACTAAGATGAGTGTGGAAGGATTAGACTGACTCAGAGAAATATACATATATATACCTGTGGATTTATTGAGATTTGCAAATTAGTATTTTCACTCATACTTTAGCCCACTTTTTCTGCATCTGAAATCTCCATTTTTGCCACATAAAATCATGTGAAACAATCAGTGCAACATGACTTTTTTCAATTTGTCACAAAGTAGGCAGCATAAACATTTGTGATCAAGCAGAGATTAACAAAATTTAAATGATATCAAAAGTGTTCTAGTATCTCAAAAATTCACATCAAGATCTTCTTGCAGGTAATTCCCAAGAAAGGAAAAAAAAAAGTCTTTATTTGAGTGTATTAGTGTTTGAAAATTACTTGCTCAGCTCTTAATACTGGGATGAAAATCTACCAATGTGGCTTGATAAAAGAATGGCTAGAAATGTTTGGGAAAGGGGAGAAAAGAGGAAAAGGAGAGCATTGTGGAGTCAGTCAGCACATCAAAAAGCACATCAAAAAATAACGACCAAAGGGTTGTGTCCCTGTGTAGAAGTTAGTGACTTTTGGCAAGTGTCTTAGGAGAGAAAAGAAGAAGATGAATGAAAATGAAAAATATTCAAAAAAAGGATTAAATTAGTAAGGCGTATCTAATGTCTGATCTTCTGAGTTGCCTTTAGAAATTATATTTCATGATGCATCAAAGAAAATTAAAGAAGGAAATGGAATATGAAATGAAATGTCTGAGAGTTCTTTAGGAAAACTAGGAAATATTTCTTTTTCCCATTGCTCTCAAAAGCCTGTCCATCTAAGTCCTGCAGGGCAGTGGGTCTCTCTGAAAAAACTTTTGCCATTCTTCATGGCCAGAGTGGTCATTCAGCTTTGGACAGTAAAGCCTACTCCAAATGTCCTTTACCACTGAAGTCAGCAGGAGCACAGGAGCTGCAATACTTGTTCCAATGGTACATTCCAGTTTTTCTGTCTCCTTTTCAGCAATGATCAGTAACAGATGCATCAAAGACACTGGATCATAGAACAGTTTGGATTGGAAGTGACCTTAAAAACTGTCTTATTCCATGGGCAGGGGCACCAGGTTGCTCAAAGCCTCATCCAACCTGGTCTTGAGCACTTCCAGGGAAGGAACATCCACAACTGTCTGGGCAACCTTTCTAGTTCCTCAACACCCTTGGAGCGAAGGATACTCGTTCAAGCACGGCATTCTATGGTACATGTATATAGTGCAAAATTCTGCTCTAATCTGGGTCTAGCTAAAACTAAGTTTAGGTCCCAAAGTGTGCCGCTTGAAATTTATGCAGTTAATAGCAGCACTAAGATATTAATCCATTTTTACTCCAATAATTTTTTGAAATGTAATGTTAAATATGCCCTGATTCTCTATTCTTGCAAAGGAGCTATTCATTAAAAAATAATCAAATGTGTATGTTTGTAGGCCAGGCCTGAAGTCTTTGAGAGTTCAGAGCTTTGGAAAGCTTTCTGCCATAACTGAATTAGAGGCTAAGAATAATAAAATGGATATAAAGTTGCAGAGTGGCATAGCAACCAAGAAGAAAAATGGGATTTTGCACAGTCTAGGTTCTGGCAGGACCAGGCAGCCTGAGCATGACTGTAACAGTATATTAAATTTCATAGTAACTTCTGGAATATTGCCTTCTCCATTGTCTTGTATCAGGAACTATCTCAGTTTCCCCAACAGTGAAATGTTGTTCAATTAGTGAATTGCTTTTTGTGAAGAGTTCTGGTAAATGGGAAGTGCTTCATATTGGCAGTCAAGGCTACAGAATAATCATCTAGTAGATTTTTCTGAAGGTCACATTGATTTAGTCATTTGCAGCCAAATTGGACAAAGCAGAGGAGATTGTTTTGTCAGCAGCAGTCCTGCACTAGGATGAAATTCAACCATACACAGAAGATCAGAATAAACCTTAAGCCATCGAATCTTGTTTGGAGATGCTGAAGGGAATCTAAGTGAGGCACAGGGTTTGTGTGGTGCTTTTATGAAATTCAGAGATATTGTAGGGGAACATAGCCGACACCTAAACTGGATCTACTAAACATTTTATTTCTTTCTCCCTTTGTATTAATCATGGTGATATTAGAGGGTACAGTTCTTGGATAACAGTTACTGCAGGAAGATAAAATTAACCTGAAATCACTATTGAGCAGGAAAGAAACATTTACATTCAATCTTACAATGCAATCAGTTGAGGTCTCCACTAAAAAAAATGCCTGTTTCTATTGTGTGTATAGACATCTAGTCTTACATTCCACATTCTGTGTCTTTATGTACAGATGTACATAAAGATGTTCTGCCTTGATCCCAAACTTTGTGGGTAAATTATATGAGTTTTGTTTCTACCTTACAACCACTGAATCAGATGTGCTTTTTCCAAAATTTATTTCCTTCTAATCAGTACTTAGATATACTAGAGTAGACTTTGTTTGTCACTGGTCTGTACATGTTCTAGTAGCTTAAAGTCCCAGTATGAGTGCTGAGTGATTCAATTCATGAAGAAACTAGAAAAGTCCTGTAACATTGTTTAGGGGCAATTTTTGGCCTGACAAGTGTCATCATAAGAACTGCATCAGAAAGTATTGCATATTACCAATGATAATGTATTTTCCCACTAAAGAGATTGAGGAGGCTGCCTCTTTAAATGGGATTCTAATTCTGTGGCAGATCCAGCATTTTCTGCAAGAATAAAGACAGGAGTTGAAATGACTAGAAATCTCAGTAAAGAAGAAATCAACATCTATGAAATCAGCAGTTTTTAAAAGAATGATACTTTTTTCCTCTTTTGAAAAGTATCACTTTGAAAACATTAATGGGCAATAGACTCTTATTTGATTAAGTATGATTAACTCTGATTTTACAAACGAAGGAACAAAAATCTTGACTTTCACTGAAATCACAGGACAATGCTACTTTTTACGCAAAGAAAAATTCATCACTTTGCTCCTTGACTCTGAAAAAAGTCTCAATGGCACAGAGATTCCAGTGTGAGAAAAGAAAAGTGTGGAATTTATATTTCATCATAAAATTAGATGAACTATAACTTCTGACTTCTGGGTCAATCAGCTTCTGGCAATATTTCATATTTCCACCACCTCTTTGGTTGTAGAGCTCACCTTTGACAGCATTTTTGCCAACTGAAATACCAAGAGAGACTAAAACTGGGCCTGAAGCACCCCAGAAGCGTATGCTTTCTCAGTGAATTTAGAGGATTCTGTGTCATAAGCTGAGCCAGTGAGGTTTTGAAGATTGAGTAATCCTTCTTAGCCTTGTATCCTGCAGGGAAAGGGGCTTGGAACAACATCTAACAGCTCACACAAATAAAAAGATTCACTCAAAGGCAAAGCAGTTCACTCAAGTAGTTTTCTCTTCTGAAGTTCCACATTGGCTCTTAGGACTTTACTATTAGAAGAACAGAAATGGTTATATTAGGGCATCTAAATCACATTCCCCATGTTGTTCCTCATTAAATTGTATAGAAATTCTTGAAAGAGGAAAGAAATTTAATGAAATATATAGTATTATAAAGCACTATAATCCAAGAAAATAAAAGTAATACATTGCAAACATAAGTGGAGAGGAACACTAAATGAAAATTTGAGCTAGTATTATTATATTTTACAGCTCAGATTCAAAATCTGTAGATTTCTGCAGATGAAGTGAACAGCCCCCATGTGCTCTTGAGAAGTTATGCATTGGGGTTGTATGTGATTATGTTTCTTTCTTCCTCTCCATGATTTCTTGTCTTAATTACATACAATGTTTACCTTTTTGGCATATTTAAGGATAGAAAAAGTTCTGTCTCAGGAGCTCCTAGTGTTTATTAGTGTTGCATTTCAGATTTAGGGATGGTTCTGAGAAGAGGTAAGAACAGTCACGTAGTTCCTGTTGAAGGGAGTTTAAGAGTTTCAGAGGTGAGATACAAATTTAGGTACTTTCCGTTTTCAATTTCCCTTAAATGTGTGGGGACTTCATCTTCAGGAAGTTTATTACTGGTTATCGGTGCTCTGGTATAACAAAAGGACACAATGAGGGAAATCTGCCTTCAGGGTTTGCCTTTTTTTCAAAGAAAATATTCATGTTTTGCTCTCAAAAATACAATTTATCAACAGAGTGCCCATTAAAGTTACATGTTTCAAGACTTGCTGGTAAAACTTTTACTTTTAAAATTGTATTATTGAATTATATCTGGCTCATATTTTTGTTTTAAAAAAAAGTTAAAAACCCAAACCAAAACATCCAGCTCCAGAACCTGGTGATTTAATGTCTAAAATGTTTTTATTTTACAGCAATTTTCAACTGAAAATTAGTCTGACTATTGTATTTTGCTGCCAGAAAGTTAGCAAAAAACCTTTCAGAATACATAAGAGGAAATAGCTTCAGATTATCTCCTCTTAAACAAGAGAAATTCCACTATATCAACTCTCCTTATAAAGGGTTGTTTAGCCATTTAAAAGATTTAACATTATTATTAATATTAGTAGTCATAAGACAGACTTTTCTTAATTCTAAAATGAGAAAAATTTTAAATTTTTGAGAATTGCTGAAAGCAGCAAAACAAACAACCTAACTTTTAGTGTAGCAAAACAAATGTGACTATGGTAAATATAGAGATACCTGAAAATATTTCAATATGCTGGAATTGCAAGAGGAAACACCAATAAAAAGAAAGCAGTAGAAGCCTAATAGTTTGGAAAATATTCAGTGTGTGTTTCTTAATGTTAAAACATTTAAGAGCAGTCCCTTTTTTTCCTTGTGTTGTATTTATCTATTTAGGACTTTCCATCATGTTATGAATTTCCCTACTTTGCATCACAAAATGCTTAACTGTCTCTTCCGTATAAAACACAGTGCAGCACTCTGATGAGTTTTTGTGATTGTGTGAAGAAAATTTTGAGAACAGAATCTGAGGGCAGCTGAAGCTGAAATCCAGATGCTGTGGGCTTTGTCTCAGATATGTTAAAAAGTATGTCTGGGTGAAACAGTGCTGCGTTTGTCCTTGAGACATCTTTGGCTGTGTTCTCACAGGCCTTCTAAACACAGGAGGAGAATACTGTGGTGGCCAGACAGCAATGGCACTTGGTGCAAGAGACAAATTGAAAAGCTCAGGAAAATACTCACTTCATGCTGAATCAAAAAAAAAAAAAAAAAAAAAGGCTTAGAGTAGAAATATTTGCAGAAAAAAATATCTACCAAATAAAGCAGACAGTTTTCTTCAGGTCACCTTTCTGACATTTTTCTTATCCAATGAGAAATAGCTTGTAAGTTTGAAAATTATTTTTGTAATAAAAGAATTGTTGAAAAGTTTTATTGTCAAATGACCATCAAAGCATTTCAGCAATCTAGAAAGAGATTAATACTTCCATATTTTTAATATAATTTCCCCTTCTATTTCAGCTGAAAATATTCACAGAACTTTACCTGAATTCTGTGGTTTCTGGGAGATCGGGACTTCATTTTACTGCTTGTGAAAAAATGCTATCAAACTGTGGTCTTTAGCCTTGCATTTTAAAAGTGGTTGCAGTGTATCCTCTGCCAGCAAAGCCTGACATAGAGTCTCATATCAAAGTAAGGGAAAGCAAAAATTACTGAATTTGCTACTTGCAACTTTCTGAGATTAAAGAAAGGCTATTTACTGAAAACAAGAACAAAACATATTCAGGAAAAAACAAATGAGCAGTGTTTTCCTTCATTTGTAAGATGCAACTATAAGGAACTGAATTGTGTCTAAAACTACTCCAGTGTGTGTTTCTGACGTAAATGTCATTGGTTCTGTTAGAGTTTTCTTAGCACTTTCTTCCCAGTTTGATGTCTCTAAGTACAATGTATGTCTAATTACGTGCAGAGGCTGACAATTGCTAACAATCAACCAGTGCAATACCATTGGCTGATTTTTTTTCCACATTGAAAATGCATCAATATTTCAATTAAATCTACTGGGAAAAGAACGATCAGGTAAATTTTTGCAAATATGTTCTTGGCTTTGTACATTCAGTTCTAGTAAATAAATGATATGAAATCCTGGCTGCTAATCTTAAACCATTCTCCTCATAATCACAAATCTTCCCACACTTCAGGCCTTTCTGAAACCTCATAAAAGTGTCCATCTCAAACTTGCAGCCTGTGCTTGCAACTGTAAGACCAAACATCCACGAAATCTTGTAGAAAATGTTGGTAAAAATAGTGCTCCTTTAAGAGCAAAACTGACAATTGCTAGCAGCTACGTTTCTTTGCCAAAAATTAACTGCAATAAAGCTTAAAAATGTGGCATATATTCGCAACAATATATTGTAATTGGAAATACATGCTGAGGAAGGAATATCTAGATTATGTTGCAAATCCCCACATTTCTGCACAGCCTTTGTAATTGCAGTGCTCCTATTATCCTGAATGTATCTGACTGATTCATTTCCATTAAATCAGGCATTAAAAAATCTCATTTAATAGCAGAGACATGTCTTGAAATTTAAATACAAATATTTGGATGCTCATTTGCAAGTAAACTTTGTTAGATAACTTGTTAGCAACTACACATAAGGTCTGTAGATATTTGTTTGCACATTCTGCAAGGAGATGGATATTCATATTTAAATTTTAAAATTAATTAGAAGTCAGATGTAGTACATCACAGCTTCTTCAAATGTAGAAGTTTACAACATTCCGTAAGGGCAATAAGTATTTATGTGTATTTATATACACATTTTACAGAATAAGCAAACAAGGCCAAAAGAATCCAGCTATAAACATAACTTCTGATGAACTCTGGGCTCTCACATCAATTTCTTCTCTTTTTGTGCTTGACCCCAGTGACTATATTTTGATTGGCAAGAAGAGCTTTTTGAATGAAATCTCTTATCTCTCAAGTTACAGCTAGTATGTGTGACAGTAGTGGCTGAAGTTCAGTTCTCCTAATGGTTCATTCTGGAAAAAGTTAGGATCCTGTCATTCGGCATAGTAAGTTTAAAATCTCCGTGTTTTTCTATATTAAAGAATGCACAGTTTTATTTAAGAAGGAGAGAGTAATTTATGAACATCTGATGAAAAAAAGACATTCTGACCCTAATTGGTGTCCCCAGAAACACAGTACTGTGCCCAAGGGAACTACAAAAAATGTATACATCACTTAATAAAGCTCCTGATTAAGTACTGTGAATAAAATTAAGTATGCATACAATTTCTCTTTCACCTGCTTTTGAAAATCCATGAGATTTCCTACCAATGGCCAGAGGAAGTTTAGACTGTGTATGTTTTGGATAAAGAAGCTCTGATTTAAGATGTATGTACAGCATTGTTTGTGTCTTTGTTTTAAAACAAAGTGTATTTGGGAAGAAGGCTGAATCATGGCACAAAGATGAGTAATTACTGTTGGTTTTATGCTGCCTCTTACAAGTGACATCACCCTTTTCCACTGAGCCTGCAGAAAGCCTAATTCTCCTTCCATTGTGAAAATGAAAGTGGTGTCTCAGACGCCAGAGAAACCTGTTCCAAACATATCTTTTCAGAACAGTGCATATTAGTCTTAGATGTGGGTGCAGGTATTGCTTTTCCTCTTAATATTCTTTGCTTTTTTTCTACAAGATAGATGTAGAAACTCCCACTAAGTATTTAGAGCACCTTTTTTTACGGCAATATATTTTTTAACTGGGATATTTCTACACCTAATTAATTAATGATTAAGAAAAGAAACATTCTACAGGCCAATAAGTAAGAAGTAGTTTGGATAGACTTACAAGTAAAAAAAGTAAGTAGGTCCACTCTTGATATACATTTGCAGCAGAGCAGTCACTGAGATTCATCTGATCTTATGAAATTTTGAAACCAATACCTACTAAGATGAGCTTAGTAAAGAAGATACCTCTGTCTCAACATTCTTTATAAGAAAAGCTTAATGATTTGACCAAGTTAACCTAAGAGGTCTCTTGAAGTAAGCTTTGATTTTTCCATGTCAAGTTTGGCTTCTTGAAGCACAAGAGAGTACTCCATCTGTAAGTAGCACAAGTGCAAATTTTACCCAGAAATGAACAATTTAGAATAATTCTTCTTCCTAATAAACATTTTCCTGGGGTGCTAGGGGAGGGGGGGGGGTGGTGGTGATAGGGAGGAAGAAGATAAATGGGGAGTAAGACAGGAAATCAAATTATTAATTACATTAACATTCTTGCAGACAGCAAGAACGTGGAAGGAAACAACAGCCTTAAGTGTGACTACTTTAAAGTCATTTACTTGTCTTTAGTGTGTTTGTTAAAGGTTGCAGGAATCTCCAGGGCATAGCTATTATTTTTTTAATAAAGAGGAGCTCAGTTTAAGGAATTAGCTAATATGAGAGGACTTGTTCTGTTCATTTTTTTCATAAACTGAGTACCATTGCATTCCGTGAGCAGTGTCAGCGATGATGCTTGAATTAAATGTCACTTTGGCTGAGGCCATATGTCTCAGACTAGACATTTAGAGATATAACTCTCCCATTCGCTTGTACAGTAAAAAAAGAAGATATCTACATAGACATAAATGACAGATTAATGTTAAAATGTGAATACTGATTATCCTGGTTGTTATTGTCAAATTTGTAACTTTTATGGTGAGAGGAAAGATCATGGGCTCAATTCCAAACTTGTACCAGTAAAGTCTGTTTGTGGAATTTCAGCTATCTGAATTTAGTGAGAGAACTATTTCTGTGTACACATTAGTTATTTAGTATTTACTTCTATCAAGACTGTATTCACAAACACATCACTGTTAACATGCAGATTTCCAACCAGACTAAAAGTTTTCTCTTCACTTGAGTGCTTGAAGGAGGGAAGAGGTTAATTTATTCCCTCCTGAGAAATAGTGTCCTGCATGATTTAAGACAAAGATCCCTAGGAGATCCTGCCTCTTGGATTCAGAGGCATTTCTTTCTTCCTTTTGGCAGGAGAAAGCTCAAACAAGCTCATTTAGCTCTGCAGTATTTTCTTACCCAAAGAAGCTTTCCCAATAGCCTGAGAGTCTGTGGGGAAGGAAGAGGTGGAACTCTCTGAAGCCGGAGGAGAAGATGCTCAAACTTCCCAATCTCCAGGAATGCCAGCTATAACATACCTGGCTCTGCAGTCGAGGCTTGCAAGACCTTTCAGTTATGACTTCTGTGCCTGGGGACCCTAAAGCACCTTTAAATCATCCTGGAATCCAGGTTATGTTCACAGAGATGAACAGACCCCAAAGAAGGCCTTTGAAAACTCTCTGCTTCATCTTTTTTATCCCCTTTATATTGGGTGAAATGAGAAAATATGAATTTATCCTTGATTTGTAGCCTTCGGATACTCCTCTGGCAAATAAGACAATTTTAAAGTTGTACTGATTGCTATACCCACAAAGACTAGACACTGCACTAGCATAAGAACGAAAGCCTTTCACATCTCCTCATTGGAAATGAAAGCAAACTTTGAAACAAATGAAAGATTAGGGGTAATTTGCCCTAGTTTGTCTCAGTCTACCACTAAATTTGCATAAAACACATTCCCTGAAAATCCTTGTATTCACTGGACTGTTCACTTTTACCTTTCTTATTTACTGTACATCTCAGAGAGAGAGAGAGAGAGAATAATTTCCATGTGATACACTGAGACAGCCCCTCTGTGTAAATACAGAGCCTTAACCTGAACCCGCATAAACGTGTTCACCTGCGGTTGCCATCACTCTGCAGCTCTGTGGAAAAGTGTGTGCAAGCACTTACTGACCCCTGTGTCCTGATTTGTGGAGATGTTTAGAGTCAGAGGGTAGTATCTTAATCTGATGACGAACGATAGACCAGTGAGAAAAGGTGGAGACATTTCTGGCTAAGCACATAAATCATATTGTGTTTTGTTCCTGATGACACCTGTCCACCACCATCAATAGTAACCTAGTATTCATTTTACATTAGCTTTAATATATCTCAGGTATTATAGGGGTGGTCAGGTGCAGCTGTGCAGTTTGAGACATATAATGAAATGCTGTTTTTTTATTTTTGAGTAATTTAAGACAAAGAGAACAGCATAGTTTTGATGGCTTTAACAATCATAGGATGGGATAGAAAGGAAGAGTGAGCCCTGATTATAAAACACTTTGGAAAACTTTGAATCATCTTCTCTGAGGGATCTAATCATTATTGTAAAAAGGGACTGCAGAGTTACTATTTCTATAACAATGTTATGTCAGTATGAGTCACAAAGAGTAAGAGTCAAGAGGAAGAAGGCTCTGAGTGTGCACAAATTGCAGCCTTGCCTTGAATAGTGTAGCATGGCATATATAAATACATACATGCAAATAATAACACTCACACCTTTTAATTCCAAAATTACACAATCCAAAATATATGGGAGGTTCTCATGACAAATGCTTCTCTTTCTTCTAATTTTCCTATTCCTTATCTTCCTTAGCTATTCAGGGATGAAAACAGCAGGATATGAGAACACCCTATTTATGTATTGTAGAAAACTTTCATATATAAAAATAAGCACAAAAATTAATATAACCATTAAGGCTTTGTAAAAACCAAAAATCAGGAAAAAACAATACGCTCTGGCATTACTCTTTTAAACCTGTGTGAAGTTCCCTCTGAAACCATGAGAATTTTCAATTTCTCATCATAATGATACTTAAATGCTTGGGACTTGAAATAAGGACTTTGTTTCCAGTACTGGCTATTGATAACATAGTCTGTGCCCAAAATCACAAGTGGATATAATTGACCAGTGTAAAACCCTGCTACTATTCCTCTTTGAAAGAAAAGAATTCATTTTTCTGTCATCAGTCCTGCAACAAAAACTGAATGCAGGTCTTAATGTTGTGATTCTTTTTTCCAGTCAGATAAAGAAAGAAATAAATCTGCAACTAAAAGAGTGAAAATACCGAATTGTGTTCCTTGGAGTAATCAGACTTCTCCTGAGGGAACTGCTAGAAGAAAAAATTTCAGTGTAATATCAAAGTCTGTCTGAATAAACAGAGTTGTTTTCCATTTGAAAATCAGGATCTTTCTGTGGGTGATTGAATATACGTATAGAAAGAAAAATAAATGGGGAAGTGTTTGAGAACTTCTCAAACTCTGGTTTTTTTCCTTTATTTCTTTGGGACAGAGTTTAGTGCTCAAAGTTTCTTAGCCATTTGGAATTTGATTCTTTACTGTTTTATTGTTTTCTCATTTGTGTATGTTAGCACTACCATCACTGTCAGTTGGTGCTAGGTATGTGGAGCAAGATGCATCTCTAGTGCTGTTCAGCGTGGTACAAAGGTTATTGCTAAACAGCCAACATTGATCCACTGTAATTGAATCTCAGATAATATAGCCACTGGATCAATGGCTGACATTTTAGTGACAGCCATAAAACTCTAGCACAGAGAAATATGTTGCAAAGGCCCTGTTCTCTAAGTGTATCTCATACACTACAGTACTTACTTTTAGATAACAAAGACTTTTTTTCATTCAATTATGTACAGACCTTTAGAAGTATTAATGCTACATGCAAGACTGACACACGGTTTTACCACTGCTCAGAACACCTATGGTCCACCTCACTCTGTTACTAGAAAGATTTTTGGGAAGAAAACAATTTCATGGTTTTAGGTGTGTTTATGAATGTTAGTTGACAGCCGGCTGAACATGAGCCAGCAGTGTGCTTAAGGTAGCCAAGAAGGCCAATGGCATCCTAGCGTTTATCAGGAATATTGTGGCCAGCAGGACCAGGGCAGTGATTTTCCCCCTGTACTTGGCACTGGTGTGGCCATGCCCCAAGTGCTGTGTCCAGTTTTGTGCCCCTCACAACAAGAAAGACATTGAGGTGCTGGAGCATGTCCAGAGAAGGGCAATGGAGATGGTGAAGGGGCTGGAGCACAAGTGTTATGAGGAACAGCTGAGAGAGCTGAGGTTGGAGAAAAGAAGGCTCAGAGGAGGGCCTTCTGAGCCTCTGAGCCTCTGTCTCTACAACTACCTGCTTCAAATCCTTTAGTTCTTCTACTCTAGTTATATTTTAAAGGTTACTCACTGATTTTACAGACATTAATAATTCTATCATTTATAACCAGAACACCTAAAATAGGTGATAAAATCTCATGTATCAGTGTATATTTACAGGTGAAGGGTGGTCAGTCAAAGAAAAATGACCTCTCATTAGAACATAAGATAGTCACTATTGCCAGTAGCAATGGAAGAAACCTAAGATTTGATAGTTCAGTGACATGATGCTGTACAAGAACTTATATATTCCAAGTGTTTATTAAAGAACTTATTTCTAATAAAATGACAGTCTTAGTCAATGTTATGTTCTAGTGACTGGGAAAATGAAGAAGCAAATCAAGAGCCTTTGTTATCCATGCAGTTGTACCTGCATAACATTTCTACTATCCCTTTACCACAACAAGCAAAGAAAACAATGAGCAAAAAAAGCCAACAAAAACCAGCAAATAATAGGAGTCACCCCGTAAGTATGTAATGTTTGTGATTGTGCTACTCCTTCCAGTTAAACCACCTGTCTTAAAATACTGAAGCACTGCAGACTAGAGGAATTCTGGTGCTAAAGAGTCCCAGTGACCCTTTTTCCTGTTTCCTATGGATGAATTTTTAGCTGTGGTAATTGAAATAATGATACTGTTGTTATGTTCACCCAGTTAACAGACCCCATAAGACATGGGAACTTATATGGTCATCTGTCTTGTTTTGTCAGAATGGACTGAAAAATATTCTTCAATATTAATAAATATTGAATTCAATTCAATTCAAAAATCCAATAAAAATATTCTTCAAGGCTATTATGTAGGCTAGAAAGCAGAATGCAAAACATTTGTGTCTTTTTAGATATCAACTCTTGCACCCACTGAGGGACAGAACTAAAATAAAAATAAAATAAAGACTTAAAACGTAACATCTGTCTCCTCTACTTCTGACACTACACTATCTGATGAGATATGGCACTAATGTCTCCTAATATTGACTGAGGAGCAATTTCCAGTAACAGTAATAGATTCATCTTGACAACATGTTATTCAATGTCAAAAACATGCCCTTGGCTCTGTCTGGAGGGATCTTTCTGCTGTTTTGGGAAAACAGCACCAGAGAGAGAGTCAGGGTTAAAGTGGGTGTAAATGCGTGTAGCAGGCCAGTCTGGATGTTCTGCCTTGTTAACTCTCCCATTGCTTCAACAGACTGGAACAGTTAGTCTCATGTGATGTGGAAAATGCCTGTGCACATGACATCCATTAAATACAGGGAAAAATTGTACAGAGTCATGCAAGTGTGGTCCCACATGTGCTGAATAGAAAGGAATAATCCCTTCCTTCAAACTACAGTCTTGATAAATCTGCTTGGTTATGTGGCTGGCCTTCTTTGTCTAAGTCATTTCTAATTCACACTCAGCCTGTTCTTCATGAGCTGCTCTCTGCCCATTTCTGCACAGCTGCTTTATAGCAACTTGTTACATAGCCTGTTGCTTACACCTCATGTACAGGATTCCGCATTTGCTTTTTATGGACTTTACGTGGCTCCTGTCAGCCCATGACTCCAGTCTGTTGATGTCTCCGAATAGCTGCTGTACACTCCAGTGCATTAACAACTGCCCACAATTCATAGGCGTGCTGGCGGTACATCCATCTCATCTCCAAGATGGGTAAAAAAGATGATAAACACTCTCAGTTCCAGTACTGACCCCTGAGGAATGCCAATAGTAATGAGCTACCAGCTGGTAGGGGAAGTAGCTGGCATAACAAACGGAGAATCAATCCATAATTTCTTGTAAAACAGGGATCGTGCCAATAGAAATCTCTTGAAGTTCCAGAAGGAAAATTGTAAAATTATGTGTTCAGGGTAACCCTCTGCATAACTGTGGGCTGAGAACCAACTGGCTGAGTATCAGCCCTGCTGTAAAGGAACATGGGGCTGATGGTGGACATAGGGTTAATTATCAATCAACGTAGCAGTCTTGTCTGAGTAAAAGAAACCACACATGGAGGCACCTTATGTGATTAGGGGACTTTAGGGGACTGTTTGGAACTACTATGGACTATATGCCTATAACATATAGGGACAGCAAGGCAGGCAGACCAGGGGAAAGTACCAGCTTTCTCTGCTCAACATCGGTGATGCCATACCTGTAATACTGTGGCTACTTTTGGCTCTCTGCTTCAGGAAGGATGTGGAGATATGGAGGGGTTAGTTCCAAAGACAACAAAGCCCAACTCTTCTCACTGAAGCCAGTATAAGGAGGTGCAAAAGCCACCAACCATTTATGTATGATTAGAATGGACACTGGGGGAAAAGAAGCCATCAAGAAGCTGGATTGCTCAAGGAGAAACTACCCAGAGAGGATGCGTAATTTCCATCCTTGAGATTTTCAAGACCCTGCTGAGCAAAGTCATTGCTAACCTGATCTAGGGCTTTACATGAGTAGTTGGACTTTATAATCTCTCAGAGGTCACTTTGAAACAGAATTTCTGCAAGCATTTAATTTTCATAATTCCTGAATTATGAAAGGGTACTTTCCTTCTTAGGGTTCATCACCATGAAATTGGCAATTGTAGGGTTCTAATGGGACTTTCTTGATCTCGTACTAGTCTTAGAATTTTGCAGGGCATCATGGTTTAACTTCAGATGGCAGCTGAGTACCACACAGCCACTCACTCTCTGGTAGACACACACACCTACCACCCTGAGAGGATGACCAGAAAGAAGGTAAAACCTGTGGGTTTTGATAAGAACCACTTAATAATGGAAATAGAATACATAAATAATGGGCCCACCTGGATGATGGCTGAAATATTTTTACAACTCACTTGAGAATAGAGATCAAGTGGCTACCTCTTGTTCTGCCTCATCCTCCTTTTCCCCTGATAGTCCTGCTTCATCCACATCTACTAAACAAGCTGACTTTCATGGCCATTTCTTCTTGTATATCAGGGCATTTGATACTGGCATGTGTGGGTTCTCTGGTTCAGCACAGTGCCTGTCACGAGGGCTGGAGTAGCCACAGTGTCTGTCACAGGAAATGGAGTCGCTGCAGTGTCTGTCACTGTGTTTTCAGATACAGAGACCTTCTTTACCTCTTGAGGGTATTGAATCATGCTGAACAGGGCTCTATGGGCATCAGTCAGGTCCAAGCACCTTGCAGTGATTTGTGTCTCTCTGGAATTGCCAGGGTGACAGCATTTTTTTCCATATATTTTACTAGTTTTTTCAGATTCTGCACTTGTTCAGGGGTAGAGTTCTAAAAAATTGAAGGCATCCAGTCCCAGGCACTTGCCTGTTCTATCCCTTCCACACTACCACTGAGAGTTACCCAAACTAGGGCAGATTTCTAGGTGATATTCTTAAATAGTTGTTAAACCTTAGAAAAGCTCTGGAACTCATTCAGCAAAACATCTTAGATCCTAGCAATAACTTCATGTCGGTTTCAATATCTCAGTGATATTCAAAATTTTCAAAGTTCTCAAATGGTGCTTCCCCTTTCCCACTAAACTGGTGGAAAATGGGAAGATGTGGTAAGATGTCTCCTCCATAGGCTGGGCCTCTGAGGAGAAAAGGTTAAGAGTGTAACTATTAATGGTTTCAGATTGATGACTCCCAAAGTACAGAGACCACAGCAATGCTGAGTACAAATACCAGACCGGTTTCATTACCAGCAGTTCTATCGTATCATAAGCCAGTGTTACAAAGTACAGCAACGTGATAACCGTAGCCCTGTTCCCACGGGTGGTAAATTCCAACAGGGAGCATATATTGTAAATAAGAAACAAGAAAATTAATAAGAAAATTAACTCTATCCCAGCCAAAACTAGAACAAGTCTGCACCAACCTTCAGGGAATCCTCAAAATGGTCGAGGCAATATCTGCTTCTTAGGAACATAAGAAAAAGGCAGACTTTGCTAATTTAATCTAATCCTTTTTATCATAGGCAACCACGTAACGACTATATTTGACAGACTTGCTGCCTTTATGAACTGAAGATACTGTCTACACTGAAATTCTCACATATTGAGAGAGGTGCAATATTGAGGTCTTCAGGATCACTGAGATGGGAGCACAGTTCACAGAAAGTAATACTCTATTCTTAAGAATCTGCCTGCCTCCTCAATCTGATGGATTTGTTTTTTGTTCCTACCCAGATAGAAAGCATTCTAATTAGAGACTTTTGGGATAGTTGCATTTGGTTAATTCATTGTGAGTTTGGTTTCAAACAAAGGTTTCCCCAAGAAAACAGATTCCTTTTGCAATTATACAGTGGTTACTTGCTCCTTCTTTACTTTCCGAAGAGGTGTTTCAGTATCTTGTAAAGCCATTAGTACTTCCAAAATCTTCAGGGATTTCTAAAATTAAAGTCTCATAAGTGAACAACTTCTGCTAGAGCTGAATATGATCAATATACCCAGATTCAAAAAAATCTCAGAATTTAGAATACAGATCTTAGTCCTGATTTGACCTTTACAAATGACCTTTTCATTTCAGTATTCAACAGCAACAGTCCCTGTGCTGAATACAATTTACCTGGAGACCATTTCAGTTCTATATTTTTTATGTGAGGTTCAGTGATATGAAAATAAATGATATCTCATTTTACATGAAAATCTAGTGACTTAGTTAAATGACTTAGTGCTACAAAGTAGGTCAATGTAAAAAATTCATCTGTATACAAATGTAACAGAGTTTTTACTGTAGGAACCAAACAGTCTATGATATTTACCACACAGCAATCCAACAATTCCTGTTCCTCATTTATATGAAAACAGAAATACAACATAAAATTCGAGTTTTGTATGACACTTTGGTTTTCCAGCAACACATACAATGGGAAAAGAGAAAGACAAAAAAGATTATTCTGTGAATAATTACACAGCCAGTCTTGTCATAGGAATACCAGGTTTACATACTTGGTTTAAGCTCAAAAGAAAACAGGAAGAGGGGGAAGCATTTTTGCAAAATAAAATAAAAATAATATGCAGTTTTCTCTTTAACCGCTTGATGTTCACTCCCCCCCCACCCCAAACCGTGAAAATACCTGAGGAAAAAAAATCTATTGAAATGCAGGTAAAAAATCTCCAGAGAGTGACTAGTCACCTCTACTGTGCCCTTCGGATACTTGCTACAGATAGGTGATTAGTAAGTAGAATACAAGGCTAATAAAACCTGTGTTATTTATTCTGCAATGCAGTTCTTTCTGGGGCATGTTTTCTTAGAAGATTGATTAGTCTATTTATTGTGCAAACTTGAAAAATGCAAAATGATTAGACACAGCAATTTTTTTAAATCCCGCTCTTTACTTCAACAATGCTGTAGTCCTTCTGGTATTGCCTATGCTAGTGTGAAAGTTGAAGTTCAGCCACCAGCATGGAAAAATATCTTGAAGGGCAATTTGACTGCATTATAATGAGGGCTGGGAAAAAAAAAATAAAGCTTTCTACCTTCACCATGACTCACTAAGTTTACAAGGAAAGTTTTACATAAGGGGAGAAAAGGCTGCTTAATGCACAGAATGTTGCTATGTAGATCAACTACAATGCCCTTTGCTCCCCAGCCTGCTCAAACTGAAGAGAGTGACAAAACTCTCTGTATCTGAAAACTCTATATCTGAGACTGGAATTTCTCTGAAATCACTTAAAATAGTGGGGACTGCCTTAAATTTTGCCCATTTTGATTTTCACAGGTACAGGAGTACTTATTTTGATGTAATCTGGAGTTCTGTTTTCCTTTCACATCTAAGGATCAGCTGGCTATACTGGGTTTTGACTCTCAAGAGGTTTTTTATAAAAGTAGGACTCCTGTATGGCCGTGTTTGTGACAGCAGCTAGCAAAGTTCTGGATACTGCTATTCTGTATCCAGAATAATAAATCAAACAAATGCACTCCATCTGGAAACTGTATTAGAATTCTCCTCAATTGCCTTGAAAATCCTACTAACGCTGGTGATTTAGGATCAACAGTTCGTAAACAGAGAGATAACCAAAATGCTTTTCATCCCTTTTGTTTCTTCTTTGGGCTAAGTGGGAAATGAATTCTTAAAATGCCATAAGGGGAATCTGCTTTCCAGACCTGTCACTCCTCTCAAGACAGAAATTTCAGCATTAACAATACCTATGATGCAGAGTCTAGAAGCAAAGAAGAGGGGAAATGTACTACTTGTACTTTCACTGGTATGTTTTCTACCTAAAACAAGTCTGGAGGAAATAAGAAATTAATCTTTTGTTCATCACTGGAAGACAGAGTTACAGGAGTTGTGACCTGAACTGTGCCTTAAAATTATGACAATTGCTTACCTCTAAGCATCCATTCCAAGCAGCAAAAATACCATGACTGCCGTAGGGAAAAAGAAATGACTTAATGAAAGAGAAATACTGGGCCCTGTGCAACATCCAGCTTCTCCAAGGACTTGTGTGTGTCTATACCAGAAGTGAAAGGGCACAGTCCAGAGGATTCCTTTCACAGATTTCTCAATAAAAGGCTGCTGAAGAGTGTACAAGCTTATTAGATGTATTCTGCTCCATCATCTCTCAGGACAGAGAGGTGAATTTTTCACAAATATTTCTAGTAATAAGTGTAGCAAAGTGGACTAGATCTCGGAGTATTAATTTTCATCTAAAGGCATGAAGATGTCTTACAGTAAGCAATAGCACAGTCTGGCATTTTCCAGCATCTCCTTCCAGCTCCATTCAGTTTAATGGGCCCTGCTGATCAAATTATTCCCATAATGATACAGAAAGCTGAGGAAATGCCATGACACGACTGAATCTGATCCCACCAGAAGAGAGACCAATGCCATAAGCACACAAATGGAGCTTTAATAATTTCTGATGGCCCAAGGCTGGGAGTTGACCTCACTTAACAGTGGTGAAGGTAACAGGACCAAAGTCCTGTGTCCTGTCCCCATGCACTTACACAGCACCAGAATAGGAATCCATTGGCATTGTAATGCAACGCCTGTTCAGGGGATGCAAACATTTGACATCCAATTCTGTGAGACTTATAGAGGGTGGGAGCACCAGCTACTACTTAGTGGACAAGTAGGATAATGAGCTGTGGAGGATAAGTAGGATAACCACCATGTGGTTTCAGCTGTGTCACTCCCTTTTTACCTTCTCTGACCTTAGACAAATAAATTTAACTTCCTCCGTTGATATTCAGCTTTTCACAGGTACAGAGAGAACCTTGTAAGAACACAGCTACAGTTGAGTGTTCAGCATTTTCCTCATGAAAAAAGATTCAAATCTTCCTTTCAGAGATGGATAATAAAGTCAAATTCTGACAGTGAACCAAGCAAAATCCCTTGAAAATACAGTTTGATAGGAATTTACATCTTGCTTGATGATTTATTTGAGAGATGAAAGCTTTTTTTATTATAGGAAAAAATGAACTTAAAAGACAAAACTACTGAAAAATAAACCCTAAAAGCCTCAGTTCATGCTTTCCTCTTCTTGAGCTCTAGAAAATAAATATTCTGAACACTCATTTTATCAGGGCCTCTTAAATGGAATAATTTAAGGGAAAAACAAACAGCAATTGTATGATTGTAAAGAGAAATTAGCATTTTGCTCAAAAGGAATAGCAATTAGCAATGATGACATTGTGATTTATACTAATTGAGATTAAGTCAGACAAAATGGCAACATTAGTAATCATTTGAAGTACTGTATTACTCATTATACTGTGCTTTGTAAACATCTCTCTTGAAATTAAAAAGTAATTAGTAGCATTTTAGTAATTTAATTCAGTGTAATTAGGATTTTAGGGAAACTACAGCACTGCTGCTGGAAGCCTTTAAGGTTTTCAATTGAAGGAATAGTGGGGTTTTTTAAATCAGCTTTTTAGTGGTGGCTCATTTTCTGTGGTCCACAGAGGGAAATGATATCACTGGAAGTAGTATGAAGGTATTAATCAGAGATGGCTTAGAATGGACATATTTATCAATCTTATTGCAACGATGTGAACTCACTAGCTTAGAGAGATATTAGTAGGGTTACAGGGCCACATCTAGATCTTGCTTCAAAGTCAGTCTTGACAATGAACAAGTAAAATTACTTTCAAGGGGACCTGACTATGTCCAGTGCAAAGCAAGTTGCCATCTAAGCAGAACATGTGGCATGAAATGGTCCTTCCTATATAGGATCCAGTAAAAGGAGACACTTGAGCCATATATCCACCAAGTGCAACAAACAAGCAAGCATTTGTCTCTGAAGGTAAGGCGTGTCTGCAGAATTACCCTTCTCAGTGATAAAAGGACACACTGGTAGAATATGCAGCATATTTGACACCCTCTAGTGTGACCAGTCAGCTGGCTCAGGGAAGATGTGAAGCCCATACCCTACCTAGTGTATCCCAGAGCCTTCATAGGACTTCCTGTTGGATGTGCTTAAAGACAGTATATTAAGGGGCTGAGAAAACAAACTGCATAATTCTAATGCAAAAAACCGTCCTCATTTGTACACAAAAGAAAGTGGGATAACACAGAAAGACTAGTTACCAGCAATGGCTGCAGCACTACAGGAATGCTGTTTAAGGGATCCAAAGGAGCTTGAAACTCAAGTGCTACATGTCCAGCTCAGACCTTTTGGTTTAAGGAGACGAATGTTTTATTTTCTCAGTCTCTCCTGATGGGGCTATTTCAGTGGTGCTAAATAATTTAGCACTTACTGGGGTACAAAACTGACTCACTGCTCTGAGTCATACACGAGAGGGAATGTAAATTCAGGATTCACAAACTGAGATTTTAACAGGTCTCATTATTGTGACTGAACACCTGAGTAACCAAGATGTTGTTTAACAGGGTTGGCCTTCTTTCTGTCCCACTAAATATTATGTAAGAAACTTTAAACCAGTTTCTCTTAAAATATGGAAATATACGATCTGAGTCAAAACTGCAGCCAGCTATACTAAAAGCATACTGTCATCTCAATGTATATTAAATTGTGTTAAGAAAATGAAAAATGATTGTAGGATTTTGGAAAGACAAAAGACCTGAAAATCTAGTTCTGACCGTCCTCACAGGAGTGTTAAAAATGGCTCAAAAATGAAAATTCAGTTCCACTGTATTCATTACAAAATAATCACAATAAGGAAACTGCAGTGGTTACTGCTTTCTGACTTTAAATTCAAAAATGAAAATAGTGCTTGAGACAGTGGAGTAAAGTATACTTGCTGTATTTATCTTATCTTTATCTTTATATCTATGTCTTTATATCATTATATAATCTTCATATCTTTATATCTTTATATTTGTATCTTATCTTTTTGTTTACTTTGTGAAGCACTGCAATTTCTTAATAAATATACCCAAAAAAAGTGCAATGTGGTGTCTCTGACACAAGTAAAAGGCAAATTACCGAAACAAAAAAAAACCACCGAACTTCTTTTTCTCACAGATGGGTTGCAGTAAAGGAATAGCAGAACAGCACAAAACAGGGTGGGGAAAGAATGGGAGTGCCTGTCAAGTTGAAGTGTGTTTATTTTAACATGACTTCCCTATGCAAAAATGGATTTTATCAGAAGATCCTTATAATACTTGAAGCTGTATAACAAAAGTAGTGGCAAGCACAGAAAACAATTTATTCTAAGAACTGATAATAATTTTTTCTTTGCCAATTAGATTGCTTTAATTTTCAAAAATTCATTTGCAAATGTTAAGTGATCTACTTTTCACTACCCTTTTATAGGCTTTAGTTCATTTCCTTTGGTCAAATCTCCATGGATTATTTCCAACTCTCAGACTCCATGCCCCCTTTATGCAATCCTTGCCCCATTTTCCTTCTTAGCCATTTCGTCAGTGCATCTCTAGGCAGGGGACAGAGTGGAAGGAAAAGGATCTAATCTGTGTGGCTCCCTAACACTGCCATCACAGCCTTGTGCTGTTCTCATTTTAGATGTGAGCCCTTTTTTACATGTATTATCTCTTTATTGCTTATTTGCAGTATTTTATCTTTTTAAATCTACCTAATCCCGTAGTTCAGTTCCACAGTCTGAAATGTGCTCTTGGATGTCTTGTCATCAATTTAAAATATCATTTGGGCTTTTAAGTAATAGTTGGTCAGAAATTTTAATTACACCAAATGGAAAATGAAAAAAGAAAAGTACTCTGACATCTATTTTTATGCCTGAATTGGGTCTGATCCCTGTAGAGGCCATATGACCTGGCATATCTTAACAATGGTAGGTTTCCCTGCCTTCTTCTGGGTTTATTTTGGTTATTTTGTCTTTAAGGCATGAAAGAATGTCCCTTTATCAAGGGACGTTCTTCCATTTATGGCAGATGCCTACCTGATTTTCCTGCAGTTACTCGAAGAGGGGTGAGAAGTTGACCTAGAGTGTTTTATATATACCTGCAGGATTCTGTACGAAGCAGAAAGACTGCATAGCAGCCTGGGGTATTTTAAATGAGCATATTTAAACAAGTTTCTGAACTAATTTAGTGTTAGAGGCTCCTCCTATCACTGCATTCTCCTGGTGAAAGAACTATTAGGACTCTTTTAATCCCTACACCAAGGTAGATCTTGAGTGGGCTGACTATATATTAAACTTACATAAACAGTTTTTTCCTGACTTTGATGTTGTTGTATTACACCTAAAAATAGAGACTGATTTATGCATACCATCCACTCTATTTATTATTTCAATTTCTTTTTAAAGTTATCTTCTAAGTCAAATTAATTTTTGACTTTTGATTTCCTTAGATGCTTAGTTTTTACCTTTTCATTTTCTCCACTTTGTTCAGTTCCCATCCATCACCTAATTCTACTAGATAGAACACAAACTTGACAATTTGAAATCAAGCTACCCCATCCACCATGTTCACGTACTTTCAGAATTAGATAAAATTAATCAATCTGTTTTCTGAGTGTGAAAGAACTATTGATATTCTTCCTGATTCTCCTGAAAAATTGTTGTTCCCGAAAAGAGCTACAAAAAACTCAAGTGCTACATGTCCAGCCTATTACTATTACTATTCTTATGAATAGTAAATAAACAATCACACACTACACAGTTGCAACCAGCTTTGGAAAGGCAATTCACTCAGTGACAGCTGAAATCTCTCTCTCTGTTAATGTGTGCCTTGCCCATCTGTGAGAATATGTGGATCTGTAGCTGGAGGGTTTTGTATAGAAACATAATGCCAGGAAGACAAAAGCTTTATGATCCATCAGGGTCATTCCACAAGATAAGGAATTTGGTAGTTAGCATATTGATAGTGCATTGGAATTAATGAAGGCTGACATGCCACTTGAATTGACATCATTTGTTCCTGTAATCACTAGTGATTCTACTGTCCAGACTGCTTTACTACTTCCTCAAGCTCCATTAACAAACTTCCTTTCTTCTGCACAGGTGGTTTCTTTTCTCTTTTTCCTTCCTCTGCTAAAGACAATAATCATTGCCAATTTACTATCTAAATAATGAATATAAAGGAGGATGGGTCCCAGCTCGATCAGGGCTTTAATTGTCTTTAAATCAAACTATCTCTTTCCTCCACAAGAACAGCACTTTTATAATTGTCACCACGCCAATTAACCAAAGGTTCAGCTTTCCTCTGGTGCTTGTGGATAAAAGTGCCAAACACATTTAGCAGCTGCCAAATATGCACAAAGACACAGAGAACAAATAAATACTCCGGTCAATGATACTGGGATACTGGGAGTTCACTTAAGAAGATGCAGATGAATGGCATAATATGAGGGTCTGGAGGTTTGGGAATCTCTCTTCAACAAATTGATATTTCTGTTATTTTTTAAAAGACATTAATAGCTGATACACGTTGACAGTTTTGTGAGGGATACTAAAGTCCTGTTACATTCCACTGCTTATTCTATTACTTTTATATGTATTTCCTCTTCCTTAGGGAAAGTTCTTTATACTGCATCTGCTTCCCTTTAAGTAAGAAGAGCTGGATATATCTCCTAAGTCAGGAACATTTCTAGGTCAGCTTTGCTTTACTTCTGTCAGGGAAAAAATTGTGCCATCTCTATTTCATTCTGTACACTTGTCTTGTTTGGTTTGAAGTGAACAAGGCTCCCCAGGCAACAACTGCTAGAAAGAGACTGGGTGGGATTCTTCTGGTGTTACTTTACAAGAGACCCCCCCAAAAAGTCAACCCTATCTTGAAAAAGGAACTCTAAATACAGCTTGAGAAGGATATAAATGTGACAGGATTGGGTCTTTAAGCAAAAATAAGGGAGTGGGCTGGCTTTGAGAAATACTCCATCCCAAGTCTTAAACTACTATCCTAAGATTGTAGTTATTTCTTTAGAACAGCCAACTTTATGAGACTTCCATTATACTAAACTCTTATTTTTGTTACCTTTAAAATTTATTGTTAGTCTACTGAACACAGCATAATTACTCTGCAATTACAGTGATTTTAAAAGTTGTAAACCAGGCAATTAACCTTATGACTACAGAAGTGTGTATTCAGTACAAGTAGCAAAACATGTTAGTTCAGAATAATGACACTGCCATATAGTGAGTGTGAAACTCAGGAGATGATGATGAATTCACTTCTGTAGTTAACCTCCCTGTTACATGAATTAGCTGCAATTACCGATAAAAAATAAATCATCCATTATATAATTGCATCGCAGTTTAAGGAAAAGAATATCTCATATCAGGGACACACTCTTGCAAGCTGATTTATCTAGTAAAGCCAAACAATCTCATTCTATAGGCAACAGAAAAAGAATCCCCTTTCTGAGAACATTTTAAAGACCTTGCCACAATTTTGAAGATTACGGGTCTACATTTTTGTTCTAAAATTTCAGTGCAGATAAATAAGTGGACAATGTATACTATTTCCACAGTAAGACCTTTAGCCCAGATCTTAATACAGTGACTTTTGGTTCAGTGCCTGCAGAGTAGACCTATACTTTAATTTCTGAAGCACAGTAGCTTAGTCAAAGCTCTGCCTTGTTTCAGCTGCCTGACCTGGAAACATGTCAGAAAAATGATGAATTTTCTCTTCTTCCTTTCACAAAAATACAAAGCAGAAAGAATGTACGTGTGTGGAAATTCCAGATGGATAGTAGAATGAAAGGAGTTAGATACTGAACCCTGGCTAAATTATATGCTTCAGGAGACAACAATTTTATTATTTCTGTATTAATTTGCTCTCTTATTTCATGCCTAAAAGCAACACAGAAAACTGAAACAATTTCTTCTGTGGCAGAGAAGTTAGATCTTGAAGCTTACAGTTGCATATGAGCCCCCTTGTCGTGTGCAAGGTTTGAAAAGTAACAGTACAGAAGTGTCAAGAGGTTCTGCAAGAAATCTGGGCTACCCAGTAATGTTCTGTTATTATCTGTAAACTCTGTGTGATTCTTTGCTTAAAAGAATCTCTCTCCACTGCTTGAATAGAACTACCAATACTAATAAACCACAACTGCAGCTGCTGTCATTTCTCCCCGTTCCCAAATCAAAATCTAATAGATTAGGGAGCTGGGTTTGATTTGTTAGTCATAATTAGAAAGATAAACTGCAAACATGTAGTTCTATTTTGTCTCTCTGAATTCCCTTAATAGTTTTAATTTCTCAATTCCTAGATTGAAGTATTCATGAAGTTACTATGTGCTGTTGCACTGTTTCATCATTCACTGTATTAGCAGCTCCATTCTAGTTAGGAGTAAAACTTTATTTTGTATGATGTAAGTAATATATCCTTTTAAAATAAAACACAACACCAAGTACTCTTAAATGGTAGAACTCAAAATGTTTTCTAAAAGAACTGTCCTGTTTTTCTCTTGAGGAAACAGAGGCACAGAATTCTGAAATAAATTTCCAAGATTTTCAGGAATGGCAATAATATTGAGGAAAACAAAACCTCTCTCCTGAGTTCAAGAGCAATGCTAATTTTACTAGTGTTCATTATAAGGGTATAATACAAGATACTCTGTTTAAAAGCAGGAATATGCATATACAACTTAGGTAAGATAAAATATTTAAGAAAAATTGAACCTTGCCAAGTCCTGAATTCTCCCTCTCTTGCCCATAGTCAAGGATTGTAGCAACATGCAAAGACTCATTTTACATCAAATACTCTGTGATTTTGACAGTGAAATTTATTTGAAAGAGGTTTAATCCCTTAATAATCTAGGAACCTGAAGGAAATGAATGATTAATGTAGTTTCTTTTCTTCAGTTAAGATCAGAGCAGGAAGAATCCCCTGCTTCTCACAGACAACAGCAACTCAATCTTATAATTAAACTTTTTTTACTAACCAGTACAATCACAAAACAGGTCTCTGAAAACAACCTTTAGCCAAGGTATTTAGTCTTTTCATGTTATGAACTTCCACCAGGTCTCTCAAAAGATGTAAATAAAAACCACATCAGTCCATTTTAAAATAAATAACTGTTAATGGCAGAGAGCCCATGAGGATTAAGCACAGACAGAATCAAAAAGTAGTAAATTTGAAAATATAACTGTTGTTATGAGGTGTACATAGTTCCCTGGAGATTAAAGTTAATAGGAAAAAAACCCCAGTAGGAATTTTAGCTCGGGAATTATGAGACAGAGGGTAAAAAGGAAAGGTAGGTCACAAACTTTTAAGCTGCATGGGTGATTAAAATAATACTGTGGGAATTATGTCAGAGGGAGCACAGCCCCAGAAACAAACTGCTAAGAAGTAGTCAGAAACTCCTGCATTGAAAGCCGAAGATTTAAAAGAACAAATGCAAAGAAGAAACCTTGCCAGGAGGGATTCCGTGGAATAAACAATTTCTGTTGAATGCAAAGTCAGAAAATGTATAGCACTTATTTACCTCTTCTTCTGTTTTCCCAGGAATTAAAAGGGCAATTCTGACGGTTCTCTGATGGTCAGCTCCTTAGAAGTCCACTAGGAGGCAGAGGAAAAGGTTAGAATAAGAGAAGAAGTTATTTTTATGTCTTTATTAATGTGTTGTGATAAAAAGATGCAGATACTGAATAGAAGCTCTTCAAAGACCAAATGGAAAGACTATCAAACAGGAGTAAGTAAATCAGAGGAAAAAAAATTCAAACTATTCATAAAGAAACTCTTTTCTTGAGAAAACATAACAACTGGAAAGCACCAAATCTTCCGNAGAATAATAATAAATAATAATAAACCAAAATAATAATAAACCAAATCTTCCTGTAATTTTCTCCCTAACACCAAATAACTTTCTTAAATCTGATATTTAGTTGTTTGGAAGCTGTTTTTCTCCAGCCAGCTGGAAGGGACTACCTTACCCCTCTCCCTAGAGTCCCACTTGTTCACTTTTACTTTGTCACCTTTGATTTATCACCTGCTAAAATGGGGGAAGAATGGAATGCAACTCTTGAGGCCAGAATCAATACATGTTTCATGCTGAGAAGCAATAGAATAAAACTTTGGGGAACAAATGTCACCAAAATTGTTTGTGTTGGAATTGTTGGCTTATTGTGGAGTACATTTGCATTGTGACAATGGGGTTTTGCCAAATGCACTAAAAACTGTAATAAAAGTTTGTAAAATATAGCAAAACAGTTTTTAAAATCAGGGTGGTTTTAAGAAATCTATAACATAGAAGGATGGCATTGTGTGGCTATTTTCAGAAAACATTTTCAAGTATTTTATTTGTATCTGTAGTTAAGCTAGGAGAACCATAGATGTATTTTTTGATGAAAGCTTTATAGGACTTACTGTGGTAAAAGTACAGCAAAAATACAAAGTTTAAAATCTCTACTGATTTTCCTCCCATCACTTGCAATGACATGCCTTCTCTAGGCCAACACGTCCATGGACTCTCCATTAGTAACAATATGAAGATTTAGTGTCCCTACCTCTACTATGCATTCTGCTCCAATTAAGTTTTCTCATATCTTTATACTTCCAAAAAATAGAAGACACTATATAATTTAATGTTTTTTCTTCAATAAAGTTCTTCCATGTAATTCCATCTACAGTGTTTCCATGTTTCCCTAGGCTTTCTGTCACCTTTTACACTTTGAAAACACCTTGTAAAAGCTATTTACCTTTGATCATACCTGAGTCACACAAGGGAATTATTTCAGTTTGTCTATTAGCTACATGGACCCTTTATTAGTTAACTTACTTTCCCATCCAATTCTTTACATGTGAAATGAAATAAAACCATTTCAGTTTTGTTCTCTTTCTTCTTTCTTTCTGTAGGTTACCTCCACTGATCACAGGAATTTCAGATGAATGGTCTCTATATTTTTGCAAGTAGTTCTGGGCATACTAGAAGTGCTTATACATTAATAAAAAGGAAATAGAATTCTAATCTTCTTACAAAACTGAGAATATATATATGCTCTAATCCCTTCTACAGAGAGATAGGAAGAAACTAGGATTGAACTAAGTGTCATTAAAGTCTCAGGGGATTTATTTGCCAGAATGTATCCATGTTTGGGTACAAATATACACATATATATGACTCCCATACTTTTCTACACAGATGCAATTTTTGAAGTGGAATAGAAATCCATATGGTAGTTACTAAAGTCCTGATGGAGGTGAAGCATTATGGTGTACATACACAGAAGAACTCAAGAGGAGCTACAGTAACAGTTTTCCGTGTGGCATTTGACAGGAACAGAGAGAAATCAAGACATTCCAAGGTTAGAGGACAAACTGAAGCGGGGAGCAAAATCAAGTTGCAAAGCATCTTTTTAGCCTGAAACTTTATTTCTTCTAGTTTTGAGTAGAAAAGCTTCTTAGTGGGCCGAATATTATCTGTGTCAGAAAATCTGTGATACTTGCACTGTTATCCACTGCATGGATGAAAAAAAAAATTAAAGAAAAAAAATGAAAGTCTTTACATGCAAGCAGCACAAAGCATGAGTATTTTANCTGTGATACTTGCACTGTTATCCACTGCATGGATGAAAAAAAAATTAAAGAAAAGAAATGAAAATCTTTACATGCAAGCAGCATAAAGCATGAGTATTTTGAATTCTAAAATAGAACCTACAAAGAATCTTAACAAAACAAGCCATAAAAGCCAATTCTGTGTGACCTTTGCCTCATTTGTATCTCTTAATTCTGATGGTTTACTTCAGTGATTGGATTTTGAAAAATAATTATTTTTAGAGATTTCATTGTATCTGAAACACAGGATTTGAAGTTTAAATTAGGTTAATTATCTTTAAAAATATAAGCTTTCCAATAGTGCTTTCTAATTGGCAGTTCCAATATCTGGCCAAATATCCTCTGTCCTCTTCCTCAAAATGGAAAAAACATGTATATTTTTAATTTTTTGTGATAATATCTGTATTTTTAATATTCTAGAAAACCTGGAAATCTGAAAGAAATAACATATTTATAATTTTCTGGGGAAAAAAAAATATTGGTTTGACTCACACTGTTGAAAATTAAAAATCCTTTTTCTCCCTGCAGCCTTTTGATTTTTTTAATGTTTTCATAGTAAATTTTTAATTTTTTTTTTTTTTTAACAAAAGCAGCTAATTTTCAACCAGTTAAAAAACCAGATTCTACTATTGAAACAAGTCCTTTAGCAGAAATTCGTCAGTCAAATTGAGAACAGGATATTCTCCAGGTCTCTTAACCCACGCTTGACAGGTGCACTGAGTTTATGTCTTCAGTTACAATATGAGATGTAACCAAAAGTATGTATTCTACCACCATGTGTTGAAACCAGGTGCGGCAGTGTTCTTTATGTCTTCCATGACCCATCCCTGCTAACTCCCTCTGAAAGGATATCTTCTTTTAATGGGGTATCAAGCCCCACTGAAAGACTCATAGAATTACATCATCTCATTGTGAGATGCTCCGCCCATGGGGAGGAACCAAGCATTCCTTCCTGGATATAATCTGAGGTTTGGAACACCTCACTCAGCCCTTCCCTACTGGATTCGGAGAGGACCAGAGCTACATAACCACCACTGGATCTTCAGAGGAAGACCAGACCTTTCTACAGGATCACTGCTTCAACAGAACCACATCTATCACCTCAAGAGGGCTGCAGCCACCGTTTAATCGAACTGCTACCACCCCTCTGACCAACAGGGTGTCAGGTTGTATCCTGACTCTGTCAGTGTTTTTGTACTATTGCATTTATTTTTAATTTTCCTATTAAAATGTAGTAGTAGTAGTTCTGATTTTGAGACTCTCACTGGTTTGCTTTCAAACTAGTACAGTTTATTAAAATAATTTCAAGGGAAATAGAACAGTGGCATTGATATTCAACATCTTTCTTCTTTAACTACAGCTATGTATCCAAGAGCTGCTGCATTTATCTTTAAAGCTCAGACAACTAAATGAAAATTTGTCAGTAAAAACTTTTCAGTGAGAGTCTGTCTCTCTTGAGAAGATTTCCATAGGACCAAAAAGGCCTGAACATGTCTAAATTAACATAAATATTTGCACCACATATTAAAAAAAAAAAAAAAAAATCATTCATTCAGGGCTCCTTTCATTAAGTTTGAGCTGGTCACTTATGACTGCTCTAATGATACATTCTTAAGAGAATAATCTCAAGATATTGTCATTGGTCAGACCAAATCTTCAATTCTACCTTTCCCTTCACTTCTTGGAATTGATACTGTCTTTAGTGCCTTTACTAAATATTGACATGGGTGTTAAATATGTTAATTGGTCTCAATGAATACAATTGTTGCTTATACAGGTCATGATTTTTGCTTCTCCATGTGATATTCAGGGACATGAAATATAGCCCTCAAATAAAATTGATTTATTTCTGAAAATGATAGTATATAATCCAAAATTTATTTTAATTTCAATCTGGATTAAATATATCACTGAAATTCAATGTGAGGTTATTAAAATATTTGATCATCATTTTGACAACAACTGTTGATGTACTGGGAAAGAAGACATTCAAGTCAGGCTGATGTTTTTAACATTGACTCTAATTTATTTTTACCTGAACTGAAAAAAGGGATGAAAAATATGGATAAAAAATAAGGGATAAAAAAATACAATCTGGAGTTTGAATCAAAATATGCTCTTCCAAAAGATCTAAAGACATTTTTAGAAGACTGTCTAAAGGTATTTTATAAGACATAACACAAATGAAGGATTAATCAATCTCAGCTAGGCCATAGCTAAATGAATCAGTTTTGCATCCTTTAGCCTACATCTATTACTATTCTTGTGATCTGCTTCAGGGAATAGTTGCTGAATTATTGGTCCAGTTAATCTGGAGCAGTGTGCATCCTCCCCACCCCTGGCTAGCCCTTTCTAAAACCCATTTGCTATATCTACACTGCACAGCACTTGGAGCATCGCCGGCTGGGAACATATTCCATAATCTGCTGTGCCTATTTAATGCAGGCACCGTTCAGCAGGGCACACTGACCATCCCTCTGCCCTCATGTGCCACCTGCCTGCACCAGCAAGTTTTGAAAACAGCCATAAGAAGCCAAACTCTTTCCAGAACTTTTGGAGACACCAGGCTGCACCTGCAGCTGCCACTGCTGCATTCCCGGTGTGATGTGCTACCATCCCGTCAGGCCTGCCACTGCAGACCCTTGTCTGCCCATAACCAAGGTCAGTCCTGAGATAAGATATCAATGATCAAAAAATACCTTTGAGGAAGAAATGACGAATGGAGTTGTCGGTTACGTGTGGAGACTCACAATGCTGCACTGAGGCTCAAGGAGCCCAAACCTGGACACAAGCCTGGTCTTCTCAATTGCAGAGTAGAAGGATCACTTCCCTGGATTTGGGTTTTCTTTGCTACCAGGGCCCACTGCTGGCTCACATACAGTTTGCTGCCTCCTGGGACACTTGTGTCCTTTTCTCCAGAGCTGTTTCGAACAGGCAGTTCCCAAAGGCACAGTTGTGCCAGGGTTATTTTTTGCTGACTGCTGTGCTGCCCGCCTCCCCCGTGCACCATGTTGTGTGCCCAGACGCGGCTCCCACAGAGCCTGCCGGCGGCGGCCAGCGGCAGCTCTCCTGCCGGGCCTACCCCTCCCCACTCGGCCGCTGCCTGAGGGGCCGCAGCCTGGGGGCAGCAGGGAGGAGCCTCATGGGGGAACTCCAGCAGTACCGAGGGGTGTTGACTCAGTAATGGGCATGAGAATGGAGGCAGCCTCACACCAGGTGGAGCCCGAGGTGAGAGCGGGCTGGGGAAGGCAGGCTGCTGCAGGGGCTCGTGGGGGACACTGGTGCCAGTTCCTGCCCTCATGGGCCTGCCGGATACGAGCGGGCTGTGGGCCGGCCATCCGGGATTGCTTCCAGCCACCCTGTGAGCCTGTCACACCGCTGCTGTGACAGGCAGGGGCTCCTCACCTGCTGAGGAAACAATGTGCAAGAGCAGCAGCACCGTTTTTGCTTGTGCACATGCTTGAGGATTCTGAGGGGGAGTAGGGGTGAATGAAGTTTTTTATCGCTGCTTGCTATGACATTTTGACAAGTCATTTATTTACTTCACTTGCAGCTGCCATTAGAAATGATGATTATTCTGTTGTTGCATCTGACCAGTTTGAATTTTGTACATCCAGTCCAGCAAAGAATTTAATTTTTCAATATAAATGTCTATGCACTCCCTGGTTTTACTTGTGTATATTTATTGTTCGGTGTCTTACAGAGACAGGGACAGCAGCCATTTTAATTTGGTTGGGTTTTTATAGGTTGATGTGGGTTTTTTGGGCATTGCATACTTTCATTTTGCTGCCAGAATTCCAATCTTCTGGGCCCAGTTAGGTTCTCACCTCTGGTGATGCTTGCTTGAATCTTCAATCATCACCATCTCAAGAACAAAGTGAAAGGACTATTGAAGTGACCTGATTTAGTCTAAGGATTTGTCAGCCTGAAAGGGACACCTGTTCTCTCAGGCCTTGGTTGCTAACAGTGTCAAAGGATAAAAATCTTTATGAAACAACTATTTGGTTTTCATATACAGTATATTCCATTTTGGATACAACTTTGTCATTTAACCGTTCAAATTATGTTGAGCATTTCATTCTCTCAGAGAGTTTTCAAGGTAGTTTCTGTGACACTAATGATCAAATACTATGACTGACAGTCTTTTACAAGCTGTAATATATTCAGGGTATGTGGCATATATTGTCACTTACTATAATATCTTTCCCTTTCTTTGAAGAACCTCACATGGCCCTCATTTCAGAAGCAGATTTCTTCTATACTAGTAAATGCAATTGGTTAGTTTATAAAAGCTTGCCAACGAGTAGACTGGGGTGGACAAGAATCTGTGAGGAGATACAGCCAGGATAGCTAACCCCAGCTGACCAAAGGGTTATTCCTTATCATATGATTTCATGCCCAGCAATAAAAGCCAGGGAAAAGAAAGAGGAAGTAAGAGACTTTTGGAGTTACTGTTTTTGTCTTCACCAGTAACAATTACACATGGATGAAGCCCTGCTTTCTTTGGAAATGGTTAAACATCTGCTTGCTGATGAGATGTAGTGAATGAATCCCTTATTTTGCTCTGTTAATTTGTGTAGATTTTGCTTTGCCTATTACACACATTTTTTTTTACTTTTACCCTTATGCTTCTCTTCATCTTCCCACTGTAGGGAGGGGGCGAGCGGCTGTGTGGGGCTTAGCTGCCTCCTGGACTTAACTCACAATAGAAGTTGTTTTAAAAGGAGCACAGGAGTTTAACATCTCCGTAAACAGTGGAATCAATACAGGATTGGACCTGAGCATACTAAAGCAAGTTCTTCCTAAAAATGATCAGTAGTGAAATAATATTAACATATAAATGGTCATTTTTATATTTCAAAGTTAACAAGCAATAAAATGAATGAAGCAGTTAAGCTGTCTTGCAGAAAATGCAGTAGATTAGAAACAGAATTCAAATTAAAAAAAAAATCTATGTATTAAAGTATATAATACATCTACTAAGCATTATGCTATTCTTGAAAACAGAAAAGCTATCAACATACTTGTTACGTTCTGAATGATTATTCTTACTGTGAATCATGAATACTGTGATTAGATGTCTTGCCAATAACTCCAAAAATAAGCAGGTTGTTTACATCTTCAAAATGGAGATATTTTTTCGTGTTAGTGCCTCTCTTCATCAATTTAGTTAAACAGTAAGATTGGACTTCATGGGTATGCAATTTGCCAGTGTTTAAAGTATTATCTAAGAACTTTGTTCAATTTTTTTGCAATGTCTCTGGCTATCTTCAGGTTATCTTCATTGGAATTCCTGCCAGGATTTCTTCATAAAATACTCCATAACAAGAAAATTTCAAAATGAAGTGTTCTTTGGGGACCTCATAGTCTCCAAGCCCTCATTAAATTGCCATTTATACAATATGCTTCCTAACCACCAGGGTCACTTTGCTGTGAAGGTACATCACAAAGGGAAAGTAGTAAATCTCAGTGAATATTTCACAACCCTCTCTGGCAATTAAAGTTTTAAATGGCATCTTCTCTGCATAGCCAATAAAATGAGAATCAGAAGGCAACTGCAGGATAGCCCAGATAAAATGAGCCCACTGCTGTCTCATAATATTTCACATTGAGAGAAAGAACACATACTAACCTGAAAGACAATATACATTGTTATGGTGCCTTGCTGTGCAGCAACAAAAACTTCTGTGGAGTTCTACTGACTCATAGGGCAAAATACTTTCAGGAGCTAATTTCAAATACATTGAATATCTTTATCATCTAAGCATTTAGAGAATGAAAATCCATTTTCTTTCTCTCTGAGAAATGCAGTCTGTTGCCCCTCTCTAACTGTGAAAGACCTTCTTTGAATTCAGTTTGGACAATCTCTTCAGTGCTTCCCTTTTCCATTAAACTGGGAACAGGATTATATGGTATTTCCAGCCAATTTTAGAAGTTTTCAATCCACTGATCATGCTAACACTTTTTGCAGTAACATCATGAGTGAGACTAGAATTGCAGAAGTTGGAGGGTTGGATATTTCTTGGAAAAGTACTTTTGCTGCTTGTATTTTGGATACTTGGATGTGTCTTGGCAGTCTTAATGGAGCTTAAAAACAAAAATCACTGATACATAAAAATAAAAAGTGTTAAGACATATTAAATATTCAGAAGGGATATTTTCTTAGATGGCCCACCTAAAAATGGTGTATCTCCCATAATAAACTTGTCTAATTAAACAAACCCATTAAATCATAAAAGCATATTAATTTTAAGATGCTAGATTAAAATTTGGGTTTCATCAATTATTTTTTAGACCAGTCTTGTGTTCCAGAGCCTTCTTTAAAATTTCACTTAATTGTGTAATAAGGGGTCACTTATTGGCATCGAAGAAAAATCCCTAACAATATCAAGGTTATGAAATAGTCAATAAAGCTGCAGAATTTTTAAGCAGAGAGAATATTAATGAATCTTGAGTCTTCCCATCTGTTACTATTGTAGGAAGCTCAGTCATGGATGTGAAGAAGAGGAATAAGATGCTGTGTTGTGTCGCTGAGCAGATAGAAGTTACTCAAGACTTGAATGTTGGAAGAGTAAGTCCTATAGAAACTTGCAGTTGGCAGAAAGCTAGTTGGGAGGTAAAAGTCAAACACAGTGCCTTTTTCATATGACTCTACAATACTTTGCATTCTAGTATTGCATACTACATGCATGATTTATTGCACATAGGTGTTGTGGGTGTCCCATCCCTAGAAGTGTTTAAGGCCAGGCTGGATGAAGCTCTGGGTAACCTGGTCTAGGGAAAGGTGTCCATGGAAGGAGGCTGGGACTAGATGGTCTTTAAAGTCCCTCTCAACCCAGGCCATTCTATGATTCTGTGTTTCTATGATATGTGCTCCTGGCAGTGATGATTTTGCCATATTTTTGGAAAAGCAATCAAGCACTTACATTAAAAATCAAGAAACAATGTAATGAAGTTATGTTTTGCATTTAATCCTTGTAATTGCAAGCACCTGTGACACTTTCAGTCCTATGAAAAGCCATTTTAGATTCCGCATACTCTGGGCAGAAGAAAAGGAAGCACAAATTCATATAAAAGATATTCTAGCTTTTACAGTTTTGTCTCAAAGGATTAATGACACCTATTTATAAGTGTAATACATATCTGGGTATCTTTGAAAACCAGAGATAACACAACAGGCCCACTTGAACTTACTGTGTGTTTTGAACTGCAGTGCAAAGACAGGCTGCAGAGAATACATGTGTGCTGTGTGGACAGAAGTGATAGAGGTGATAAAGGTGATAGAGTGATAGAGGCTTAAGTGTAATGAAAAATGATATTTCTCTGTAGTCTTTCTTCACACAGTAAATCTTGCAGAGAGTGTTGAAAAACACTGTTCCAAAAATCTTGAAACCAACAAAAAATAAAAATGCTCCAACTGGCAGGATATTTCACCGTAGAAATAATGAAGGTTTTCTTTTAAAATTATGCTTCATACAGTGAAGTTTCACTCATCTGCATACCAAGTCCTGCAGACTCTGAATTGTCAACACTTGCTGAACTAAGACACAAGGAATACAGGAGATGAATTTCAATGCAGTAGTCAAACCACAGTAGTTCAGCACTCTTTTACTTGCAAAATTATTTCAACTGTTTTGACCCTTCATTATTGAACAAATTATTATGCTTCTAGTAGCAAAAAATAAAAATAAAAAAAAAAAATAAAAAAAAAAAGAAGAAACTTGATAAAAATCAGGAAATTTAAGTTTTCTTATTTTAACCCCAAAAGCATAGGGTTCAAAGGAATCTGCAAGCCAAGTTGCAGGCTGACACACATGCAGGGGCTATTCCTCGGTTGTGTTCCTTTGTGCTTTTCTTTATGCCATCTCACTGACTACATGGATGCTCCACAGCAAAGTAGAAGTTAATTAAAGGCTAATCAAATGTTTCTAGGGCAACCCTTTCTCTTCCTCTTTCCAGCAGCCTGCTGGTGTGATGGATTAGAGGATAATAAATCTGCTAGGGAACAGCATTGCTTGGAAAGAATGCAGTTAAGTTTGTTCTGGTATTGTTGCATTGACCAGTTCTTGACACTTAGAGATTAATTTTCATATAAATAACCCAGTTTTATTCTTGTGCACTGGACTTTTACAATAACCTCTTCATGTGCTCAGTTCAGCAGTCTGAGTTCTTAGAGCTTAGGGAAAGATGTCAGAAAAGACATCTAGGGGATACTTAGTTCTTCTTTAGTTGTCTTTGTATAGAATATGGCAAAAACTCTCTGGCAAAAATGACCACCTCTTTGAAGGTGAAAACCCACAACTATTTACTCTGACACTATAGGGTCTTGCGCTTTTGCAATACCCCAAGATTTAATAGTTTATTTTCACAGTTAGACTAGGAAGTATTTTTCAACTTTTTCATTTTTAATTTTTTATTTTTCTTTTTCCTTTTTTCTTTTTTTTTTTCCACCTCTTCACCTTTGAAAAGCAACACTCTAGAAATTGCTCTACCTCTCCATTCCCCAGTGGTGGCTCCAATGATAAATTCACTTATCTAAATTTCATTACCACAGTGTTTATGACTGTGTTAAACACAGTGTCCAGTCTCACAGCCTGACACTTGGGGATCATAAATGTACCATCTCCAAGGAGAAAGCAAAGGCTATCATTGTCATTTAGTGTGACATTAAGTTAGCTGAAGTTGCTCCTGTGTGAAAATGTTATCTTTTGGGAATTCCCAGGAACAGTGGGAGAGAGAGAGAAGAATTTCTTTGCAAAATGGTTAATCATTACTGCTTGTGCTTGCCTTTGAGCATTTGAACACATAATTTGGTAATTAGTGGATTTAATTGCTTTCTGACACTGAGGATTAAGCAGCCTGCCCTGCTCTCCACTCCCAGAGCCATTAGTGCGCCTGTTGCCAAGGTCAATTGAGTTCATTTCAGAACTATTTCTCATCTATTTCCCTCTTAAGAAGTGAGTACTCCAGGATGCCTAAGAACAGAGCATATCAAGGCTCCATTTTCTCTCTACTCTCCACAGCAGACAATTTCAAGATAATCATACCCAATTCTTTTGCTTTGGAAGCTTTTATATTAAGATATCACCCAACAAAGTTTACAAAATTTTCAGCGTTCGATACTTTTTTCTGACACAGTGGCAATAAATAATAATTACAGAAAGCATGAGAGAATTACTTGATCATAGAATCAGAAAGTAGAATTCGGCTACAGTGTTAAATCCTGTGAACTCGTGTGGGTTGTCTTAACTTTTCTTTAGTTTCTCAAGTCAGGTGTAATTTTTTTACTTTCTGTTTACCCTGTTATTTATAGCCATTTGCATGTTGTTTTCCTCAGTCCTGAAGATGCTAGGAGCTCAAAGAAAAAAGCTTTTTGTGAATTTCTGGGGTTAGCTTATTGAAATCAAATTCCTTATTGCAATGATTATACTCACATGTATGCCCATGTGCCATGCTCTTTCATATTACCTAACAACATACTGGAGTTTAATGTTCACTAAGTTTCTTACAATAACTGAATGTCAATATGTTGTCAAATTATACTATTACAAAGACCATTATCCTTACCCTGAAACATATGGAGATATTATCAATACACAAAGCATTGAAATAAATGCTTTCCACTGGAATAAGATAGCACAGATTTTTAAATTTAACTCTCAAAAAACCAGTTTGATTTTGCACTAGGGAAAGCTGCAGAGGGTTTGTTATATCAGTGAATCATTTGAAGTGGCATGGACAAAAGAAAAAACAAGGAAAATATTCTTTGATCACAGACAGAAAGGTAAATTTTGAGCAAATAAAAAAATTTTTGAAATTCTTTCTTCAAATATGGAGAAGTGATTGAACTCTGGGCTTTTTAAGGAAGTCTGTGGATGGTGAAAATTTAGATGGATTTGGAAAGCAAAAAAATTGATGGAAGAAAAAGTCATCTTGAAGTTCTAAATACAAAATCTTCACTTCTAGTTGCAAAAGTCCTCAAATGGTACACTGCTGGATTCTGGAAGAATATTCAAAGCGTTCCTTCTCTTTGTTGCTTTAATTTTTATGCTCTTCCTAGAATACTGTAGGTTATTTTGTTCAAAGAATGCTGATTTAAATGGGCTTGAGTCTATTTTCTGGCAAATTACCTGGAAAGGAGTATGAATTTTAAGGTGATTAAATTTTCTCATGACACTTTCACAATAATATAGATGAGGACCATTGTCACGGAATGATATACTTTATATAACTCAGTGGGATATAAAATAAAAAAAATATGTTTAGGGTAGATATCAAATACCATAAAACAAAAATAGGACTTATTGTCATATGTAAAATGATGGTTTCAGAGCTGGCTATTACCACTCAGGAGTGAGATCATGGAGTTATGACTCACAGCTCTTTAAAAGCATCAGTTTAGTATTTAGAAATTGTGAAAAAGCAATACAATGTTAGAAATTGTTAGTAAAGAAATAGATAATAAAACCTGGTTTAACAACTTCTTGGATACTTAGTGTATAACACAGGAAATAAAACTCTGATTGACTAGTTCTTATACCATCATGGACAGGACACATCATTAGATGATGCATTGATTTTTCCCAGTATTTCCCTGCATTTATAATATTATCTTTGGATATTTAGCTAATTCATATGCAGAATTATTTAAATTAACTTCAAAGAGCAATCAAGAAAAACATAAGCACAAGTCACCATTGTAGTCATTAATGTAATCAAGAAATACTGAACTTCATTTTAAAACAGTCAATAGAAATTTTGGCCCTGTGCATGCTGTCTAAAAATGTTACTTTGACCTTAAGTTCACCAGTCTTATGCCAAACTAGGCCCTCTGACAATATAATGCAACTTCTCTCTGTTTGAGACTTTTTGAACAGATGAGTTCAGGTGTTTTAACTACCTGACTGATCCTTGTGATTGTCCACACTGACATAACTGTTGAAAAGCTTTTGTGTTAGAATATCCACCTCTGCAAAATGTTGCCCTCGTGACAGGAACAGCAGCACATGGCCAGCATTGCACCGGTGAAGATGGAGATTGCTGGCTAGAGGGTGCCTTGTAGCTTCCACAAGCTTGCATTTTGACAGCTCCTTACTGGCCAGGCTCTTCTAACTTAAAGCCAGTTTTCAAGCTAATATTGCAGTGGGAATAATCAGATAAATAAAGACTTTTGTGCAAGCTTGACTGTGAATTAATATGATAACAAAGACACATTCTTTATAACCAGTAACAATATTGCTTTTACTTTGACGAACTTGTGGTTTAAACCATAGATACAAACCTGGAGTTATATCCCAAAGAAGCACTTGGTTGTTAATAATGGAAGCTTTTACCTTTCATTTTAGACACTGTCAGACATATGGTCTGATTCAGGATGTTCTTCTCTGTGAAATATTAAGACACACTCCTTCTCTACCCCAGCCACCCACATACAATAGTCTCTAAGAGGAAAGAATAAGAACACTGGAAGAAAAAATATCAAGCAGAGCTGATATTTATCAGACTCAGCTGATACCAGTAAACAATAGTTTGTTTGGTTCCAACACTTATTTCATACACTAACATGTTTAAGGATGTTGATTTTGTCAATAAACGGATGATTTGATACAGTGCCTTTGATGTAAACAACCATTTTTGTTTTGATCTCCAAGTTTATAATAGCCCAAGAACCCAAACAAAACATTTCAACTTCTTACGTGCAATTTGGTTTTTAATTCCTCCATCATTATTCTGATTATTGCTCTCATCCTGCTATCTATCCTGACCTTGAGCTACCGTGACATTGCAGTGCTATGGGAAATCAATGTAGCAAAAATTTCTCATGCTACCACAACAATATTGATTTAGGTACAAAGACTAAATATCCGATAATAGAATGGATAAAGAGATTAAAAGAAAGAAAACACATGTGTTTTTGGATGTCTAATAAGTTGTTTGTAAAAATGGGTGTGGTCCGTGGAGTAGAAAAAGGCTTGTTTACTGAGTGCATGTAGCTGAATAAAGCTTTCTACCAACATAATTAGCAGTAGCCTTGCATCTGGACCTGGCTGCATACTTCAGCCTTGACCAAAATGACTAAAGGGATATTCCAGACCAAATGACATCATGCTCATTATATAAAGTACAGAGAAGAAGGAAGAAGAGGGGGTGTTTTGAGTATGGTGATTGTCTTCCCAAACCTACGTGTCCTTTAGGACTATTGTTCATGCAGTCATTTATAGTTAGGGTTTTGAGGGACCTGAACTCTCTAAGGTCAGATGGTTAGTTGTACTAACTGGATCATGTCTTTCATTCTTTTACTGTGTGTTTCCTGTCTTCCTTCATGCTTGTGGCTTTTCTGGAAACAGTTTACAGCTTCATCTATGTGTTTGTCTGAGTATTTGAGAGAGAGACAATCTGAGTAAATATGGAAAAACCTAGAGAATGTGTCTGAAATTAGATTGATTTGCATTTAACTGTTTCCCAAATGAAAAAATTAATACTTATTTTCTCTTACCAGCAACTAAGAATGAAATTTTCTCCATTTTGCCATGTAAAATTATTTTTCATGTCAGAAATAAGATTTTTCCAAACTTGACTGGAAATTTCCATAGTTCCTTTTTTAATTTTGTTGAATGTAAGTTTATATGGATATTATTTGTTAAATATTATGTTGTAGATGGCCACAGTGCACTGGAAGGGAAGACTCTCCCTCCTATTGCTCTACAGAATTTAGACAACATTTACTAACGTTCAACTGATTTTTGCACAGTAGTGAAAGAAATTTTCTTAATAGTATTATATATATATATAGTATAATTATATATATATTATTAAATATATTTCATAGTATAGTTTGGTGAGATAGAATTCTAAGCTAACAGAAACTATATTGAATGTATAATAAACCTTCAGTACTTTAAATTTGAATAGTTAGGTTTAACTAGCAATTAATTTCTATGGGACTGCAAGTAGTACAAGTAAAAGAAGTTTATATTGTTTGGACTGATTAATGTGTTATAAACATACGAAAAGTAACATGTTCCCTTTTTATGTACAAAGCAAAAGGAGTGTTTCCTTTCCTGAAGTACAGCTTTCTGACAAATTCATTTTTAGAGTATTATTTAGAAAAGACATCAGTCTTTTAAAATGCTGCTGCCATGTTTGTTACTATTCATTGGTTTGGTGAATTACCATTCCCTTCTACTCTCTTCTCTCACCCTTTTTTAGAAGGCTATTTATTTATTTTTCCTGTTGGAGTGTAGAGAGAATGAATTTACATAATTCATCTTTAAGTGCAATAGCAGTCTTCCTCATGACTAGAAAAGAGGTTTTGTGTGCAGGTTTTGACTTTTAAAATTAATTTTAGATAGAGCTTGACAGCAGTAAAAGTTCTTGGTCAGTTCTGATTTTATAAAAGTAGAAAAAGGTGCATCCAATATTAGGATGTTTTGGATTACTCTGTTTTGCAATTAATGACAACCTTAGTCTCATGTGACAAGTGCTTATCATAGCAGGCAGACAAAAGAAGGAAAACAATGAAAGGAAGCAGTGGGGGAAAACAAACTAAAACCCCCACAAATATTAAGTTTCTTTGGCCAAAATAGGCAGAGAAATTTAAGGATGCTGTTTGTTCTGCTTTCTTCAAATGAGACAGAGATAAGAATTAGAGTAAGACAAGAATCTCTACCAGCTTAGCTTTAGAAAAAATATTTATTCTTGTCCTGTTGACTGGTCTTTACTGTCTGCAAATTAAGGTTGGCTGTGTAGTGCAAAAGACTTTTTTCAAGGGTAACCAGTGTACTCTATTTGGATAGATATCCTGATTCATTTCAATCTCTTGTTCTGAAAAAAAGACAAAGACATGGAAGATAGGTAAGGAATAAAATTTGGTTGATGGGTTGCCATCTTAACTTTCCAGTACTCCTATGGTGCTATAACATTGCAAATTTTTTTGCTTCCTTTAATAACATCTCTTTTTATTATGTGGGTAATTTCCTAATTAGTATAATACTCTTCTCTAACTATTATAATCCAATTGAAAACACACCAGAAACAAGTGTCTCCCAAGATGCACTTCATCCACTTCAGATAAACTACTTGGTTGTCAGTCTTTCTCTCAGGTTTCCCAGCTTGATTTTCAGCATTTAGTATAAATAATTAACCTCAGCATGTTCTCAGGAGTTAAGCAATCAAAAATGTTTTCCTTTTATTATCTTAGCAGCATATGCTGCCTTTAGGCCTCCAGAAAATGAGGACTCAAACAAGAGTATTAGTGATTTCCTTACTACAGGAGAATTCAAGCACCTCAGTGAGGCCTACTTAGAGCCAAGACTGAGATTGGGTTCAGAAATGATGGAGAGGGAGAGAACATTCTCATAATATATGCTCTATCAAAATCCTACCTTCCAGACAGCCTCTTAATGACCGTACATCTACAAAATATTATAACTAACCCTTGGTCTGTTCTAATGTACAGAAGTGGCTCCTGCAGGTCTAGGCCTCCAAGAATTCGAACTACACAAATATAATCTGATGTACTGAATATGTTCCTAGTCATCATTTTGTTACTGTGAACGTGACAACAGTGAATATTCTTTACTGACATTAAACATTCTCTTTTTGCCAAAAATATTTGGAGAGCACAAATTCCTTCTTTGGCATTCTTGTATTTTGATGCTTGGGCTTGTCACATGTTAAATAACTGCTTGTGTATTTTGAGAACAGTGTGCATGCCTTCTCACAAATCACAGGGAGCACTAAAACTTTAAGCTGTCACCTTAGAAACTCTCAAATGGGTTTTTAATCAGGGTAATTGCCAGCACACAGATCCCATCAGAAGAACTATGGCACCAAAGTGCTTTAAAAGAGAGAGTAGAAAACTGTCAGTCAGGAACTTGGATGTAAAGATTTCTTAACCAATGCACTTGTTCAAATAAGCAGGACTTGATTCACCAAAAGCAAAGTTGCACCAAATGTAGTCATTAAGTATTTCCCGGCTAAAAACCCCAAGAGTATGTGATAGCCACTCTGACTAGTGTTGCATCTGAGCTACTTGCATCTTTAGTCCTATTAAAAGGTTAAAAGATTAGTTGCAATATTTCCCCTGTTACATGATAAATTGGGAAATGGAAAAATCAAGAGATTACTGATGTTCTTTCTCATGTTAATCCACTTGTCTGACCTTCCTAGCACAGAAATAGCAGCTTTCTCCCCCAGCAGCCCAGATTCAAAAGTGGATTAGAGACAAAGCAGCAGAGTTAAGAACTCAAAGCATCAAAACAGAGCATTTATCAACTAAACATCCCTGTGACCTTGCCCCTCACAGAATGCAAGTCTGTTTGTTACATGTCTGAGATATGAACACAGAATGTATACTTTACTCAAAATCAACAGTGTGACCCGTGAAAAGCAATTTCTGTTATCAGGGTGCAAAAGGCAGAGGGTTGTTTTTATATTTTCGAGTGAAATATTAAGCTAAAATTCACGTCAGGATTAACATAGGGATGTGATCCTGTGTCTCAGAGCCATCAAATTTCTAGGAAAGTTTTCTCTGATAAGCAGCTGTCTCAAGAGATGAACAAAGCTGGAACAGGAGAGCATGTGCAGCTATGTTTCTATCAGATATTTGATACACAACCAGCAATCAGGATGAAGGGATAATATTAATATCACCAACAATTTATTTTTCTCATTGAATACCTACACTGCTAATGGGAATATGAAAAAGATTGCTTTTCTGCAGCAGAACAAATCAAACCTTTCCAATTATTTAAAGTGTACACTAATTCCTGCTGCTTATTTGAGTGTTTCTTCCGTGGCAGGTAACTACATGCTTTTAGGACTGCTGTACAGATCTGCTTTTTTTGCTTCTGACAGTGGTGATCTCTTAGCTTTCCACCAATTGCCAAATTCAAAGGCAATGGAATGTAAAAGCTATCTGTTTTCAATGAAAGGTACTTTGTAAGGAGCAGAGAACATTTAACATCTAGGTTAGGAGCCTTGCCAAGTAATTTTACTACATCTCTGAATGTAAGTACTTCTCTCTCTCACTGAATCTTGGTTTACTGAGAGTAGGAGAATCAGGGAGAGAACTCGATGCATGAAAGTAAAGGAAGAGTCTCCCTACTCGGGCTTCCACTCAGCAGGAGATGACAATTTTGTAATGATATCTAGTATCATGTATAAGTTATAAGCTGTCTGTGTAAAGGACATAATTTTTTAGTGTTTGTGCAGCATTAATGAAAATTAATCAATGAAAGTAACAAGCGTTGAAGAGCTAAGACCTTCAAAATGAGTAGAAATGTGTCTGAACTAAAACCTAATGTACATCCCTTACTTTTAGAAAGTTTCCTTAATAAGATTTTATTTGAGAAGATATCAGTGTGTGTACTTGATCTTATTTGTTTCATGTTGTATGATCCTATATCTCAGCACAGAATCCCCTGGTATGATCAACATTATTTTGTATTCTGAACTGCTTGAGGACACACACAGAGACCTCACACAACTGCCTGATGTAAATGCTACTGCTACTATCCTGGTACTTGCATAGCTGGAGGCAGAGTTTGACAGTAACAGGCTGGATGATAAACGTTGATGTTTTCACTCTGAACTGTGCTGGTGAAGGTGTTGAGATCTTCTGGGATCTGTATTATATCATAAGAGTCTATAATGTCCATGTCAGAGGCATACACTTTGTCTGGTGTCATAAGATGATTCTGGCTTCAGCAACTTGCCAGTAATACCAATATGAACAGGAATCCAAAACAGATGAGTGGAGGTTAGCAGAGTAAAACCACTGTCCTTCACATTATGTCTGTGGGAGCTGTTCAAGTGATTTGATTAGACCCTTGGGTATGTCCAGAAGAATTAGAGAAATCCATTCCATGTCTCCATTATACTCAAAAGTTATGCAGTTGTTTTTAGATAACATATTTCTCTGCAATAATTTATGGGATGATATCAACGAATGAGATGGGTCAAAAGCATTTGCAACACCAGTAAAATAGCAAAAGCCTCCTTTTTCACCTTCATTTGGGCACTGTGTAGCAATATCGAATTTTCCAATTTCCAATGCTTGACCTAAATAGCACAATTTAAAGGTAAGATTGCTGCAGTGTAATCTAGGATTTTTTGAACTAGAAATTGCCATAACCCAAGGGTAATGAAATACATTCTTCAGAACTATCCAAGCTAAAATAGCACCTCTGTCACAGATATTCTCAAAAAAACTAAGCAAACTGACAGAGGCAAGTATTGCTTTCCAACTCTTCTCTGTAGTTACAACAGGTTCGTGGCTTAGGTAAGAGGGAAAGTATCTGTGAAAGTACGAAGTAACACTTACAGCATTATTAGCTCTGCTTGCTAAGCAGGCCAAAAAGCAAGCTTCTTTTCACTACATGCCTCTGATCAAATGCCTTTTAGCATTTCAGCTGCAGAGGAATTGCTTTTTTGGCAGGCTTGCTCCATCTTCTTGTCTGTGCCAGCTGGCTCTAGTACCCATGTGGATTGGTCAGTATGAACAGCCAGTACTTCCACATCTTCCTTTTCTAGGAGATCTTCTGTCCCTGGAGAGTCACCAGGGTGATTTTATTCTGCTAGAAGTCCAGCATATACTGCAGAAGAATGAAGGAGTAAAGCAGCCGTATGATGAGGGAGCTGCATAACTTAACTTTGAATGCCTGTACAAGAAATCCATGGCTCTTGGTCTCATTCACACAGTCTACAGAGTGATGACTTAACACCTGGTGATGAGTAAATCTCTGTAACTGGCAGCTCTTCAGCTAGCTCTATAGGAGGTTAATGGCAGAACAATAATCCTGCTCCTAGCACAAAGGGGCAGTACTTTTAATAATTATTCCAGACATAAAGAGGGTTCTGTCCCATTGCATGGATCAGTCTGATTATTGTAGTTTTTTCTAGCTGCTTTTAGTAGAAGGTTGATAGAGAAATTCAAAATTGCTTCTCCCCGATTATATATGTTCTACCTTAGGCTATAAACATTCAGTAGTTTCCCTGTCTAACAATGCATTTGCCCTTCCCTTTTTCCTCTCTTTGTATTACAAATCTCTCCATATAAAACACCAGACTATTCTGGGTAGACCATTGTGGGAATTTACCAGCCTCCTGACAATTTAGCAAGTAAATGATTGATTCAAAAACACTTAAAGCTTGTTAAAGAAAAACTTAAGATTTGCCAATTTATTGTCTGTGTGGGGTTGAAGTATTAAGTCCACATAATCAAAGTCTCACAACAATCTCAGCACATGGCATGACTTACAATGCATCCTGTGAAAGTCAATATACTATATAATTTGCCTAGAGCATCTCAAAATAAACACTCAGTTGTTACAGCTGGTAATAGCTGGGCTCTAAAACTGGAAACTTCCGGTTGCACAAGTGGAAAATCATGGATATCTCAGCATATGCCCAACCTATTAACTAAGCATCCCTTAGCACCTTGTGCTTGTTAGAAGGCTCATACTGTATATTTACATCTGAATTAAGAATTATATATATATACACATGTGCATAAGGAACAACTTTATTTGGGGAGCAGAAACCTCTATTTCAGTTATACCTGATTGGTAGCTCTGACCAAAGTCGTTACAGCAGCAGACCCCTTGACTATGTTTCACTGAAGGTGACACCCATACATCTGTTTTCCTCTTGCCAAGATTGTCCTGTGGTGTGGAATGCAAGAGGGTAGACAAGAACCTCTTCAACAAAAATGACAATGTCCTTAATATACAGGCTTGGAAAATACCATGTCTCACTTCTATACATCCAAGTGGCTCTATAAATGTAGGATATTTCAGATAGACTACTCAAATTGTAACGTTTAGTTTTTGCCCCACTAGGAATAGATTGGAAATACAGAACAAGAACCATAACCAAGCAGAGAAACTAAAGAACAATTTCATTTCTACAGTGTGCTCAAACAGGAAGATCCTTATTGTGGTCTCTTGAAACCATCAGCTTTTCTCTTTCTTTTTGCTACTTCATCTTTCCCTTCTCCCCTCTCACATTTCTATCCCTCATGGGAGGAAAAAAACATGTTGTTTCTCCAAAGTGATTGCAATCTCTGTATCATCTCAGATAAATTACTAGCAGCAGGTGAAAAGAGAAGTCATAAAATGACTTGCCTGTGTTTTGTAAAATAAAATTTGTCAGTGAAGTATGTACATAGAGTCTACTCTAGGGGAATTTTGCCCACTTGTTCTGTTTCCACTCTCAATCTCTCACACTTGTAGAAAGCAAGTACTTACCAAAGGTGCTTTCAGGACTCCTTCTCTTGTCTCCCAAAATGTTACCAGAAAGATAGAATATTCTTGGGCAAGAACTCTGGCCTTGCTATATGTTGTCTCCCTCTGTGTCCCTGACACCTGGAGGTAAAAAGGCTGACTAAATGCTCTACCATGGCTCAGTCCTATCAGGAATTTTCTCAGCATGCCCAGTAATAGCAAAACCAACTCTTTGGCAGGGCATTTTGGAGACTGTACCTTCTTCCTCGTTGCTTTATGAATTTTATCTTTCTGAGAAAATGAAAGTAAACACTTCCAGGATATCCAGGGTACCTCTATCCTGTGCTCCATCAATTCAAAAAACTGTCGACTAAATCTTTCAGTCTGATTTCATTCAGAACTTCTAAGTGAAGCAGATAAAATTTGTTGAGTAGTCCAAACATTCCCTTCTCCCATTAAAAATAAATGTTTACAAGCATCAAAGATTGCTATCCTTACTTTAGCAACAGACAGACATGATAGGAGAGGAGATAGAGTAATTTGACTGAGCACTGGCTAAGTAAGACAAAGTAAGGATTAGCTGTCATGAAGTTCAGTGCTTCCTCTAGTTTAGATTTATAAGAAAGAAACCGGAAAAAGAAATATGAACTCTATAAGAAGCTTTTTTAGAAACTTCAGCTTAGAGGAGATATTTATTGGGTATTTGGAAAGTTGGTATTTTGTACACCTGCTTTGGTTTTAATAATCTATTATTTTAAGTATCTAATTTTCTTCTTCCTTCTCAACCATCTCAACCAACTTTATTGGAGGCAGTTTTAGCAAATTGGGATTTCTTGTTCCTTTCTTTTTTCACAAAAACAGTAGCAAACCTGATGAGACAGGCAGAAATATAAATTGAAAGAATGGCATCCTTCATAGTTGATATCAATTATTGAGATTTATATTCTATAAACAAGCGTGTTTATATTTTTCTGTACTGCATCTTACATTCCCTGGACTTCTGATTTTTGTGGTTGTACCTTAAGCACTTTGTGTGCTTGTAAGCATGGCAGTTCTTTCCCAGTGTGCACAATAACATTCCAGAGGTATTCAAAGCACCTGTTTGACAGAAAGAAGAAACAGAAAAAGAAGTGAAAAATTACTATTCGTCTTGTTGGAGTGGTTGGCAACACACTTTTCTTAAAAAAACCCCATAAGATTATGTTTTACTGAAAGATATCTTAAACACAGTTGTATTATCTTAACATCTTAAAATATTATATAATCACACAGTCTGCATTAGGTCTCCTGTACCATTAGCTGTGTTCTCATTTCCAAATGGTGTTCAGACTGTGGGAACAAAATCATGAGTGACAATGAGAATAGCTGCTGTCTGATTAGAGGGAGAGAGGATAACATGAAGGCTATTCAAGACAGAGGTTTGGATATGAACTTCCATACAAATAGTACTGAAAGTTTTGAAATATTTTTTTCTTGCTATCACCTTGGAGAAAGTTTGTGCCTAATGAAAATATATTGTAGGCCTTAATGTAGTAATCACAAGAGAGAATTGCACATTTTTAATCCTTTAAAGATGTCATTTAAATATTATCTATCCTCTATGAATATTTGATGCTCTTTAAATATTCCCTGGAAAAGTAAAAATAACACATTTTTTAAAAGATTTTGGCAGCAGTAATATAGCTAGAATGTTTTTCACTTCTAGAATTAGTAATACGTCCACTTTCTGCAGGCCGATCTCACTCTTCAGCATTAGAAAGATAAATTCCCAAAGATGGAGGACAAATAATCTGGAAAAGGTCAGAGGGAGCGGAATCAGAAGTAAAGCTACAAGGGAGGAACCATGGGATATATTTCTCTCTGATTTCTCCTAAAGGAGAAATATGTTGTGAAACATCCCTTTAAGAAAATGTATTCTGTATTCCAAAGAGCTGAAGTGCCTAGATAAATCAAACCCTCACTCCAGACTGCAGAATATTTGAAAGATGAGATAAAGGAACATAACAGAGTGGTCAAAATCAAGGATATACCATTCATTCAATTCTCTTCCCTTTCCCTCATCCCACTATACATATGTGTGTAGGTCTGTGCATGCATGTGCACATAAACGCTTAAGTTAGCCTGACTACTTTAGTTTAGATACGTAAAGTGAAGCTTTCCTAACAAAATCCTCTATTTAACAATTGTGGTGTAAATCTGATTAGTACATATTTTTAGGCCTGTAAACCTTTAGTCTCAGCAATTTTTGTAGCCTGAAATGTCACAGGATAACTGTCATCCAAAAAAGATTTTTATTTTATCATCATAAAATATATTGTCTTTGCATTCGGATACTATGTCAAAAGTTCCCATTTTAATTTATCTGAAACTGTTTATTATTTTGTGTAAAGCTGATGTGACCTGTGTTCATTCCTCTCTAATTATAACAAAAAAGCAGTAGTTTTTCTGTTGTCTGTTCAGTGACTGACATATTTTTTACTGAATTATTCATCTGCCCCCTGCTTTTAAAATTGCTTTCTCGTGATAGATTTTCATTCCAAGCAGAGTAGCAGTGTTAAGAATTTCTTAGGTGTTCTATCAGTTAAGGATGTTCCCTGTTTACAGTCTTGAAGAAGCTGTAACAAGCTTTAATACTCACAGTCATTACTGTGCGTCCCGAGTATGCAAATGCAGCAAAGCTGTTATTCCTCTCTTAACATTTCCTTCAGGGTCTGTACTGTGAGTTAACACTTGGTTATATTAGTGAAGCCAGGGAAATGATATGTTTACCACTGCAGCTCAGGAAATGTATGGTTAAGTGTCAGTTGTTAGCTTGGTCATAAACCCCCTTTGCAACATCAAAAAGTGGCATTTATCACCTTAGGAGAAGGCTAATTAAGCTAGAGGACTTTGTTTAAATTCCCAAATAGCTTGCAGTGCATGAAGGTCCCTTGTGCATAATCCATTCTGATTCAAAATGCTACAGGAAAACAAGAGCAAGACAGAGACAGAACTGGAGGAGCAATGGGGCCATGGATTAAAGGCACATACATTATTCAAACCTTTCTCTGCCTTCAGTGGAGAATTCAATTAAATGTTTTTGAGCTTTCATTGTTGGGATATGAAACTAAGTTCTTCCTTCCTGGAGAGGCAAGAGTGTCTTGTCAGAATGGTAGCCAGCCAGCCATTATGAGTACCAACATGAGCTTGTTCTTATAACTTGATACATAAACAAGCTGGGACCATAGAAAGCCATTTTGGTTGGTTTTTTTGTNTATATATATATATATATGTATGTATGTATGAATAGTAATGGCTCATAACTTTCACCACTGAGTGTAGCCATTCTGATTTGATGCTGGAATTGCAGCTGCAATGAGCCATACAAAAGCTTGATTGTGGATCTGGAAAAGAGATTGGCAGTCTCAGAGTGAACACAGGAACACCATAGGAGTGAGAGGAATCAGAATCCCTGCTGGGCCTGGTACCCAGAAAGGACAAGTGGTACCACAGAGTTTACAGCAAGAAATTGCAGATAGAGAAATAATCAGACATTAAAAATCTTGTTGATAACTCTATACGTTATAATAGCTTTACTAAAAAAGGCAAGCTAACTCTTTCACATGAAGTAGACCACCAGATTTTCAAAGGAGCTATAGAAATGACTGGGTTTCTGACAAGATGTAGGAAAAGATTGAACTACCATCAGTTTGAAGGGTTTTGAAACAATACTTTATATACAATCAAGAGTTGAGAAAATGCAGATTTATTTATAATAGCAAGAAGCAAATAATCCATGGGATCCTATTTTGAAAGCAAAATATTACTTCAATTGACAAGGATATATATGCATACAGATGTGTACATATACATGCATGAGTATGATATATATTATGTAAGTGTTGACTAGTTGCCTGCTTCAGATTTTTCCAGCTTGTGAGCTACTTTATTCATTAATAGCTTATGCACTAAAGCCAGTGTGTTGCCCCTGTCTTGTAGCTGAATTGGTCAGCTTTCTGTATAAGTGTTATTATATGTGGATTTCGACCTTTTATCAGTTTATCTGTTGAGGAGAATGCCAGCTTTGCATCTGCTCATGTCTTTGCCCTTTATCCATGGAGTTACATGTACTTTCATCTTTCTTTACACAAAATTTAATTAGTTTATTCTCACACAATAATCTCTATTGATTTGTTTCTTTATGTTTTGATTGTGCTGAGACAAATTATCTTCTCTGCTTGACTGCTACTTGCATGTAAACTTAACTACCAATTACTTTTCATACTTTGTTCTTAACAGTGATTGAGAACAAAAGCTGTCTTCTTTAAAAATGTATAACTATTTAGTTGGCTTTAGTCAGGACTCATGTTGATGAAAGTGCACTAATTGTTTAAAAAATAATTCTGTTGTCTTTAAAGGAATTTCAAAATATGGTTGTTTAGATTAGGGCCTTATTACTGTAAGTGAGCCCACAGTAATAGTGGCTCAGATAATTTTGAGTGCTTAAAGAAAAGAAGCTGAATAACATTAATGCCCATTCAGAAATGTGCAGTCTCTTGGACTAGGTTAGGAACAAAACTGTTGGATCATTGATACTTCAAGGCAATATAAATATTTCTGTTAATACAGTGATTCAACTGTAATAAGCATTCTGTAAGATCCCACTTAGGGCAAGGGGGAAAAGGAAAAACAGGCAGAAATGTCCTGCTCTTTGAGAAAACAGGGCAATCTGGAGATGAGAAATTAGAGGAAAAAAAGTAAAGGAAAAGGATAGGAAATAATTCTAAAGTTCAGCAAGGCAGTGGAGTTTACCATATGTTGAAATAACTTTCAAATGCTTTCAAACGAAAGTCTAGGTTAGGAATCCTTTCATTACTGTTCCCTTTGCCTTCCTAGTAGAGCTACCCCTTTTTCCTTGTGAGACAGATAAAGTTCCTTAAGAGCAGCTGGAACTGTGGCTGAAAATGAGTGCTTTTCTGATGTCTTTTGAGATGACAGCAGCACTTCACTATGCTTTGTTATGAGTTGTAAAAAAGTAACTCCTGGTGGTGGTATCTATAGTAGCCAGCAATTTAGTGCACTAGAAGTCAGTCAGTTGACAAAAAATGTGTAGAGGCCCCTACACCAACATTACAGGCAGTTTGGGATTTTTAGTTGGGACTAGATCTATTCTTTTCTGCTGGATCAGTCATCCTCACTATGCAAAAGGTTGCAGCTATCCAAAACGTAAGTCTTTGGTTGTAACTCTTCTGTCCCTAGGAAGGACTGGAAAGTGTGGTGCACGCTCAAACCAGAGAATCTTGTTAACTCCCTCCCAAAAGAATCTACTTGTATCAGAATTTCTCTGCAAAGAGAGCAACACAAAATAAACTGGGTTAAGTGAGAGCTTTATTTCAAAAGCGCACTATCACTGCACTAAGACACTTGCTGTTCTGTCTCTGAACATCAAAGTTATAACTATTTGTTGAAGGAATGACTGAAAGAAGGGGCTGATAAAGGAAAACAAATCTTACACAAATGTTTTCTCATTTTGACAATGTTTTTCCAGCTTTTGCGCATAGGAGAAAGCTGATATAGGAGAAAATGAATTGCAAGTTGATTGAAGAAATTATCTTCATAACCTTCTGAGAATAAGATGTTAAAGAAATCCACTCCAAGTTTTAGTCTTCTGGAGAAAACTCAGAACATTACTAGGTTCTGTTTGGATGCCCATACCACATAGGCAGGATCAATAATGGGGATAATTATTTTAATACTCAGACATAAAATAATAACTCAGAGAGTAATTCTGTTGGGATAGATTTCCAAACCCTTTCACTGCTGTCTCTTCCAAAGAAGTATATTCTATTTTAGTTCACCTGCAATTTAACATATAACTGCTGTAAGTAAATGAGCTGCAACATGCCTTCTTTCCCATTATGTGTGTCCTGAGACATTACTGCTATCAAAAAGTTTCTTTCAACTGGGTATTACCCCTAACGTAAGGGAAAAGAAGTGAATTTTGTTTGGTCACAGTAGTCTTCTTCTGAGAAAACTGGGTTTTGTGTTTGGTTTTTCTCATTTGTATTGGAAATAAAGCATGAGTCTTCAATTATTTGTAGTAGTTCATAGTATAGCATATATAGACTGCACCAAAGACACAATAATGCTCTTCCAAAATGAAAGGTCTTTATCTCAAATTGCTTCTCAAGGCTTTTGGGAGAAAATATGTGTCCAGTTGGAGCTACATATTAAGACATTTCTATTTGTCATTCAACTACTTCATGTCAATAATACTTAAGATTCTCTGACTGAATAAAAAACTTTCATCAGCAAATTGAGCTATAGGCTTGTTATGAGCTCATGTTGTTCTATCATGGTTCAAGTACAGAAGAGGGAATCAGATTAGTATGAAGTTTATTAATCAGAATGCTACAGATTTCCTAAATACCTCTGAAAGATGCTTTTTAAAAGTTCATTTCACTTCTTGCAAAGCTTAAAACTTCTCTACTGAAAAAAAAATGAGTTCACTTCAAAATGCCACATAAGGAAGTGGATAAATACAAAGTGAGATGCTGCAAATGGTGCAGGATGGCACCACTGCACTCCCTGGTGATAACACACTGCTGGTATTCACTTCTCTCACCACAGGACAGGGGAGGAGAAGGCACAACTGTATTATCTTAGCTGTTGTGATATATTAAGCCTGACATGCTGCCAAACCCCATGTGTATTAATAAGTTTCTCCCACTGATCCCCAATGGCACTCAGATGGGTTCATTGGTAGATCGTGGCAGACATTTAAATGTTTGAGTTGGGCAATTTGAGATGAACTGTCATGATTCATTATCCCTATTGAGGGAACAGTGCCAGGAAGTATCTGGCTGATGACTTGAGAGACACCTAGTAAGCAGAATAAAACCCCAACTCACTCATCAAATCTCTCAGCATTGCTGAGGGGTCTAAACCCAATGACCAATACAACACACTGCCACTTGTAATAAGCCAGGAATTAAAAGCTGTTGTTATTAGGGACTTAAACTCAAAGGTTGGCAAACAATATGCTCCCAAATCACAGTCTATCACCAGCTGATGACTACTGCCTGCCCCTTGCCTGCAGGGTGTATCCGCGTGTGTGTAAATGCAGATTGGAAGACAATGAATTACTGGTTACAGAAATAAGCAGCTCCTAATTCCTTTTAAAATGTAGGGTTTTTTAATGTCCCTGCCTCCTTTTAAGGAGCTGATTGTTGACAGCAGTGCAGAGCTGAGCCATTTTGCAGTACTAAGTAAAGACTTTTGACTGAAAGGGTCAAGGTGACAATGGGAAGACTGATTGCTTTTGAATCCAGCCTATATTCTGTCTCATGAATTCTAAGCAGAATTCAATTGTTTTATCTTCTATTCTTTCTCAGGTAATACACAGAATCTTCAGTGTAGTGATAGTAAATCCTTAAACAAATTTCTAGAGTTTTTACTGTCCAGAAAGCTGACTATTATAGAAGGTTGTGCCTCTATATTAAAAAAAAAAAAAAACAAAAAAACCCCTAAAGTTCTTAGAACAAGAAGAATTCTAAAATTCTGGAGGACAGGGATAGTATTTGACTTATAACCTAATATAAGGAGAAGTAGATAACCATATCTACCCTCCTTTTTCTTTATGAAGGAATGACTTTACGAGATATTTTTTGTTCCATCATTGCAGGATAATCAAATGTCTCAGGTTTCTTCACCTGCCATTGTAATTGCAAATGTGTTTACATATTTTTTGTGAAGAAATGAATGAACCATTTTTACTCAAGTTCTTCCAAAGGTCTGTAATTAACTGTGTTTTGGCACCAGGACTGAATCTACTAGCTAAAGGTTAAGCTTTATAGGTTGACAGTTCCAGTTATATTTGCAGGACCACTTTGGTGTCTTTACACTGTTTCTTAGGCTTGCCAGGTATTGTGGATTGCTGTCAGTCACTTTTCAAAGACTCTAAAATAAATTGTGTTTCTTCAAAAAGTATTTTCCTGAATCTCTTATCTGCCATTTGTCCCCTCATCTATATGCATTTATTAAAGATGTGTCAGTATGAACGGTTTAAAGATGTGATTATTTAGCCTTTTTGGTGGAAGAAAAAACAGCTAAAAATACCTGAGGAGCAAATCAAATGCAGCATTCTTTCATATTTGGATGAATAGTTACGTCGTTAGAGAAAATGAATTTTGTGACCTTTCCTACTACTATCTTTTGTTGTGCAGCATTCAGTATGAATGGTGGTTTTTGCTTTGAAGGCACATTCAGTAAGTCAGCATTAGGGTACCCAGCTGCCTGGGAGCCACGGTGCAGAAAAACAGAGGACAATGACAGTCAGGAATGAAATGCCTTTGCAAAGCTACTATGGACAAAGGTATAATTATGTTGTATTATTATTCTTTCATACATCTCCTAGTCTATGAGTGCAAATACACACATTTTTCTTGTCTGGATAATGCTTTGGTTTGAAAAAGCTCTTAAGGAATCCTCTTATCTCTCATTTCTTTTTGTGGCACAATGATTTGATGTGTTTATAGATAGTGCGATTTGGCTAAATTGAAATCTATTGCCAAAATAAAGCTCATTGGGACCTGAATTTGTATTAATACTTTTCAGTGTAACAAAAATAAGAAGGAGGGTTTAATTAAGGCTCTATGATGACATGTGTGTTAAAAAAATGTAGTATAGAACAATTTCAAATTTTTATGTTGTAAAGAATATACTACATGACAAAATACAAACTGGATAAATAAATATCTGGATAAATACGTGAAGCTTTAAATGTTGGGGTTTTTTAGTAAGTTGATAGATTAAAATATTATCTTGTCAATTTATCATCATAGACTTTGTTTGTGGTTTTTCTTGCAAGAAATGAGACATGCATTAGGACCCATTTTTTAGGGACTTTTTTTTAATGCTGATTCTTTGAATATCAGCATAGTCAAGAGAACAGATGATTACTTTTTATCTGGGAAAAAACCCAAAGAACAAAATCTATACTGAATCACCTCAAACCGGGCCAAGAGACACTTCAGAGACAGAGTCAGAGAAGTGGGTATTTGCTTTATTCAGTGTTGGTGCATAGGGGATTGCTCCTCTGAACAGACACACACACACAGAGCACTCCATACAGTCCAGTATTATGGGTAAAATTTATGAATATTCATCACATTACTTGGGATAGGAGTGGTTATACAAATCACTTCTCGGAAGTCATTAATATCATTAGCATACGTGCCATGCATGCACTGTGTACCCTGGTGGTTGCACTGAGGAAGGCTCCTCTTCTTCCTTGGGGTGTTTCTGATGAAGATCAGTAGTCTTCATCACAATGCACTTTTCCCCTTTCATTCTGGAGCATGCGCAGTCCTTCAGTGGTTTCTGTGCTGGTTTTCAACAGATCCTGTTCTTCTTACCTTAACAAGATTAAGGTGAATCCTGATTCTTAGGCTTTGTGATTAACACTTGCTGTCTCTTTATAGTTAACTGTGCTTACATGAGTTAACTACTGATCACCCCTTTCTCAGTACCAAAGGTAGTGTGCATCAAAGTAAAACTCCTCAAAGTATAAAAAGCTTGTCTCTGGGATGTGCTGCTTTGTGATGCAATTAGCACAAGAGTGTTTGAGGTCAGTGCAAGATGTAGCATTACAATTTGTATTTGATAAAACTAGTTATCTGCTTTTTAGTATCTCCTCTGTGGGTACCAAACCTTACATATGTTACCAATAAGTGATATATGCAGTAGGAAAATAGAAAAGACAGATAGATAGACTATCTTTTAACTTATTCTTTAGAATCATGGGAAATTTTAGGTTGAATTTGCATGTATTTAAGTTCTGTCATACCTGTGATTAGGTTCAGCATTAATTTATCACACATATGTGAAAATTTGACATACCCCAGAAATAAAAAAAAAAATAATAAAATAAAATTAATCCTGTTCCTTTGTATCTGCAGTCAGATTGTGAAGCAGATTTCAGCTTGACCATCAATTTAAATTAGCTCAGATCAGAAAGAATGAGAATGATGCCCCTGGATGGTTGCTTTAGGGCAGGATTTGATAATTTTGAAACCAATTTCTAAGGAAAACATATTTGCCTTTCAGACCACACTAGGGCAACTAAAACTGATTGTTACCCACTTTAACATTGTCAGAGAAAAGACTGGGAAGGGAAATACCTTATAAAATCAAGTAATCCTATACATAACCTGCTGAGATCCAATTTTTAGACCATGGTACTTCCTAAGAAGCTGCTTAGGAAAAAAACTTGCAGTGCTTCTTGATTTTGTACAGACAATCCATTGTTTAGGACTGTCAGTTCAGAAGCACAAGAAACCATGTTAAGAATTTACAATTTTAGCTGTAGGCAGAAGCTGAAATGCTCCCTTTTGGGACAACTACACTCAGAAAAGAATTTAAACAGAAAAAATTAGAATATGTTCCTCATCTATGAGGTGGGTTAGTGTGTGGGAATGTGATAGGGTTCATTTAGACTCAGATTTTAGATACACTGTGACTAGCTCAAGTTTTACAGTGTGTCTTGTGCAGAAAATAAAGGATCAGACTGGATAAGACTGTCCAAGAAAAACAAACAAATGGGTTTTACTGTTCCCTAGATAAATGGAGTAGAAATTGGAGAATAGTTCTGACAAGACAAAGGACTTCCTGTTTTATTCTCTTTCACCTACATGTATGAAATACGAATTCATGCATAGCCACAAAGAGACGAACTTTGGGGTTTTTTTTCAAATGAACTTAGAGCATCCATCCATCCATCCATCCATCCATCCATCCATCCATCCATCCATCCATCCAACCATCCAAAATCCTCCTCTATTCTTCTATAATCAATTTTTTCTTTTCATGTCTATTTCATACACACAGTCATAGGACTGGGCACCACTCCTCCAATCTGAGGGTCTTGTTAAGTTATACAGAAATGGCTGGTACAGAAAACATGTCATAGATTATAAAAGAAGGCAGGAATTTATATCAACAAACACAACAAGGTGTTTGTTAGTTTCCAAGAAAGTAAAATGTGTCTTGCATCTTTTTCTCATTTTTTCTTTTTCATTTTATGATCACCATTTTTGTGAGTAGAGAAGAAAGTTATCTCTGAACAGCCAACTAATTCAGTTTTGATTTGCATGTAAACTTTTCTGATTTAATTTAAATCAATAATTGCTGACCAGAGGGCTGATTAAGCATTAAAAAATTGATTTGCAAAACAAAATTGTGTTTGACATAATTTGAAGGTTTCTGACTGTCAGTTATTTCGTGGGGTGTCCTACCTAGCCACAAAAATGTTTAATCAAGATTCTTTACCACGGTTGATTCCCTCTGTCAGAGGATTTAAATCACATGTCCTGACTATGCAATAGTATAGCTTTGGGCTGAAAGATGTAAATGTGTTTAATAAAATCAATTCAAATCCTTTTTGTAGGCCTCAGGATTACTAAAAGCAAGACAAATCCTCTTCTTAAATGACATCTTAAGGTCTCAAGCTCTCTGTTACAATGTTATGATTAGTATATAAAATTCCATTTCATTCAATAATGAGTCTAGATAATGTAGGTACTAGCCCTTATTAGATGCAGACAGAACTACTCAGATCTGTAATTGTTTTCTTGTGCCTTTACTTGTAACATTAGTAGCATTGTTTCTTTATATGCAGTCACAATTATTTGTGATTTTAGAGCACAAGTATCTGGTTCTTGTTCCTGTTAGTGAAACTCCAGGTGACCAGGAAGTGCTCCAGAGTGACAGCAGTAAAATCCTTGGTGGCCACAGGTTTGTTAGAATGCAAAATAGTCAGAAATAAAGCACTTAGTGAAAACTGTCCTTTTTTTCTTAAAAGACACTAGATCTAGACACAACTCTTTCATGTACAATGTCAAGAAATAAAAAGATGGAATATTCAAAAACAGATTACTGTAATTTTGAAGATCCCCTGATAGCTCTTTCAGTTATGTTTCAAAATAAATAATTTTCTTTTAAATCACAAGTGTTAAACAGAAGTTAAAAACAATTACCTTGGATGTCCTATGTGTGAAAAGTGCTCAAGTTTTACACTGGTGTGAAATAAATATATCAAGATGTTAATCCTTTGGCAACACTTAGTTATCAATATAACGGCTAAGGTTGTAAATCACTAGGTATTGTGTAAGTCTATATTTAGCCCATATAGCAAAGTTATATTCTAATAAAGAAATGTTGGAATGTATTCCGGATTTTTTTCAAGAGCCATATTCATAAAGAAAGTCCCCTCCAATTTTCCCTGTCATATAGCACATATTTTAAAAAAGAGTCTCTGTAATTACTGTTTTCCAATAGATGAAACAGAAAGAGACGACAAAACACTTTCTAAGTTTTAATAGATACAACCACAAAGTCTTTGGTAAAGTCTGAAGGTGTTTTCAAAGTCAGAAGATATCTACTTCAGTTACCAGACTGTGCCTTTTGCTATTTTGTCAACATTATGCTCAATCTCTTGTGACAAAAAATTGAATTGGCCAGCTGGATTGCTTAAATGACACCTAATGGTGTTTCTATGCTTACAGTATACACACTGGTACCATTATTCATGCCTAATAGTACCTATGTCAAGAGCTGTACTGTAAAACTGAAGAAGCAGTATAAAATCCTGTCTTGTACCACCTTGCCACCTCCAGGTCATCCTAAACTCTCATTCAATCTTCCTTTTTTTAACCCAGTGAGGAATACAAGATACCTTCATGCTCGGAAATTAGTCTGCTTCCCTCTCAGGGGCTATCATTGCTGAGAGAAGCTCTTTAGTTCTTGAGGTTTGACAATTTCCACAAATTTCAAATCAGGGAGGAGCAAGATGTTGCATGGTAATATTTTTATTTTTATATTTGTGTCTGTATTTGCAATCACACTGAGTGAAATTCTCTCTTTCTCTCTCAGAAAACATCTATATACTCTAAATTATGTTTAAATACCAAAGCATTATTTAATGTAGCCAGATCAGGGGAAAAGAAAGATAATCCATTATTGCCATGAGTTCAGGGATATTCTTTGAGCTATGCCACAAGACTCAAACAAACACGACTGGTTTTTATAAGCCCCTTAGGCAATGCTGAAACTATAAACATGATGGGAATGAAATCTCACCATGTGTGTCTAATGGCACCAAAGAGAGTAACTAGAATTGGTGCTGACACAGCATTTGGCTTGTGTTAAAGGTTTAGCATTCTACACAAATCCCTGTGGCTTTTAGATCGTTAGAAGAGGCTGTGGTGAGAGACTGTCCCAAAATACATGCTAGTGAGGTGTCTACTGGTGCCATTAAAAAGCTTGCAAACTGAGATGCTTTGCTTTGTTTGGACAGGACAAATAACCCTGGGAAAAAAAAAAAAAAAGATGTATGCATATGCCTAACTCTTGTTTAGGCAGTAAAGGCAGAGCATGGAACAGTGAAATGTATATTAAAGCAATATTTAAAAGTATATTAAATTAATATATTAATAGTTAACAATATCATTAATTAGTTTAAATTAACTAATCAAATTATTACTAATTTAATATTAAAGTATTAATATATAAAGATGTGTTAATGCATGATGATGTGAGGTTGTGATTCTTAGATATATGTGTGTGTGTGTGTATTTATATATATGTACATATACATAAGCATGTATCTGTGTCAATATTGCCTAAATTTTATGAGACCCATTTACATTGACACACAACGTGAGTCCCACACAGAACTTTACTTTCCTCCCTGTTAACTGATGTAAAAAGAAGAAAAACGCCACTGAAATGAAGTTACTTAGGGATTCAACCCTCAAAAATATGAAGATCAGACCCTGAAAAATAGATGTAGTCATACATCAGAACTTCTCTCTCTTATTCTTTATATTTAAAAATTCTTCTATAAGAAATACTTTGTTAGAAGTGAAAAGTATTCTGAGAATAGAATAGTTTTCAGAAAATACAGATTGAAAAATATTAAACTTTTATTTATTATAAGAATTATTTTCAGACAGATCATTTTTCCTTGAAAATATTTCCACTGAACAATTTTGACTGGATTTTCTTTCTTGTTTGGATGTACACTACATGAATAATTGCTTTTTTTCTTCAGTGAAATTTGTCTACCTGCTAGAAAATCTAATTTATTTGAGAAATGCTCAGCAAAATTTGTCACTCAAACATTGTAATTACAAGAAAAGCAATTTATACACTAACAGACATAGACTTCGAAAAGTTTGCCATTAACTTTTGTGGATATTTGTTCAGATTTAGTACTGGCATTTCTTACTTTTCTGCTTTCCTATATGAGTATTTCTTTATTTCAGTCTTTCCTATGAAAAATGTCTCCTATTTTTGACATTGCTCATTGCTTTCAGTTTCTTTGTTTACTTGCTATTTTATCTATGGTATGAATTTTTGTTACTTGGGTTGCTTGAGCATTCAAGTATTAAGCCTCCCACTGTTTTTTTTTTTTAATGACTTCTATAATTCATGGGTTTAGGCAGTATCAACCATGTCTCAGTTAACTATAAAAGTGAGTTCTTACTCGTCCTGGCCCCCTCTGTTTAATAATAAAACTCTAAGTTCAAAGCAGCCCTAAATCATGAGTTCAGGTTTTGTCCCTGAAGTTAATCAGTTACCTTGCCAGCCATACCAGAAAATTCCTGTCAGATAGAATTATCAGTAAATTGAAAGTCAGTTGCGGTTATTACTTTATATTTATATTATCATGTGTGCTGCTTAGTGATACTTAGTCTCCAGCAGTTTCCCAGGCTTCAGTACATCCCACTTGACTCAATTTGTATGTTTCTTGATAGTCATTAAATGTTCTTAAGGATTAGTAATTAAAGTTCACTTCTATATTACTGAAAATATTTTATATAAACAAAAGATATGATCATTCAGAGAATGAGTTTACAATTGTGTGCCTGATTTAAATGTTCTAAGATATATCTAAGAGGAATTCAATAGAAGTGTTTATGGAAATTACCCATCACATATGTAATTCTCTATTGTACATGCACAATGACCTCATTCACATGTACAACTGTAGCTATTTTTCAAAAAAGGTATGCAGCGATATTGATATTTGTAACTGTACAAAAAATGCCTGAAAACAATGCTTGTGGTGAACTGAGGTGCCTTCCCTCTTTCCCATGAAGGTTTCCCTACTGAGATCCTGTATGAGATCACAGTCTCTGGTGGTAGAAAGTGCCTAGAAAGATGGATGGCTGACTGTGAATTTCCTGAAAATGAAGGAATGCAGAGGAAGCTGTCATGGGTTGGAGCTGAGTTGATTGACAGTTTCTCCATCCAATTACGCTTTTTGAGTTCACATATTTAAACCTGCTGGAGGCACAGGAACTTCCTCTTGGAATCCAGCTCTCCTGCTGGGAGGGGGCAGGGGAATGGCTCTGAGCCCTGACCCTCAAAGCAGGCCCGAGCCTCCCCTCCCCCGGCGCCAGGGCACGGGTCCCTGGAATGCTGTGGGAGACCCTCCCCCAAAGCCGTGGGCAGCTGAGGAACACTCATGAGCTGCACAGCCGAGACCACCGGAGCGGCTTCCAAGACCCGGGAGGGGCTTCCCTTCCCCCACTCCATGGGGCCCCGCACAAATCCAGGGGGAGCCAATTTCCAGCTTTCTCAGACTGAGGAAAACATCAAATAACTGGCAGCATCAAGGAAAAAGGCTTTTCCTCCAACGTACAGCCCAACGAGAGTAAGCTGTTCAACATGGCATTAAAGTCAGAAAGAGAAAGAGAAAGTGACTTGTGGGGGAGAAAGCGAAATATGGGGCGGAGAGAAGAGGGCGGAGTCACGCGCAGCGCGAAGCTTAAATTGACTCTTTGCAGACCGTGGTAAAAACTGTAATACCATAAACTGTTCTTTTCTCTTTAATCCATTTAAAAGACATGGGGGGATTGACAATTCTGTAGGCAACCTGTGGAAAAAGGAAGGTGACCCACGCCAGCGTCACCGAAGAGCTCTGTATTAGTTTGAAACTGTCATCCCAGGACAGAAGACTGTTTTTTAGAGATTTTTGTGAAGAAGAGAGTTGTGAATTTCAGGCTGGAATTTGCTTATCCTTAAAATGAGAACACCCCATGTTTGGCCCATGACTGCAGTATGAAAAGACTGTGAGATTTGCATGGGAGAGATTAGTATGTTTTTATTGCAATAGACTGTTTCCGGGTGGGCAGGACTGTTGCAGGTAGCAGTTTGGAAACCACGCTGGAGCAGAGAGGAGACCTCCTTTTTTCCTGGGTTTGGAGAGACTTTTTAAGAACTCTAATACTGACCAGAAATTCCATCTTTGTTATCATTTGTGCGAGCTGGATGCTGGAAAAGGCGGGGATGGGAGGGAGAAGTGCTGGAAGGAGGGGGTGCTGGAAAGGAGAGGAATTTATTTTTACTTTACTTTCTTAGTGCTTCTTTTTCTTTTAATCCTAGTAGTAATAAACTTTCTTTATATTCTTTAAAGTTTTTAAGCCTGCTTTGCATTTCTCCTAATTCATATCTCACAGAAGCAAATAAGTGAACTAAACCACTACACTAAATTCGTGTTTCTGCCTGGTTTTCAAACTGAACCCACAACAGAAGCGTAAAGTCTGCTGCTCCCAGTACAGCACATACCAGCTCATATTGTAGTTGTCATGAACCAGAATGTAAAGGCTACAGTTTGGGTACAGGCAAGGATGACAGTTTCAGAGAATTTCTTGTGTCACAATATTGAAAGTATCTAAAGTGTCCTAACTTTCAGCTGAGACAGGCTGTCTTTCAGAATCAGCCTCCTCTCTAATGGGTGTAGCACATTCATTATGCATCTTGTCCATTCTGAGGATTGAATAGGGCCTGTTTAAAGTCTTATTTCTGTGTAATTGCTGTCAATATTTATTAAACCTCATTGCAAAAACAGAGCAGGGTAGGGAAATCAGCCTTGCTGACAGCCTGATTTAAATAGGAAGAGGTAGTAGCTAGCTTTATGCTATATTTCTCATTTAGGACTATGTTTTCATTTAAATGCTGCTGAACAATTTGTACGATCTCTAAAACAATGGCAACATAGCTGCTGAAAATTGAAATATGGTCCACAATTTCATATTTTTTATTATATTACCCTAATTTGAACCTCATAGTTCAGCTTCTACCTCTTCCCTCTGAGAGCTTGTGGAATCAGACCATACTGATAAAAAGACAAAATGCCCATTAAAGAGAAGAATGAGAATTTTTTCTGGAGAACATTTCTGCAGTCATTGTCTACTGCAGCCACAGGCTTATGCTCCTGGGGAGCAGTGCTCTGCCTTCAGACCTCTTATCTCAGGAGAACCACAAGAACCAAAATTGATCTTTTTTTCTTTTTGCCTCTGCACTGAGGGTTCTTATCTTCTTCCTTTCTAAGACTGTTCCCTTGAGCAAGTTTTATCCATCAGTGGCTAAATCTTAGATGATGCTTCTGTAAAAATGCTGTGGTATACCATTAATGAAACAGCTCTTATTTCCTTAAGTTCTCTGAGCTCAAGCTGCTTCATTCCACCCCAATTGATTGACAATTGCATATGGAGAGGGACAGCTGTGATCTTTAAAAATTCCTTCTTTTGAATCCAGTAATGCTTACAGTTTCAACTGTTTAAACTGTCAGCTTTTTTAACTGCCTGTTTTCAGCAGTTGTTCAAAATTTCATTGTGTTTCTATAGCTTCTAATTTCCAATGGTATTCAAATATTTCCTCTTGAAATTTTTAAACAATTTTGTTCATTTTGCTCTAAAATTCTATATGTGTCATAGTAGTTCCTCTTTTGGAAAACTCTTGAGTTACTTAAACATTTCAAGTGTCATTAATTGATAAACTTTGGCTAGAAATCTGGTAACAACAAATCCTCTGTGACAGCAAATATACTGCTGAAAATGTCCTGTTCTTTTTCTCAACACTATACTATACTTTGTCCATGAAATTGTAAATGTCAGTTGTATTTTCTGGGGAAACTGAGGAGCTGAGAAAGCTTAAGAGACCTTTTCAAGGACATAAAATGAGTCTGTCCTAGTTTTAGACCTAGAAATAAACATACATATCTTAATTCTCTGAATTAAACCTTAGTTATAGTCTATCTGTTCTGAGAAAAGGGCCTTAGAAAGCCATATCAGTGAGAACTTTTGAACTCAAACAGTAAATGAATGATCATCAAGTCTCAGCTAAGATCCAAATCCAGAGGTTTTACTGCAAATTTTGGTGTGTAGGAGAAAAGGAAAATGCCTGCATTTTTGATCATAAGGGAAATTTATAAATCTGGAAGCTAGAGAAGAACAGGTTTGATTTTCACATAATTTGGATGCACACATAGGGAGAGAATTAAAGAAGAGTTGGATTAGGTGATTACAGAAAGCTATTTATTTATTAAAGATAAATGGTTCAAAGACAGGGTTGGAATGGAATTAAGGATGTCATTCAGTTCACCCATCTTGAACAATGCAAAATAGATAAACCTGCACTACATGATAAACTGTCAAGTTTATTCTTAAAAGTAGTTAGCAAAGGAAATTTCACATCCTTTCTAGTCCTTCTGGCAAGGTTTTCATTCTACTGCTTCACTGGAATCAAAAATAAGGAAGTAAAGGGCTTTTGAGAATGGAGGAGAGAGATTCTTTCCATATCTCTGTGTCAGTTAAATTTCATGCATAATCACTAAGGAAAGCTATCCTTCTTGTGCCTTAATTAAATAACCCTTAAGGATGAGGTACCACGAGGGACAAGGTCATGGTGAAAACTGTAATTATTTCCTAGAGCTATTGATTTTATGCTAATGATTTTAAATGATGCATATAACTTGCATCTAATAATCTTACCTAGAATGGCAGGTGCTATTTTGGGCTTTTGTGTCACTTGGGAGAAGGCTTGTTTGGACATATTTCATCCTGTGTGTCTACATTGGTTAGTGCAAAGGTTGGTGTGTGGGAGAGGCAGCTCAATATCAGGTCAAAGAAAAAGGTTTTACTTTTTGTTAGGGAAACTAAAGTTGGAGATAATGGAGAGAAGAGAAACTAAAAGAAGTGAAGAGAAGGCAATAATGTGTAAAACAAGCCAGAACAGACTATCTCTGCCTATCCACTGAGTATGAAACCTTTTTGAAATCAAGAGTCTGACGGATGAAACAGTTTCTCCTAGAAAATTCCCAAGGTAGAGTTCATCCCCTGAGGTATCATATATCATGATTCCTTTCTTGTTTGTGTATCTTCTAAAGGCCTAGCCATGGAAAAATGTATTTATCTAAATCTTACAGTATATTTTATCTTCTTGATGTTTATCTGCATGACTTAAAAACTATCAGCTGTGCATATATTCTTCAAAAATTGTGAATTTCACAGTCTTTAATGTTCATGAAGAAGGCAAGAAATCTGTGTGTTGTGAATGTGTTGGTTTTGTGTCCCTTAGTCTTTCCAGTTATCCGTAACTTAGGTGAGCACCGTGCTGATATTATAAATAATTTTGCACTGTTATTGTTTATTGGGAAAAATTATAAATCTGGGTATTCTACTTTAGAGAAGCAACTTTTTTCTCAGAAGAGGTCCAAGAGATTCTCTGGAAGTGTTCTTGTTATTATAGTTTGTGTACATTACAGAGCACTTCTAGATTTTCATATAATCTAGATTTTCATGCTAAACTGCTATTGTTCTGTCATCTTTTAATTTGGCCAGGTAATAGCCACTCATGTGAAATCTTCTATAAGGAAAGAAACCTCATACAGTAGAAGAAACCTATAAAACAAAGGGATCTTAATTTCACCTTTACCAACCTGCACCAAAACGTTTCAGGATGAGCAGTCTACCAATATTCAATCATTTACTGTCAGTCCTGGCTAACTGAGGAGTTCCCAGCTGTCTGCACATCTGACGCTCATCTACAAGCAGGGCTGGAAGGAGGATCCGGGGAACTCCAGGCCTGTCATCCTCACTTTGGTGCCCAGGAAGGTTAAGGAACAGATTGTCGTAAGTGCCATCAGTTGGCACATGCAGAACAACCAGGGGAACAGGCCCAGCCAGCATGGATTTATGAAAGGCAGGTCCTGCTTGACCAATCTGATCTTTCTGGATCCAGAAAACACAGGTTATTTCCATATTTACAGTAGACACTCTGCCTTCCTTAGCAGTGGGTGCAAGAATTAGCTAGACCAGTCAAGTAGAACTTTCTCACTTTCTGAGAGATTTGACGTGGCTGCAACAGAAATGGAACAGGGTGGCAGGCAGTAGCAAGAACAAAATTTGTTCAGTTGCTGCTCCTGTTGTGCTTGTTGGAAAGACTGACATAGACTTTGGTCACTGTATCTGTCAATCTCACACCTCCTGCTGGTTCAGAAGTCAAAAGAAAGGAAGTAAGTAAAAGAAGCAGGTACAAAGAAAACATTTTTGAAGATAATGAGGACGGGAGAAGAAAGCACTTGAAATAGTGAGAATAATTCCAATACACTGATTACTTACCTGACAGGGTTGTAATCACAAGGTGGTCTTCACATACAGATGTTACAGCTGAAAATATTTTTAGTATAATTTGGGCTTTACTTACTTTTTTCTTTCCTACACTGCCCACATTTCAGTGTCTATGTGTCTCTCTCTTTAATCTTAGCACTTAGTGTCTCTTCTGCCGTTCTCACTAATCATCACCTCTGATTATTGGTGGCACCAGGTCTCCCTGTGATTTGCCCTTTGTGGCCAGCTACTTTTAATTTGGTCTGCAGCAACTGCAAAATGTTAGAGGCCAATTACAGAGCAGAATGATGCTTGGCAATAGGCCTAGAAGTGTATTTTCTTTGTGATTTTAAAAATAATTTTACTATTATTTTTTTAAACTGTGGGACACACTAAGATTTCCAGTCTGAGAAATAATTTAGAGATATTATTGCTCCACTCTGATTTAATCTGCCACTAGAATGAAAAAAATATCCAAACCCTAAAGATTTTATATGAAGCTTTTAAAACTGATGATTGGAAATCCAACAGGCTGAATTGCAATTCTAGACACATATTAGACACCTTTTACGACAATTTATCTGCACGAGTAATACTGCTGCAGTGTTTATGTGAATAAGTGTTAATCAAGGAATAAAAAATGTTTTGAAAGAAACTGTTCATAAACAATCATGAGGCTTTCATTACTAGATTAGATTGCTCCTAATCTTTGTTGTATAGTGTCTGCTACAACCCAAGAAGATAATCTTAGGAACCCACATGGTGTGAATAACATTAGTTCTCATGGAAGTTTAGCCATTTGTAGCATATAACTGTTATTTAGTAGCTTAAATAGAACAGCAATGCTGCATTGTAATTTCAGACAAGGAGAGAAACTGCAGAGAAATTTACTTTCATTTTTCTGAATGTCCTACATTAGTAAATATATGTGTAGTAAAATTCATGTAGTGAAGAAAAGGGCAGATCACATTTACTAAGTACATGTGGATAGGTCGGTCAGTGATTCTTTATTTCACTGTAAACTTGCATCCCAGGTAGAAGAGCATCAGCCTCATAGGGATTAATTTAGCATCGAAAGAAGGAGATAAAGATTATTTTAGTACTGAAAGAATATCACTCTAAAAGACAAATCTTTCTTCACTCATGCCTCCAGCACATTTGCTCGGAAGCAACCAACACTACTCTTCTTTTGCTTTAGAAGTGTTGGATTTCCTTTTTGCTTCACAAGTGCAATTCCTAGCAGTCTACTCCCTTCTATACATGCACACACAGTCTTCCCTTTTATGCTGAAAGAAAGTGCTGAAATGAAGATGCTGAAATAATTTCTGTTCATTGTTTCATGGATATTTCTAAGGCCGAGCCTGAAGGTCTTGTAACGACCACCACTACAACTAATGAGTGAAACACTGCCAGTCCTTTCCTTTCTTTCTCTGAAAATTATTTTTGATCCATCCTTCCAAATGCCTGTTATGTTTTACCACTACTAGTGAAGGGAATGACCGACCTTCTCTCAGAAATAGCAGTGGTATGTCAATAATAACTGATTCTAAAGAGATATGAAAAGTCAGCTGTGGAGGGAATGCAGAACCAGAAATAATAGATGAGGTTGCAGGATGAAGCCAAGATGCAGTAAGATGACTTTTGTTCCATGTTTTCTGGGAGATGGTTCTAATAGAGCCCATAATTCACTAATTCACTAATTCACTGCTAGCGTGCTCAAGAAAAAAATGTGCACCTGAAGCTGTAATTCTGAGTAAAATTCTAAATAAATTCAGAGTAATTCTAAGTAAAATAAGCAATCTCTTAGAAGGTAAGTCAATAACATCATGTGTCACTTGTGTTAAATTTTTATCAGTCTTTGCAAAAAACACTGTAAATGAGATCAAATCAATAATGATCTGATAATCTGATTTCCTCTTACCAAGGAAAGAAAGTCTCTGCCAGATAGGAGAGAATAGTAAATCTACGGCTACTAAAATCTAAAATAAGATAACACTTTCTGCAAGAGGATATTAACATTCATCTGTTGATGGTAGCAGATCATGTATGTATGTATGTACATGTTCTTGGGCACTCAATAAAACTCAGAGAAAGGCACTGAGAGGCTATGAAATAATCTTGTGTACATGTTAGGAGACATTGATCCCTTTATCTGAAATATTACAAGCAAAATTTTTAATGCAGATTATATAAAGATTTTAGAAGTATAAAGGGTACTGAGGGCATTTGCCATACCTACAGGACATTACAATTGTGGCTTCTTATGTATATAAGATGATGTTCTTTGATTCTGTCCTAATGGTGCCAAACTGATGACCTTGAAAACTCTGAGCTCTAAGCACTGCTCTGCTGAACACCACAGAACAGACAGAATTACTGAAGGCTTCATTTGAACTGCAGCACCATTTGTCTGAACTTTCAGCCTCCAGGGATCTGCTCTAAGTAGCAGACGTGCACATTCATAAGGATGTCACTTTTGGTAGCAATTTTTATGAGAATGCCTGAGGAACTAGTTCATTTCATGTAAACTACTAAAAAGATCTCTGACAGATCTTTTCAAAGGATCTCTGACTACTTTTATGGATTTGAATATATTAGCAGAGCCAGAGTCATGTTACCTAGAAGGACATCACATAGCACAGAATACAGATTACTCATCTCTAAAAATTACCAATACATTCTTGTAATATATAACCCATTGACTAATTTTTGAGTATTCAAGGCAGGACACTGATTTAGCTGAAGAATTCTCAGTGCACTAAAGTACATGAATCTTTAAAAGAATTCTGTCAAGAAATGTAACCACCAAAATTCTGACTCATGTTAAAAAATAAATGAAGATGTGGGCCATTGCTCACAAAATCCATTATAAATTGAAATGCTTCCCACTTTACTTGAACTATGAATAAAAGTAGGGAGATTTTTAACTTCCTGCTTCACTTTGAATCAAATTTTAGTAGTCTTACAAACTTGCCTGAAAGTGAAGCACAATATACATAGTGTATTTGGCTAGCTCCCTCTCACTGAACATCTACTTTACTCATTCTGCCATGATATAAATAATAAAATATAAATAAACCCTATTTAAACTATTTTTCTTTCAAGAAATATTTTCATCAGTGCTTTTTTTAACACATCAGAGCTTCTGTTGATAAAATAAGTATAATTTAAATCAAGAAACTTGAAATAGAAGCTTCTGCTCTACCTAAAATTATTGTTTTACATATTTGTCACAGGTTTTTCAGTGAGATTGATACAAAACTTGAGTGCTCCAGCTGAGATTCAGAAGACCAATTGAATGTAACACAGAAGAGATAATTCAAGCTTTTCCTATAACTAAAATTTCAAGAAGATATAATGCGGATTTTGTTTTTAAAAGTAACAGTACAGTGGACATATTTGAGATACTCCAACATTAACTTTCTACAGTTGATGGCACTGGCAAGGGGTTGATGATATAATTTAGAAACACCATAACTTAAACACAGAGATTATAGTTTGATCAAACTGAAGAGATTTAGTGAGAGATTTTAGGGAGATTTTTAAGAGATTTTTAGGGAGTAATCTGATGTAGAACACTTCTTTACTCCATTCAGTTAATTATGATTTCCCCTTCATATACCCATGCTGACTGCATAAAAATTAAATTGACTAAATTTAATTTTTGATACAGCTGGTCTACTGACTATATTTCCAGTGGGAATTGCCAGGAGAAACAGTCAATATTTTGATGATTCACAAACAAATTCATAGCTGGAGAACTTTTAAGAAGGTATTTATTTTTTAATTTCTTCATTTTTTCCTGATTAGGAAGCCTCTAGCAGATACCTGCTTCAACTGCATCCACATTGTTCTGCCTGCTAATCTTGATCTGTAAAGTTTCTGCAAAGTAATAAAATCTTGAGTTATCCAGCTTCATAGAAAATCCTGGTTTGATTTATTTCTTATTTGGATTTCTTTCTTCATTATTCCAGCAGTTTTGTTTATTAATGTGGTAGCTGACAGAACATTAATATCTCACACTAGTAGATAGATTTGTCGATAATGAAAGGATCAATGGACTGAGGATGCAGACTGGTTGAGGTGTCAAAGCTTTTTAGTACTGCTGATATTCTTCTGAAAACCCAAACTATAAAGTCAAAAGTAGAGAGAGATACATCAAAGAATTTTAATTGCAGTCAGATTGGTAATAGAATTGCCCTCTCCTAGGTATTCTTAGAAGCTGAATACATGTTTTTTTCAAAGTCAGCAGCTGCACTTCAGTTGCTTCACCAAATCAATTAGGAGGTTCAGCAGAGTGTGGCTTAACATCTATCAGAAGAGTATGAATATACCAACACTTGTCTGGCATAAGAGGCCACTTTGGCTGAAGAAATGGTAACATATTCAAGCACTGAATCATCACAACGTGCAAATGAAAAATGGAGCATTAGTGCAAATATGTAGAGACTAAAGAATTCTAATTCTCCATTAAAAGTGGCCTGTTAACATAACACTTATTGATTTTACAAGAGGCAAAACTTGAAGCAGAACCAGATCACCTCTTTTTAACGACTCAGTTTACATATCTAAGAAAGGGAAATATCTTGTGTGCATTGGGAACAAAATGGGCACTGCTGCAATGGCCCAATATATTCTTTAGAATACAGATAAAAGAGATGTGGTAAATAAGTTAATAATGGAATGTATTTATAAACAAAGAACTCATTCTGTGAAAATTAGAGAAATCATAGGAAAGAGATAGTAAGCACCTTGGAGAACATTGTTCCCAATGCAGCAGCGTTAGTTGAAGCATGCTATACTTTGTGTCATACACTTCTGTTTTCAGAAGAGCATTGTCAGGCTGCAAAAAGAACCTTAACTTCTTGCCTTTGGTGACTACCTTGGTAATGTTTATGGGAGGAACAAACATCAAACTGGTCTTCTTATGATAACTAGTCAGGATGCTATGCCTAAATCCTTGTTGCTGATCCATTTCAAAGGATTAATTTGGCTTTCAAAAATATTTAGCCTTGGGAATCAACTAGTTTCTTCAAATTTTACTTGGATCATGATTTCTGTACAGACATGGTGGCGATATAAAGAAAACCTTCTGCACTCTCAGTACAGAAGCACTGTACAACTGGGAGAAACATGGAACTAATAAGGCTGTACTTTAAAAACAGTTTGGCATAGAGGCATTGAGTTTTCAAGTGGCTAGATCAAGAACTGAAATGAGAGGTATTTCCTATATACACAAATGACAGGAGGGACTCAGACCCCCCTTTGATGAACTATTCTGATCACTTCCTACTTCTATTTAGTGTTCTTCCTGGAGGAGAAAGATATAATCAGAGAACAGACTTTTTTCAGTGTTGCATACTCTGTGTGAGAGGTCAGCTTTCTTACATGCTGTGTCTCAGGAGTTTGGGACTCTTTCCCTGTGCTGACTTGATTCTGTGATTGTCAATCACTTATTGGCAATAACATGTGGTAACATAGTCAATAGACATGACTGTGGTTGCAGTGAGCTGCCAAAGGCTAGGATAGTAAATACATGTGACAGGAAGGAATATAAGTACTCAGAACAGATTAACTGAAACATAAATTAAGGAGGTGGTAAAAATGAAAATACTATATTGAGGGAAAAACTAGGAACCGTAGCTGATTTTAAGGACACTTTGTGTAGAACACATTAAAAAAGAAATAAGAAAGAGGAAGGTTATCCAGTGACCAGATGGGGTATGAAGCATAGCAGGGGGAAAAACACTATCAAGTTAAGTTTTTGCCAAGAATGCAGCATTCCACTTGTGTTAGAACCTCACAGATAACACTGTTGCTGGGCTTTTTTCCTCAAGAGGTTTGAGCTAGGTGTCATTGGCTGTATCCAGCTTACTACTTACTCTTTTCTTATAAACAATGAGCTGCAAGTTATATGCTGATTTGAATTTCCTTCAATGTTTTATCAAATCAAAAAGCTAATTTTTTCACCATTTCCTTATCCCAGGTCTAGTGCTATCTATAAAAATATGAAGAAATTACAATATCAATTTGAAAAGACATTATTTTGAAAAACAAAATCACATTTTTCCTTTTCTTTTTTGAACTAGATCATTACTCCAGATCATAAAAAGAAAACTAGGATACTTCTTTGATTACTTTATTGCAAAGTCTGTCTAAAAGGCTTCTGATAGACATGTGATATTTGTCAACACTTGTGTTGGTCTTTGTAGCACCTTATTATTGCTGCTGCTCATCTTGGCATTTTTGATGTTATCATGTTCCAAACATTCCAGAGCTTAAAAGTAGAGGTGATTTTCTAAATACAGAGGTTTAGTAATTCCTTCCTTCATTTTCTGCAGCAGCCTACTGAGAATGACCAGTCATTGACAGAGAAGATTCTTGTAAGCAGAAACTTTTCTTCCCATTAAATCTTTCTCACGGTTGAGTCTAGACACAATATTTTAGATCTTTTTCATGAGCAGTGTGGATAAAATGGGGATTGAGTCAAAGGGAACAGCAGTGCAAAGGCCATGCACTTTTGCAATGACAAGTATTTATTTGGCTGTCAATGTAAAGTGCTGCTTTAATAGTTGTTCTCTGTCTTTCCTGAGGCTACAGCAGAGAGGTATGGATGGATGGAATAAGTTCATAGTCTGGGCATAGTCTGTTTAGACTAAACACATGTAAACAGTGGGAGGCAGATGTATTAACCTAAATAAAAATTATAGCAGGACCAGTTTTTACGGCACCAAACTCTACTTTAGGAAAGAAAATTTTTGGTTTTTTTCTTTGTAGTGGGTTAACCTTGGCTGGATGCCAGACACTCCCTTAAGCCGCTCTCTCACTCCCCCTCAACAGGAGGGGGAAGAAAATATGAAAAACTCATCTTTCATTATAAGGACAGTGAGATCAGTTACCATGTACCCAGGTTAAACAGACTTGACTTGGGAAAAATCAGTTCAATTTATTGACATTTTAAAATATCCTAGGATAGTGAGAATAAGAGACAAAACTAAACCCACTTTTTTCTCTTCTTCTCCCTAGGCTCAACCTCACTCCTTTATTCCCATCTCTTATATTTGTTCAAGCCCCAAGTGGCACAGTGGCATGGGGAATAGGGGCTAGAGTTAGTTCATGACACTCTTTGCCATTCTTTCTTCCATGTGCCCTTCCCTGCTTCAGCATGGATTCCCTCCCACAGGATGCAGTCCTTCACAGAGTGCTCCAGTGTGGGTCTTTCTTCAAGAATTGTACTAGCATGAGTCCTTTCCATTAAGTACTGTTTATTAGCAATGCACTGTTCCAGCACGGGTGCTCTCTGGGCCAGAGAGCTATGAGGGCTCCTCTCCATGGGCTGCAGCTGATTCCAGAGGCCTGCATTGATGTGGGCTTCAGCTTCCTTCAGTCATGCCTGCCTGCTGCAGTGTGGATCCCCCATGGATTGCAGTGTGCTTGTCTGCTCCACTGTGGACGTCCGTGGGCTGCAGGGGCACAGCTGCCTCACCATGGTCTTCTCCACAGGCTGCAGGGGAATCTCTGCTCTGGCACCTGAAGCACCTCCTCCTTCTTCTCCTTCACTGACTTGGTGTCTGCAGGGCTGTTTCTCTGATACTTTTCTCACTGCTTTCTCCCACAGCCACTGGGCAGCATTTTTCACCCTTTCTTAAATAAGTTATCACAGAAGTGCCACCACCATCACTGATAGGCTCAGCTTTGGGGACCTAAATGGGGGAACTGACCCTGGCTGACACACAGAAAGCACTGAAGCCACCCTGGCAGCCCTGCTGCACCCCTCCTACCAAAGTCTTGCCACATAAATCAAATATAATCTTGAAAAACTCACTTCGGTTCTTACAGAATTGATATTAAAGTGACATCTCTGCTTTTTAAGACATTTATGGAACTAGGAAGTAGATGTCCATATACTAACCAAGAAGAAACAAGTTACTTTTACAATGACACAGCAACTAAAAAGGAACATGACTTATTTTCCTGGTGACTGTGGATAATTTTTTATGGCACTTACACCTTTTTATTTAAAACACCTCTCAAATTGTATTGCTATCTATACTCTGTTTATAAGAACCATTTCAAGTAAAAAATTGCAAAAACCGGTTGCTAGAGGCAAAATGTCAACCCATTTAATATTTTTCCACTTGAGATATGGACAACACAAGCAATAAAAGCGGGCCTTTCAATTAATATTATTGCTTAGGGTTTTTTTGCTTTTCAAAAATTATATAATTGAACCTTTTTTGATCCCTTTTTCCTTTTATTTGCTTCAAAAGGATAAAAAAATACAAATTAAATGCTACTGGGTTCTTAATTTCTTCTGCCTGAATGACATAATCATTGTGTGCCACCCCAAGGTTTAAGGAAGCAGATGCAGCAGTTTCCATACATGCTTGCACAGCTCCGAACCAGGAGGCAACAAACAGTGTTGACAGGACAGGTCAAGTCTATGAAACATGTAAAGCTTACCCTCGAGCATTGTAGACAAATATAGAAAGAACTTACGTATTTGACAGTTATTTTTAAAGATTCCTGTAATGTTAGTCTTGTTACCTTTGAAAGAAGATAAAAAACACAGACAGACAGACGCATGCACCAAAAAAAGTCTTTCTTCCACTGGACTTCTAAAACTGACACCATGTTTTGCAAAACATCAATGGAACTACTGTTTATGTGAATAATAGCGATACAGAAAAAATCTGCCGAGGTTGTTAAAGAAGGGTATGTCAGAGCTAGGAGATGAATCATTCGAGTTCTCTAAGACAAGTGATTCTAAAGAAATTCACCACGATCCACACTGCACGCACTCCATGAGTTTATGCAAGATTGCTGTCAAGGGAAACTGCGAATATGCAGGTCTATAACATCATTTGTTTCTTATGCAAATTGAGGACAACACATCCCAGCAGTGCATGCCAAAGTAAGGACTCAGGAAGAGATGGAGTTTTGCAGACTTTACCCAGGCTCCATTGAGCATGGCTTTTGGGCTCCTGTAACACAGCAGCTCCCTGTCAGCATCCTGGAGGACACAATTTTGCAGCCTTGTTATTTGCCATGCTAAGCATGTGTTGTCATTTGCTTAATATCTAAGGCTGTTTCTGCATTAGTGTTGTGTGGTTGTCTAACCATACTGGGAAAAGTCAGGTTTCTGAAAATTCTAGGCACTTTTATTTGCATAGGTTCATGGGCCTCTCCCAGTTACTCACTGCATTTGTGTGCATCTGTTTCTTTCCTAAGTGAATTACTGAAAACCTCCAAGACTGAGACAATTAAATATTCTTAAAATGTCAGTATAAACACAATGAAGGAAATGCTTGAGAAGAATTGTAAGCTGTAATTTTTTTGAGGTTCCTCCTGTACTAAGCATTTTACAGAATAAACAGAGACATGGCTCTTGCCCCAAGGAACCCTGTAAGTTTTAGTCTTAACAAGAAATGAGGAAAGGATAGAATCAGCACGTTTAAATCATATTTTGCCTTCAACCCTGCTGTTCACTTAGTTAATTAAGTCAGTTTTACTTGAAGAAAATAAAAACATTATACCAGTTATTTTTCTTTCCTTGGCTAAGCTGCAAACTCGTAAGTATTTTAGGAACTTGTATTTGACAATAGCCTCCAGATATGAAGGCTGTTAACAAGCTGGCATGGAACACTTCTGTTTCTACACAATACAAGTGGAAGCACTGCAGTGGGACTGCAAGAATATGGATATATTTGGGAAAAATATGTTACAGAAGATGCAAGTATGACCAAAAAAAGGCACTAAAATGACAGTTAAACTGAGACATCCTCTGAATTAATTAAAGATTTTATTATGGTGAAGACAGAAACCCTATATGATGCTATCCTACTCGAAGTATCACAACAAATAGAATGTATAAAAAAAGTCAGTATGCAGACTAAATTTTCAAGATGATCATGTTGGGTTAATTTTAAATACAGACATATTGTAAAAGGGTATTTTTAAATGCTCTCCTGATCAGAGAATTAAGTATGTGAAAATGCCTTTCTCCAGCAAACCATGTATATACCCTGTATTTAATCTGACCTATTTTCTTTTGCATCTGAAGTATCTTTTCAATAATATTTACACTGGTTAACAATTAGAGATTTATTTATAAATTCTATTTTATTTTCATCTAAGAAATACTCAACAAAACTGTAGACTGAAATATAGCTGGAGTCATTAAGGTTCTATTTATATGACTATTAGAAGGAAAAAAAAATGTATGAACTTATTGTTTGAAAAACATTAAGAGATGATGAAGTTGCTTAATTTCCAGGTAGTCTGTGGAGAAAATCTGAACTACTACAAAGCAACCAGCTTTACATGACAAAATGAGCAATCCTCTCACTTCATGTCCCATGGAACCAGAGAAATGCCATACTGATTAGGCTGACTCTTATTCAAATACTTTGATCAGGACCTACACAGAAAGATCAATATCCTTGTATATCTGGACAGTTTCCAGGGGTTAATTTTTATGGAATTATTATGAGATGTTTCATAAGCAGAAGTTGAAGCTGCACTATGTTTAAGAGCGGCTGAGAACGAATCAGTAAATTTCTCTAATCCTGCCTTCAGCTCACATAGGTTTCTCAAACCTAGGAACCTCAGGTGTTGAGTTCCACGGATTGATATGTGTCCCACAAAAAAGTACTTTTCTGCCTTTTCAGTAGAACAGGTTCCTGACAATTTCCCAGACAGCCCTCTAGTTCCTGTGCTGCTGCCTTTATTTTCTGCTTTCCTTTTATGATTTGTAGACATCTAGGACACAGCCCATTCCAGCTGTCTCTTTTCCAAATTGAAAAGCTTTATTTAGTCATTCCTTGTACGGCAGCTCTTTCCTATCAGAGTTATTCTTATTATCCTCACCTCTGTCATCTTTTATTTTACAATAGTTTTTAAGATGACATACCAGAACTGAATGAATACTCAGCATATGGAAAAATCATGTAAAAACATATCTAGTCCAATGTTCTGCTTTGTTAGGGCTTTCTTCCTAAAAATATTATGACTTGAAAAATCAGAGCATGGCATTTTTCAGAATAAAAGCTACATATAAAGTGATGTTACGTTTGGTCACTTATTTTAAAACTAGTCATTTTTCTAGCCACATGGGAATTTAAAAAGCAGACTTACCATTGCGAAAATTTATCCTTTCTTTTATTTCATTACCCTCCTGGGTTTGTGCAAATAGCTTATGGACTTTGTGACTTTTTGAATGGCTGCTGTGATGTAATTGAGAGGTTAAGTCTGAAGCCTAATGACAATGTAAGTAAAATTGTTATACTACTCACAATATGTCATTTTAGCAGAAATACTGACATGCTTTGGTAATATGAAAGAAGATAGTACACAAATCAATACTTTCCATTCCCCAAGTTCCATTGTAAGCATACACGATGTTAAAAGGCTCTACTCCAGTGTTTTATATTCCATTTAAAATGTCTGTTTAAGAAAGTGTGTGATTTATTTTTGATAGGTTACACAGGCGTCCTGCTCCAGTTAATCTTTTGTTATTTGCTAGCATTTTGTTTGCTGTTTCTCTGAGTGCATGTTTTAACATCTGTATAGAAACCTCTGCTTTTCATAAGTATTGCAAATGAAAATGTTCATTACTAAGGTGTTTCTGATAAAACGAAACAAAGTATAAAAATAACACCAGTGGCATTACTTCACACATGCCATGGACATTAGTGATACAACAGTGATATGTAAGAAGTATGTTGAGATTTGATCTATTCTATAATAAGGTCTTGGGTAACAATATCTTCTATTACCTAGTAGCAAAACTACTAATGTATACTATTAAAGTTTATGCATATTGTTCTGAGTTTCCTCTTCTTCATTTTCTAATCCCAACATCTAATTTCAAGCATCTGTGACATAGCAGTTGTTTGTGTCAGAGATGAATAGAAGGGAAAGCAGCTATCAGCATCATAACACTGAACATCAAGAATGTGGTCTCTGATGAAAACATACTGAAAGGCCATTTCACAGAGACAGTGCCAATGCCAATGGATTTTTTATGCCACCATTGCTGCCAAAGTACACTGAAACCCATCAACTTATTTCATATTGAGTTGTCTGTAGACCCAGTGTGGTCTGCCAGATATGATTCAACTGACTATGTTCACGTTATGCTAAATATATGTGTTTCATCAGAATAAAGCAAAATGCCAAGCTGATATTTCAAACAAACTTTTGTCTATTCAGTGGAAACCATTTTACAAAATTAATTTCAGGCAGTAGGCTGCTGAAAAATTTTTTTTCAGCCGCAGTTTGCTTACAATTATTGATCATGAACATTAAGTATTTGACATGTGTGTTGTAGCAAGTAAATTGAACAGCTTCGGAGACAGTTTTGCAGGACAGCTGTGTATCTCTGTTGAAACATAATCAACTGGCTCACAGAAAAAAAAAACAGTCCTTGTTTATATATGTTACCTTTGATACAAGAAGATTCTATAACTTGGAGTTTCCCTCTATTTGTTAAGATCAAAGTTGAGCTGTACAGCTGTGTTAAATTTCATCCAGTAATGACCCTGTCAGTGGTGTCTCACTTCATTAAATGAAGATGGGCACTGACAGAAGACTCAAGCTTCAGAAAAGATAGAAAAGATTTCTTAAGCTGCATTAGATCATCTTCATTCGTCATTCTAAACTTAGGCCATCCTTGTCTCTACTGTCAGTCTAGGCCAACATGTTTGTCTGACCTCAGCAGATTGCCTGCTGTCTCACTAACAAAGTATTCCTAACACTGAGCCTTTCCTCCCCTTTTATTTCTCATATGCTTGTAGTATCTAGGAGTAATCCTTTACCTCGTGTGTTTTTCCTCTATTCTCATCCTACTCTACATAACAGAATTGCCGTGCATTTTTATTGTGTGCTTATAATGAATTCCAGTGAAATTCATTTATGAAGTGGTCTTTAGCTAATCTTAGACTGAGATAGTTGTCATGGGATATTCTTGACCTTTCCATTTTAGAGAATAAATCACAGCTGGGCACTTGGATTCAAGTGCTATTTAGCAGAAGAGGAAGGAAAAAGTTCACTGGGCTTACAGCCTCAAAATGTCAGTCAGTATTTTGTCCCAAAATCCGTTCCCAGGGCTTGGAGTTTTTATTATACTTTTCATTGGTTTGTTTGTTTGTTTGGTGTTTTGGGGGAAAATGTTTTTGTTGTGGTGGTTTTTGCTTGTTTGCTTTGTTTTAGTTTGGGGTTTTTGTTGTTGTTCTTATTGTTAGCTTGGTTGGTTTTGTTTGGTTGGTTTTTGCTTTGGTTTGGGTTTTTTTGTGGGTTTTTTTGGTGGGTTGGTTGGGTGCTGGGTTTTCTATCTCCCCTACAAAGTCATATGCATAGTTCAGGCTGGACTGAAATATTCTTTGTTTCTATGTGCTCCTTTTCTCTTCTCATCCAGAGATAATGTCTCAGTTACATTCACCTTTTACCAAGTGTTCAAGTCCTTCTGTCTAGATTTTCGTATCCTGGAGTATGTTTGCATAAGGATAGGAGCAGAGTGTTTCTATTTCAAAAGAAAAGAAATATCTAAATTTAAAACTCTGCAATATCAAAGCTCCTTTATTACCTAATGGTTAATTAGAATCCTGAACAGAACAACTGAAGTAAGACACCAGGCTAATTCTGAAGCATCTCTCAAACTCACAGGAACTCCATTAGCTTATGCTTAAATCACCCACTAGCTGTCTGCTGAGAGAACTTCCAGACTCCAATTGTATAGAATTCTTTGCAGAACTACAGAGTGTATGTTGCACATCTCACAGTTAAGAAAGTGATGAGGTAGATAAAATAAACTAATTACCTGTTGTGAACACTCATAATTTTATAGAAACAGACTCAAAATCTTATTTCTTTTGATAAAATTTGGAGAAACCGTAGTTCAAATACTCCAGTCATGCAGTTTCATGTTGCAAGAACCATGAAATTATAGTTCACAAAGTTCCTCTTTCTCAGCTTCTGTGGGTAGGATTCCTTTTATTTCAAGATTTTCATGTTCAGAAACCAAGCTGTGGCATGCATAACTGTTTACACAGAGCTTTCAGGGAGGTGAGAAGAGGTAACTTTGTTTTCTTGCAACAGTATCCACCCCAAATCAGAAGTAAACTTTTTTTCATAGTTATGCATTGAGGGATAACTTTAGAAAAGTAATTACAAAATGCATGCAGAGGTAGGAAAAGATCTAAGTGCCTCATCTGAAACCATTTTCTGTATAAACAAATATTTATACATAGTCCTGTACGATAGTAGCATTTGCTACCAATGCAGTTGTACGTATGGGATAAAAATATTCTGAAAATTAGGGATTCCAATCTGCAAATTGGTGGAATATGGGTGACAAATAAATTGGCAAGAATTTCTCTTCAACTTAGTTGAAGGGGGATGATAAACTATGACTTTATTTTCATGATCTCAGGGAAATGTTCAAGACATCTCTAATTGTAGTAAATAATTATGTCTAGATATTTACTTTCTTCTTCATGCTATGACAATCAAATCATGTCTTATTTTGACAAATTTTACATACTAACATAATTCTACAAATGGTTTTAGGTCACAGCAGTCAAAAATAATCCCTCTGCGAAAAGAGTCCAAAAATATTTTCCTTTTCTATTTGTTGCAAATGCTTGAAGTACATAGCTGTAAAATTATTTGTGAAAAATTTCTATACAAAATAAGTACCACTCTAATATTAGGAGATACTGGGGTTAAATCAATAATGAAATAGCTCAGATAAAAGATTAAGTGTTATTTTCTATCCTTAATATTATATATATAAAATATCATTAGGCACAGTGTTATTTGAAATCAGAAACTCTTTTTTAGGAAAGATAGGAAATTATTTTGAATGTAAAAATTTATCTCTATACCATGTTTACTAGGGGCCTAGCAAAAATTATTAACAAATTAATTTCCAAAGGAAAATGAAATCTGAAAACCTCATAATCTAGTTATAATTAAATAACATTTATTTAGCAAATATGGGGGTTTGATCAAATTTTAGAAACAAAGAAAAAATTTAAGAATTTTTTTTTAGAAAAAATTTAAAGGAAGGGAAAGGCAGTTGTACAATACTGTTAAGGAACAGGTTTGTTATCATACAATTCTATTTTCCTGTGTACATTTTTATCAGTCAATCTTTTTTCTACTCTCTTGTTCAGCTCTCTTATCTCCCAATCTTCATTTTCCAGAACAATTACCATTTAGTAGTATTTTTAGTGCAATTAGAGCCTCTAAATATTGGTTTTGTCTGAAAGAAAATAATACCACATGTAAAGTGCAAGTCCTAAAATAGTCTAGAAGAAAAAAAAAAAGAGTGGAGATATTGTGGACAGGCAATGTTCTAGGAGAATAGAATAATCTGCCCTTAAACTCTAGCCAGTATTTCAAGGTAGAAGAATTTTTTTCTTTTAACTCTGTAGAAAGCAATACCTGCAATAAATGGTCTGGAGAGATTACGGAGTCTTCCTTGAGAGACACTATTAGAAACAGATTAGAAAAGCACTGAGCAAGAATAATATAAACACACTGATTATTCCACCAGTGACAGAATTAGAAGACCTGTGAACACTGCTCTCTACTTTGAATTTTATTATCAGGTGTTAGGAGGAACAATAGTTCTCACTTTTCCTGATTCTTGTACAATCTTGCATGTTTTGCTTGGTAAAACTGTAGTGTCCTGCAGAGAGTGCTGGGAAAACAGAGGCAGAGTTCAAACAATTTTTGTCAGAGAATTTGGACAGGTTTGGACAGGTCTCATGCTAAGACAGGTAAGACTAAAAGCAATGTAGACTTATGAAGAGTGGACCTCCAGCCTTTCTTTCTACAGTCTAATGTAGTTTAATTCTAAGCAGATCTGCTTTGAATTTGGACAGGGTTTTTATTTACACCTAAAAATAAATATTGTAGGAATGAGTATTATTTTAGGAATTCAGCAGAGACAAAGAAAAGAGGATGGCACAATAAAGATCCTGGTAGAGTTTCTATTATCTCTCAAAATGAATCATAACTACATTTAGAAATCCTTGCATTTCAAATTGTACAGGCTTCTTCATTATAAGTGAGCTAATTTTCAAAGAATATAAGCTTTTGATCAATCATCAAACGGTCTGCTTAGCATTTTACATGGGACTAATTGAATATATTCTAATTAGAAAAATTAGTATAGACCTGCAGAATATAGTGTAGGTAACAGTTGATGGAAAAATCCAGAGGATTTCCTTGTTGTGGTAAAAGCAGTGATCTGCTTTCTCAGTGAGCATTAACTAGATAAATAACATGCAGTCAGTAACAAAACCATCTAATGAACAGCAAGAGGCTTGACCCCTGTGATCATAAACGTACTTTGGCTGCAGTTTCATGAACAGTACACAGCAGTACATCTTGGGAAAATAAAAAGTTAATTCTAAGTAGTATTTGTTCTCTTTAATTTCATTTGAAACTACTTCTGTCATCATACTTGACTCTAAATTTCAATATATATTGTGTTGCAATAAACAGCTGCAGCCCAGATGTGCTGCAATTTACAGATGGAGGAACGGATTTTCTTACTTGATAGAAAGGAAAAGTTTTACATTCATTAAACAACCACATGTTACATCCACCTCAAAGGAAACTTCATCAAAGTGCCCAGTACGATTGCACTATAAGTTATCATTTACAAATCTTGGGTAATCATAAAGGATTCCTTTTTCAAGAGATTCTTCTATTCCTGTTTGTCTATTACTAATATTCACTGAAGACCTTTACGAATATTGATTTAATATTATATAGGAAATATTAGCTGGGTTATTTCTGAAGTTCTGGGTACTATGCTTAGTAAATAATATTTCCATAAGGCTGATTTTAGAGTTTTGTCCTCCCTTTTTCATATTCTGACTTTTAATATATAGTATGCAATTCAAATTATTTAGAATGATAGACACTTGTACATATACATTTAATGTCTTACATATTTCCTTCTTCTACCAGGTAATAGCTTTAAAGTACTTGTTATATTTCCTAGTGACTTACTATAGTTTGACTTGAGTGTAATTTTTTTTTATGTCATTGGCTAATATTCTGTCTAAAGTTACTCTCAGCTACTCTTTCTTTGCCTTAAATGTTTCCTAATTAGAGTAACATTACAAAGCAGAGATTTGAATCAAGAAATAGATCCTAAAGCATTTAGTCACAAATTAATATCTTATATAAAATGGAAAAGGAGTAGGGTAATGAAAGATGGAAAAATGCCTAGAGAGAAAAAAAAAATATTTTTCTTTCCAGGTTCTGAACTTTTAATAATACATGCAACTTCTGAGGTAGATGAAATATGTAAGGGATTTTAAAGAAAGACTCCATTTCAGTACCTTTGGCCATCTAAGACTTAATATTGTCTATTAAGAAGCCAATGAAAACTTTTAAATCACCAGAAAATGATTGCTGAATAAAAGTATTTTCATGCCTTTTCAAGCATCCCTCATGGAAGGCATCTTATGTCATATTTTTATTTTGAATTAAGAAATTTCCCTTATTCCTTGTAACTTTTCCTTTTTCCTGTATACCCACTTAAAAATGGTAAATTCCTTATTCCTATCAATGTTCATTATTCCTAGAAGAGGACAGGACTGATTCGCACACCAAAGGATAGATCCATTGATACTTGCAAAACCTACATCGGTCTGATTTATCTGCACCCACTCCTAATAAATAATTTAATTAATGAAAAAAATTGTAACTGCAGAAATGCAATTAATTATCTTCTAGTTGAAAACACTGGAAACAAAAGTGACAAAAGAGAAATCTCCAAATGCTACAATTATTTTTTCCCTCAGTCTCTTTCCAAGTGTTGAATTTCGAAATTTTTTGAGACTTGTCTCAATTGAAGATGCCACAGTCTTCTGCATGGATGTTCGCCTTCTAAGAGTGGCCTTCTGTATGTGCCAGTATTGTCACAGATCCCTTGGAGTGTGCATATCCCTGTGTGCCACTCAACAGGGGACAGAGGAAGGATGAGTGTTTAATTGATACTTCCTATAGGTGAAGCTTCAAAACTTATTTGAGCAAGTTCTTTCCTAATTTAGGATTTTTTGTTGCATCGTGGCTGTGATAATTTGCTCACTGCCTGCAAGAAAGAGCATTTCTTATCAGAAAATGTCTTTCCAGTGATGTGGATATGATTAATGATTTTGACCAATACTCAGGTTTACCTTTTTTGTTTGGCTGGTTTTTGTTTTTCTTAAGTTGTTAGCGATTTGCAATTTTGAAGTTCCATGTAGCATTTCATATATATAATACCTGCTTTGCTCTGTGACAGTTTCAATTGCACTTTGGATTGGTGACTTTGTAGAGTGATCACATGTTGGTCTTGAAGCAGGTGCAATAACACACAAACACGCTGGTTTAGAGGTCAGGGACTCTTTCCATTGAGTTTAATCCATGATTACTGCAGTGTAAATTTAGAATTACTGTAGTGTGGGTAATACTTGGTTTAGACTATTCCTCTGTTTTGAGATTTTTAGTACAGTTATCTGTGGTCCATAGTATCTTTTGTGGATTCAACACCATTATTTTCCTTAGTTTTCGTACTGTCTTATCAGACTTTGTGATAGATATCTCTGGCACAGAGAGAAAGATAACAGTCAGTAATTGCCAGTTGGAAATCTATGTGGTTCACAGTTCTGTGTAAATCAATGCTTGTCAAATATGAGTTTCAGGTACCTCAGAGGCTGCCATTTATTATGTTGTATGTTACTAGGGGCATGTTGCACCTGATCCTGTATAATGCTGGTTAATCTTAGTTTTCTAGGATGGCAGTGTAAGATTCTTCTCTTACACTCTTCTCTCTTCACATCTGTAAATGTGTTTTTCACCTGTTACACAGCTGTAACACATTAGGTGCACTACGTGCTGCAGGTACTGAATATACATATACATATACATACGTATGCTGAATGAGTGATCTCATAAAAGATTGGGCAGAATTGATAAAGGTGTATATTTTATTCTCCCATATAAAGCAGATATAACAGATGTTTACAGATATACATCAACATACTTTTACCTTTTCCTCACCAGTGATGAGTGGTCAATGTCATGAGAATGGAAGAGTGTTGGGTATGCTCTCAGGAAAATACTATTCCATCACTCAGGAATCCTAGATTCAGGGTCTCTAAGTATTTATATTTAGACCATAAAGAGACCATAAAAGCCAGAGTTAAAACAGATTGTTTATTTCCTTCAATATTTAAATTTGTTTCACTCTCTGTGAAACTAAACAGTCATCACACATCCCAAATATTTAGAGAACTAATAAGATGAGCCCACACCTGCTCCCATTTACTTCTGCTCAGAACTTTTAAATAAAGCAAAATACCAAGTTTGAGCAGGAAACAGAAAAATTGCTGCCTCACACGGGCAAATCATTGCCTTGGGATGCATTTTGACACTGTTTGGAAGTTCATCAAGCAAAGCATTAAAACAAAGTATAATGCAGTTTTAGTCCTAAATTCTTATAGCTGGAAGGATGTTTTGGTACAATAAATAATAGTAATTATTTTTACTGTCTTGTGAGAATGTGCTTTGCAAATACATTGCTTTTAGTTGTAACAACAGAGGCAATGTTATTGACATCAACCACATGATTTGCAAAATAGAATTGATATTTTAAAAAATTATTTCCTAATGGGTTCTTATACAGGAAAATCCTGTTTATGAGAGAATATGAGTTGTCTTACCTTTCAGTCACTCAGAATGTTTTTCCTATGATTTTTATGATGCTCCCTATTAGTAAACACTTTTTTTTTTGTGAAAAAAATATAAATATACCCATTAGCCATTCCCATTAGCAATTGAGCTGATGTAGATAACACATATGGCTTTAGAAAAGGTGTTGAAAATTAGGCACTCTTATTGTTTGTACTGAATTGATATTAGCCCATCAGCTGTGACTTTGCACAAGATTTGTTTGGACACTAAGTTTTTTTTTAGCCTGTGCTTCAGTCTGGTTTTAGCGTATGCTTGAGTCTGTATTTCAGGACTTCAAATTTCAGCTTTGTTGTAGATTAATTATATCCTGGCTTTGTCTTTATTGAAGTAATTTTCCATTTAGTAAAACAGGACAATAATAGTGAATGAGGTGGTCCAAAACTAATGATAAGTTCAAATAAAATCTCTATCTCTAGTCTAACATTAAAAAAACCCCAAACAAACAACCTTTTATTTTAATATATAAGCCCTAAAAATGCTTTTTGTTCTGTTAATATAAATTTCTTATTAGAGAATTAATATGTGAAATACTTGCTATCTTTCAGTCAGTGCTGGTATAGGTCTATTTAATATGTAGGTCAGGATGGGTGAACCGTGGCTTCAGAACTGCCTGGGTATTGCAGTAACAAAGCTATTCAAGCCTTAGATATATTAATATATCTTAAACAATGGCAGTTCTTGCTGTCCTTCTAAGTCAAAAAGCAGTGTAGATAAACTGCTTTTGATGAAATATTGTATTTTAATAAAAATCAGTTTGGTGAAAGGGCTAGGAAAGTAGAATGGAAGCCAGAATGGATATCAGGAGTCTGTCTGCTTTCTCTGCTGTCTTAAATGTGCTGTAGTTCCATGATTCTTTGAAAAAGAAAAGGCAATAGAAAACATACATAAATTTCATTTAATTAAAAGCTAAACTGTATGCTGTTTTGTAGGGCACACAGAAAATTTATTCACCATGTTCTTTTTGTTTTAGAGCCAACTTTTCTATTAGAAAATAGATTTTGTGAGGGCATATGCTTCCTTATGAACTAATAATAAATTGTGAAATAATAATTGAGAACTCATAATGTTAAATCTAAGAGAAAACTCTAAAATTCTCAACTTCTAAGAAAAAATGAGTTTTAACTTCAGTTTAATGTGACATCATTTACATCATAAGTCTGCTGGGTTTGTTTACACAGGTGATGGGTACTTAAAATCTGGCCTTTTGTGAATTAATGTGGATATAACAAGTGCTAAAGACATTGACTCTATACAATAAATTCTACTTCTGCAATGTAAGATACTAAGAAAATTGGTGCTTAAAATGTGGTTCTGATTGGCCCTTTACGCATAACTACTGCAACTGCTGCTGCACCTAAATGAAACTCCAGTGGTTCTTTCCCAAAAACAGACACACACACACACACACACACACACACACATATATATATAGAATTTGTTCATCATGGGAAGCCCAGCACTGGCAATGATGTGAGGTAGTAAAGAGTAATCTCCATCTCCTGGCTATGCCCTCTCCTGGCTACTGCAAAAATTAAGCCTGTCCTGGCTGGAACTAGGACAAGAAGGTAGCAGCACACATGGTTATTATGAAAATGGCAAGAGCCATTTTTAATTGTAAGTGATGTTTTGGGATGCTGTGACTGTAACTGCTGTCTCACTGCATGATATGTCTAAAAGAAATCAAATTAGGATCATGGGAACTCTGGTGGTTACTAGAGCTGGAAAAAGGAGTCACCAGCCTGTCCGCTTGCCACAGACCTAAGCCCTCTGATTCCTTTTATATGTACATTAACTTACATCTGAATGATAAATTGGAGAGTTTGATGCTTTCTGCCTAGACAGTAGATACTTTTACATGCTGACTACCCTGAAATATCAGTTTCTTGCTTGTTGCCCTCACTTTGAGTCGTCACTGGAACGCTTGTAACTTTACATCTTGAACAGTTTGGTCTGCCCCTGGAATCCCAGTTCTTGATGATGGAACATGACAACAGTTTGTTCCCTAAATAATCCTATCATACTAAAGGAAAGTTCTTGGCAGTGGCTAATATCTATTTTATCCCATCACAGGGAAATTCTTGGCAGTCGCTCCTTGAAAAAAAATCCCAGGGAAACTTAGTTTAAAATATTAAACCAAATAAATAACATGATCACATTAAAAAATAAAACAAGACAGGATTAAGTCAAGAGAGGGGAAAAAACAGATCTGATTGGATTTTTTCCATTGCAAATTAAAGTACAGCTGCTTGGGGCAGAGACATGATGCTAGGTTCTTCTTGCAGTAATTAGAAAGCCAGTGCTGCCAAAACCTGTTTTCCCATCTGCCATTCAGTTTGTGGGATGTTCCTAAAGCCCCTCTCAGAAGGCTGGTGTTCACTAATCCCAGTCAGCCATCAAACTGAACCTGCAGCACACACCAACAAAACAACCCCAGAAAAAGAAACTGGGAGAGTACTTCTCTCTGTAGTCATGTCACAAAAATATTTGAAAATCTCAGACAAAGCAAAGCCTTGACCCTGAAAAGAACAAAAACTTAGTTGATGTTAGTGGTTCCTGTGCAGATGGAGGAATGGTGGGCCTTTCTAACAATGTTTAACGTGTTCTCTTTTTATCTGTTTTGAGTTGCTTTAGAAACAGGCTTAACATGTTTTGAAATCAGACAGATTTTGTTTTCAGAACATTGCATCTTGTTTTTATTTTCAAAATATCAAGATTCACGACTATGAAGAAAAGGTACTTAGTAATTTTCAGGTTTTGTGATGAGGAAACAATAGGGAATTAACTGAGTTTGGTTGAAGAGGAGTAATAAGGGAGGAAATCTCTTCTATTAGAATGTATAATCTTAGGCCTCTTTTCCACAAGTGCAGTGTCTTATTCTGTACCGCTCTTTTTAGCTACTTTGATTTTGTACTTGTTTGAAGATGAAGTTTCCATTGGATAACCCAGTTGTCAGACTGTTTTCTGTATTTCCCACATGGATTAGAACTACTTAATTAATAGTCAGCAGATAGAAGTTAAACTGATCACTTTTAACATTAATATGTTATAAAAAGGCGAGGGAATATACAATCAATGTTATGCCTAAAAAATGTTCTGTATGTTTTCTTGTTGCATGTGAGCTGAAGGTTTCTTAAATGTAGGGTGTTGATCTTTTGAGAGACTAATATAGAGGGTTATTGCTTTTTAAATCTCTGGGAAGCAGAGATATTTCAGGTATTGCACATTTATTAAGAAAAATGCTATCCAGTTCCTTAGTAAAACAAATACTGAACTCATAAACATAACACTAAATAGCATAAGACCTCATAATTTGAAATACAGATTTTTATTGATAGATTTTAATCCAGATGGAGTACGTATGAGTTTAATGGTGTTATTTAAACACATTTTCACTTTGTCTTCATTAGTTTTTCATATACAAAATTTAAACAAAATGTTTAATTCTATTCCATAGCATGGACAAGTGAACTTGTGCTGTATTCATGCCAAGGTGGTCTCTCGGCCTGCATGAGTATTCTGAATTCGCAGTGTGTGACAGTCAGACTCTTCAGAGCATTAAAGCAGAGAAATATTCTCACAGTAAGCTCCAAATGTCTCAGTACTCTGCAAGTAAATAGCTAGCAGCATGAAGTCCTTCAACTGAATAGCTGATGGGACTCTTTAGCTCTGGCAAGACAGAAATTGGTTGCCGATACCTAAAATGGCAGAGAATTGCAGACCAGCTCCCAACAGGAGACAACCATTGATCCTGAACCACCCATGGATGCCCTGGCAGAGCCTCCCGTGACAGACAGAGCTCCTAGCAGAGTGGTAGAAGTCATTGCACAGCATGCTCATACTCATGGCTTGCAAGCCACTTTTGGAAACACTTCCAACATCTCTGCTACCAAACGTCATTTTTTTACCTGTTTCCGAGCCTTTTTGGATTAGCTGACAGTCCAGAAACTCAAGAGTGGAAGCAATCCTGTGACCTTTGCTGCATCACCCAAAACACCACCACATGCACAGCTAGGGCTCAGCAGCATTAATACAGAGAGAAAATAAACTTCTTTCAAGCAGTGGCTTAAATCAGCTACAAAGAATGGCACAAATGTATTTTTTTGGCCTTTCTTACTTCTTTTTTGCTCATACCAATGCTATGGCACAAATCACATGGCTACACAGAGACAATCACCTATTGCTGTACTTTCTGGAAAATCATAGCCTACACAGGCAAATACTAAGAACATTTGGTCACTGAGCAAGTGGTTAAAATAACTGCACAAAAGCAACACTTGTAAAATTTAAAACACTTAATCATAATTAGAGTATATTAGTATAACATGCTTAAATGTGTCATATACAGAACAAGAAGTTTTGTTGGATGAATGTTAATAGCTGGAATAACATTGTAACAGATTAAGCAGCTAAGATCAGAAGACACAAGTGTGTATCTGAGAGGATTTCTGTTATTTTAGCAGATTTACTACTAGCTCACTACAGGTTTCTTGGCACATAACCCAGTATCACAGAATCTTGGAATGTTAAGGGCTGTAATGGTCCATAAATTTCATATAGCCCCAATCACGCCCGCAATGGGAAGGAACACCTCCCACTAGGATCAGGTCATTCAAGGCCTTAACCAATGTGGCTTTGAACTCTGCCAGGGTTGGGGCATCCACAACCTCCCTGGGCAACCAGTCCCGGTGTCTCACCACTCTCACAGTATAGCATTCCTTCTGAATATCTAACTTAAATTTTCCCTCTTTCAGTTTGTACCCATTACTCCTTGTCCTATCACTACATTTCCTGACACAGAGTCCCTCTTTGGTTTCCCTGTAAGCCCCCTTCAGGTACTGGAATTTTGCTATGAAGTTCCCTGCAATCTCTTCTTCCCCAGGCTGAACAGCCCCAGCTCAGTTTTCATAGGGGAGGTGCTCCAGTCCTCTTACCAGCTTCGTGGCGTCCTCGGGAATTGCTCCTCCTCTCCAATTGCTCCATGTCCTTATTCTGTTGGGGGCCCCAGAGCTGGATGCAGCACTCCAGGTGGGATCTCACAAGAGCAGAGTAGAGAAGGACAATCACCTCCTTTGCCTTGCTGGCCATGCTGCTTCAGAGGCAGCCCGGGACTGGTTGGGCTTTCTGGGCTGTGAGTGCACAGTGCTGGCTCATGGTGAGTTTTTCACCAACCACCATGCCCAAGTACTTCTCTGCTGGGCTGCTCTCAAATCACTTTGAGCTTCAGTTTACTCCCATGCTAATGATGGAAATCAGGCATATGTAACTCTTCAGAGAATTACACAGAGCTCTGATTTAAACTGCAGGTGCAACATTAAATGCAAAAGAAAGCACATTTGGCTGTCCATGTGGGTGTTAGACTGGCTGTTACAGAACTTGCCAGCTACCTTAAAGTGCAAGAGAGTTCCAGAAAACAGTGTATGTAATAAAATTTAATTAAAAATTAGGTAAACTTCATAGCAAAGTGTTTTTAACATTTGTCATAATGGATATGTCATGCAAGAAGATGTTTACAGTACCTTGCAAAAAACATAATTTTGCCAGGCCAGCAGAAAAAGCAACCCAAAATGAATTTCCACTCACGATACAGAAGCAACGACATATGAATATATTTTGCAAAAAAGTAAGGATGCATAGGCAACTTGATTTATGACATAAATAAATGTAAGGCGTATTAGTAAGATTAGTGTATAGGGGTGTTAGCACAAATCAAAATATGCAGTACCAAATTCAATTGCTTGCTGCACAACAGAAGTACAGCAGTCAAATGGAGAAGATATAGTATGTCATAAAAAAAAGCAGAGTGGTTTCCAAGTATTAAATATATTAATGTTATTAATAACAGGGTAGTGCAGGATCTTGTGCCTGTTCTTATTAAACATTCTCATTAATAACCTGAACCAAAGGGTAATATTATTAATGAAATTCGCTGCTACTGATGACTTTGTGAAGTTGCTAGCCCTCTCAAAATATATTAAGACACCTGGAAAACCTAGTAATAGGAATGAAAATTTAATTTAGCATCAGTCTGTGAAATGCATATGCTACAATTTTGCTATCTTCACTGCATAATGTACTGAAGTTTAAGAATTCCTTAGACATACATAAATATAGCATGTGTATGAAAGACATCCAAAAATGTGGCTTCAATTGGAGAGAAAAGCCTGACAATCATATCCCTTAAAAAGTAGAGTGTGATAGAAGACCTTATTGAAAATTATTTTACAATGCAATATGAGTAGATTTCTGATTTTGGCTACATGTATATATGTATCCTACATGTATATATGTATTCTACAACAGAAACATTTCTATCTACAAGTCTATGGTGTCATAAGAACCCTGCCTTCAATATGTGCACACCATCAGAGTCATGGTGGAGTACATGACTTGGGAAAATGGATATGATACTTGCATGTTAATTCATAGCCTGAATACAAAGGCAAAAGTTAAGCAAATTGTTCCTGGGAATCTGCAGAAGTGCAAAAATAAGCAAGCATGGAAAAAGTTCACAGAGCCAGGTTTGTCGTATCTATGTCTGAAGTATAAAAAGTAAACGAGTAAAGGAGTAAATTTCCATTAGTGCTTTTAAATGAGAAATGGCCAGTCTATACATCAGTCACAGAAGTATTGGAAGTGATGGTTAACTTTGGTATTCTGCGTGGATATATGGTCTAAGGCCTTGACAAAAAAAGTTTCTTTATATGGGAAAATACCTTTCATGAGAAAATTATGGGCAGTTATATCATCTGGCATAGTGTAAGTTAAATTTGACAAATAATGGTGGGAAAGCAACAGTCCTTCAAGTTGTAAAGATAGCTCAGTGGATTAAGATGAACTTACAGAAAGAACTTCCCCAGCTTCCATAAATATTATCAATATTTATATGCATCAATATCAAGTTCCTACCAAGTATCTGGTATGTTCAACATATTAATGGTAAAGTACAGGTTTTTCAAACTTCACTGAAATGAACCATACACATTTGTATTTTCAATTCTCATAAAATTGAAATAAGTCGTATCTTAAAATACTGTATGACAAATATCAGAGCAGTTTAAATGGTTTGTCAGAAGTTCAATAGGAAATAGTCACATATTTCATAGGAAAGCTTCACCTGAGATATTCCTCTGGCTTGGATCTGTGATGTCATTACAGTACAGTGCATACTATGCCTGATACTGATTCATGTGCTGCTCAGGAATGTCAATATGGAAGTGTTCAAGGTCAGGCTGGATGGGGGTCTGGCCACCCTGGTCTGCAGAAAGATGTCCCTGTCCATGGCAGGGAGTTTGGAACTAAATGATCTTTAAGGTCCCTCCTAACCCAGGCCATTCTATGAAAAACAGATGTTTCTTATAGATCATAAGTACCTGGTGCTGGGCTGCTGCCAAAATAGTTTAACTGCTGCTAGTGCTATAGAGTCAAGAGATGGGAAGGTGTCCACGGGATTTTATTCTTACAAGTTATCAAAAATAATTGACGGTAAGAGCCTGTTACTGTTTTTCACAGTAAATAATATATTTGCTGAATGTGTTGAATGTTCTCTACAAACGTGACAAAACCTTAAGCTGCCAGTTACATTAATTTTACTGCACTTCTGTTACTGGTTGTCTATGTCATACTGAGGTTTTTTCAGTGCTTTAGTGAAGAATAGAAATTTTCCTTCAGCATGGTGAGCACTTCTGGTATTAAAATAAATTGTATATTGTAAAGTGCAGGTAAAGAAACACAGTAATGCCAAGTTTAATATACAAGTAAAAAAAAAAATATACACCACTATTTTGAAAAAAAAAGAAAAAGTAAACTGAGTTTGTGAGATGATGTTAAATATTTTCAAGCCTCTCAATTATGTTGCACTAATAATGACTGCTACATAAATCAACACACCCTGCTCAGCTGATCAGAAACAGAGTTGTGGATGACTAGCAGCTTGAACCTGGAAAATAAAAGTTTAAAATTGTACAATATCATGTTCAATGTCCCATGACACATAAAGAGCAATATACTGTCATTCATGCTAACATTAACTACTGTAATATTTCAGGTAAAAGAGTATATGTCTCTAAGGGGTAATACATTCAATTAATTAGGGATCAGAGTCAGGAACAGGTTCTCAAATAATTTCTGCTTTTCCCCAAAAGATAATTTCAGAACTGTCAGTAATATAAATGAAAAACAGTAGCAATGCTATCTGGCACTAATTATAGCAGTTACCCCTACTGTGATAGTAAAGATTGCCTCCTGCAATGGTAATTGCTATCATTTGAATGGTGCCTTTCATCTCCAAAAATCCCCAAATACTCTACAAATTAGAAATTTGATCTTTCTGGGTATATGCAAATCCTTGATGAAGGAGGTCTGAGACAGAAAGAGTATTGCTTTTTTAACATCTACGTGTCTGATGACCCTGCAGAATTTATCCAGAAGCACACATTGATTTTTGGAAGTTAAATTACTCAAATGGAAAAAATTATTTAGACATCAGGAATAAAACCAAGCGTGCAAACCACATGTTCAAACCCTCAAACGCTGCTTTATTGGCACAAAAATGTTCAAAAAATTATACTTTGTAATGACATTTCTTTTCCTTCCTCCATGTTTGCATTTCTTTCATAAATGTATTTCTTTCCTTTACCCAGTTACTCACATGTAAATATACAAAACTCCTTGTAGCAGAGGCATGGCTCAGTATACATACTTATTGTATATTTTCACCGGTATTAATTCTAGCACTAACATAAAGGGATAACTCCTATCAGTTTATCTGAAACATTTAGAAATGGGAATTTATTAAAGAGACCTTCTTCATGTTATGAAATATGGTAATCCTGAGCCAGCACAGAAACTATATAAACAAGCTATTTTTCTAGATTGAAATGACTGAAGAAATGGACTATTTTATCAGGGCAAATGTGGCTACTGACAGTGACATCTGGGCAGAGTATTTGACTGAGACACAGGCTCCTACAAAAAGGTTGAGGGGCCTTTACAGATCCCAAGAAGTGAGGAATCTGTTTTCAGGCTCAGCTGTGACTCAGTGTTGAGAATGCTGCATTTCTAGACAAGTGTTCTTCCTCACAAGCATAGTTATTCACCCTGCTAGAGGAATGAAAGCTCATTTTGACCTAGCATTTTTTAATACAGAAGAGATAAGACTTTACTTCTGATTTATCTTTTTTAATGTTAAACTATATTTTCTTCATCAGCCAGTGAGATTTCATACGGAGGAAGGAAATGCTCTTGTTCATTTCAGATGCATAACACCTAAGCTGGGGCTCTGAAATTCTCAAAGAGCTTTAGAGAAAAGCCAGAAATGTAAGTGTTTGCAAATTTAGGCTTTAATCGAGGTGCTAGCCCAGCTTTAGCAGAGCACTGAAGTACATTTTTGAGACTAGTTTACTTTGATGGAATATAAGCACCTGCTTAAATTGAAACACATATTTAAATAAGCACCTGCTTAAGTGATTTGCTGAAACTGAGTTTCTACTACTTTCTCTGGGAGAACCTTTATGCCCTTCTCAGCAGCAAGCATCAATAAAGAGGCCTGATTACATTATAAAATGTCTAACAAATACTGTTTAATGCTGACTTTTTAGGTCATCACTGCTGGGAATAGCAAATAGTTTTTACTTTGCCAGGTGAGATTAATTTCTAAATAAATGAGGCTACAAAATACCCTACACAGCACCTGTGGGCTGTTCTGCTCCTGTAACTGGAGAGAAAAAAAAGATAATGATGCTTTTTAAACACTTACAGTTTGAAATATGAGGCAATATCTTTTGTTTATTTTCTCTCATTAAAAAGAAAAAAAAGAAAAAAACTCCCAGCTAGAAATATTATAGGTAAAATAATGGGCAATGATTTCCTCTTGTAGCTCTGCTTTAAAACAAAATGCTGGGATTTTTTTCTCTCTATTGTATTAAAATGTTCCAGCATGGATGTACATGGCACGTGCAAATAGGGGAAGACTGACCAGCTCTCTGGAGAACAAGCTGCTATTTTCCAATAAATACCCTCACTGTTTGGATCTTTCTAAAACGAAAAAGAAAACCAGAGTAAAACTTCTGAGATGTATTTCACATTGGGAGAAAACAAGTAGTCTTTACTAGCAAAACCTAACTGCTGTCAGTACAAGTAAAGTAAGGCTCACTCATGCTATTCAAATTTAATTCTGTCCACTATGATTCCGTTCCGCTAATCAGTTAATGTTATTCAATTACCATTAAACAACAAATCCTATATTTTTCTCTGACAATTTTTATGCATTGCTTCATCATTGGTATCACCTACTGATATATTATTTTTAGGAGATTTTGCTTTGAAAGAGGCATTATAAAAGAGGTTGACAGTGGTCTGTTGAAGAGGGCCTGTGCAGATAGGCCTGTTGTGAGATCGTGCAGAAGTTCTCTTCCCACTAAGAGGAAGTTGCTGTGCTTCCTTGGGTTATTGGGTTCTTAAAAATCCATAAACATAAAGATGCTGTTCTGAAAACAAGGGAAAGGAGGTCTGATAGAGAGGATAGAGAGGACTGACTGCATTTCCATGGCTGAATACACACTAGAACAGAAGGGGTCTGCTTAGGACAGATTGGTCTCTTTCTATTTCTAACCTATCCCTAGAAGAATGTGTTCTACTGCTGAAAGCAACAGCAGTGTGACATAGGTAACTCCTGTCAGCCCATTCAGGCAGCCTTGCATCAGTGTTACAGTTAGGATTTAATCAGGGTTTCTGTGCTAAAGTGCATTTAGCTCTGCCATATCGAATTTACCTCATTGAAACGGAATATGTTTAGCATTTCCAAAAAAAATTTCAGTGATGTACACAAATATTAAAAATTGTAATCTTTGTAGTTTGACATTTGAAGTGTGATCCAAATGCATCCAAATAGGGTAGGAAGAAAAATATGGTGAAAAATACTTGCAAATATAGATTTCCAAAACTCAATTTGACATTTTAACACATCTACTGGTAACTCACCTGAAAATTTTATTTGGAGATAGAACAAATCTTCCACTTAATTCATTGCTCATTCTTTTATCAAAATATTCATTCTAAAATTATTCATAATGAAAACAAGAAAGTAGATGTCCGTACTTTCACCTTCTCGATTCTTGCTATATTTTAGCATAATTTCAAAATCTGTAAGTCACAAAAAGGAAAAATAGAAACTCATCTGTTTCTTTGAATCCTTTATTATGATACATTAATTTTCATATATCTATATACATATATATATATACATATAAAGAAAAAATGGCCTTCTGAACATCTGAGAGTATCCTCATTGGTATTAGCACTTATTAATTATGCTCCAGAAGAACCACATTAATGGCTTTTCAAGCACAACAGTGCATGACCTTGCCTTCTGTAGAATGTGGTAAGAAAATTACCACTTATAATAAATGAAATGTGGGGACTTCTGCAGTCAAAGATTTCAGCAGCCATGTTCCTGTGTGGCACAGATTTGTCCTGCTCAAACCATTATTAATTAACATGATGCTACGAATAACTGAGGGTCTGGACAATCCCCTGTGCAGAAGTTTCCAGCATTTTCAAAGGTTTTGTTGAAGCCTTCTAAGGTATGCAGTTCAGATTTTATAGGCAATGTGGTTATTGTAAAGATATTTCAATAAAAATGTATTATTTTGTGACCTAAATCACATGATCTGGCAACTTGTATTATTGTCATAGCCATGCTGTCACCTCTCATAAAGTTGTTAATTTCTAGTGAAATCTCAGCGGCAGTAGATATTTGTGTTGAGTACACTTTGATTTCTCCACTGCCTTACAATCTGTGAAAAATCAAAGCACCTTCCTTCTTTTCCTTGTTTGTTTTTTTTTTTTAAATCTGTCTGTGTTCATCAAAATAGGCTGGTGAAAGACAGTCTGGGGAAGTGGTTGGTTTTGGAGGCTGTCTTGTGCAGAATCAAGTATTCAGAGTTGCTTTTGGTTGTTTGATTACAACAATGAAATCTCAAGGCCGCAGACTGCAAAAGGAAACCTTTGTTTTGTAAGCCAGTTATAACCTGCTGCAGCAATGTCTTTCTGTGCAAGTGCCCAGAGAAATATAAATGCCTCAGCAGGGTGTTAACTTCCAAGCCTAAAAAATAATTGTTAAACTGTCCAGTCCCAATACCGGTACTTTCTTGCCAAAAGGGGAACCTATTTTTTCTTTCTGTATGTTACTCTACTCAGCAGTGACAAGCAATTACCTCCACGTTAAAACTTTGAAAAATGCAGATTAAAAGTAAGAGGATGAGGTTAAAATGCTGAAGGATCTTATTTTCAGCTAAAGGAGTAATTTAATCCTCATAAATTCAGTGATAACAGAAAACATCAGACTAGTCTTATTTCCTTTTACATTTTCTAAATAGCTGGTATAGGAAAAATGGACTCTGTAAGGACATTTGTTTACATATTTCTGTAGTTCACCTCTTCTCATTTTCATTTAAGAAAATACAAGCCTAGCACCTCACTTACCCTCAAAATTAACTTTTAACTCAGAATCAGATTGCTCTAGCTCTAGCAGCTATTTTTCTCTGTTGAGAACCTCCCCCCTTCCCCATCCCACAGTATTTATGCAGATGTATTTATAACTTCCTAGGTTGCATTGTGCATATGATAGAATTCATTTTTTTAGCCTGAATATGTTATAAATCATTGTGCCAAAGACTAAAACCCTCAGTTTGTCAGGGAATTTAATGATTTATTTAATTCAGAGCACTCATAGTTCATTCAAGTAAGCATCCCAAATGTTGGATCACTTTCCATTGCCCTTACTATATATATGGTCGGGTGCCCTCCTGCCTGCCTTTCTTCTCTTTCTCTCTTTCTGTCTCTCTTCCTTTCACTTTTGTTACGGCAATAGATAAGCAGCTTAAAGTATTCATGGCATGTAAGAGAAACCCAATGGCACTTTAGATACAAGAGCACTCCACATTTGTAGATCTTGTCTCACAGTTCTGTCTCGGGATAAAATCCAAATTCTGCTTCATGTCTTTTGCTTGTTAAGTGTATATATTTTTCACATAAGAATAAAACTCTTAACAGATTTACTTCCTTATGGAAGTAAGTATCAAAACTTGACAGTTACTGAAGAAAATAACAGCAGATCAAGATTACAGACTGCTTCCTCAGTCACAAATGCTCAATTCAAATAGTCATGAGTCTACAAGGCAGATAGTCCTTGACTATCTTTTTAAGCCCTTTTTAAGGCAGAAGTGCTGCTTGCCTTTTTCCAACTGTTTGTTATTTCTTTGCTGTTTATTTCTACAGCTTTTTGACTGGGGCTTCTGTGCTTTTGCTGAACCTCCAGCCCTCTTGGGACTCAAGCTGACATGAAACTGTCATCACAATGCTTTCAGGTAAGAGCATGAATCAGTGCCTGAAACCCTCATGTTCTACTTTGAGGAATCCAATATGAATACTGCAATTCACATTACAGCACATGCCAAATAAAAATGAGATGCCCATCACAATGCTGCATTAACACTTTGTGACATTGCACTGCTCTGAAAAAACCAAATCAGCTCTCAGTGTCTCTGCCTGGTGCTCACAAGAGCGTGTGTTCCAATGAGCTTATCACCACAGGACTCCAAAAAGGGGCTATCAACACTTGGGCCTTTCCAAAATAATTCCATCTTTCATAGAGAAAGACAATTTGGTGAAAAACGAAGATAGATTCTTTTTCCCTTCACATAACCAATTCAGCAGTTCACCCCTAAACTGATGCACAATTTCATCTGTCTCCTATCAGGCTTCCCTTTCCCTGTTTTTGAAACAGTAACTTGCAATTTTTTACATATAATTCCATGCCATGTTTTAGCAGACTGTGTTTCCTTTCACTTGTTAATAAAGGTCAAGACCAGTGTGCCTCTGGGTTGCGTGCCAAAAAAGAAAGCACAACCGACCATGCCTGAGTCGGCTCAGTCTGACCTGTGCAGTGGCACGGACTTGCTCCCTTCATCTCTGAGAACTGGTAACTCTGATGTCCTGTAGGTGTCCTTTTGAGCATAGTCATTGTTTATTTTGATTATTTTATCAACTCTACTTCTCTTTTGTACTTGACTTTACAAACGAGGCATAAAATATCAGAAGAAAAGTCCTTTCAGGGGGAGTATTTTAACACGTGGGAGATATTATTAACACAGTATCATGTAAAGCTGGAAAACAAATGCAAGATTGAAATATAGTTTAAAACAAAGCATTCTGTGCTTTCTTTGATGATAAATATTTTTAAAGTAATTTCAAACTGGAGGAGTTTTAGGTGGATCATTGGTTTTTGCAAATCATCTTCCCTACACAAGAACATTTGCTCAGAAATTCTTGTTTCTTGGGAGAGTATATCAGTTCTTTCACTCTCGACTCATCAAAAAGAAATCAAAATCAAGCACTGCACCCTTGGGTAGGTGATCTACTCCTAAAGTACTCCTAAAGAAACTTTAATTAAAAAAAGCAAGAAGGAGTTTCTGTTTGCTCAATTATTACTATAAAATCATTTCTGAACAATGTGATCGAAGGCATATACTTGTATTAAAAACCTATCTTTCAAACTAAACAGTCCTTTCTAATGTATGATCCACCTGGAAAGACCAAATAAAAGCTTGAAATTAATGACTTAGATTCTGGTGGTAAACTTACCATACATTTGATAACATCTGAGTCTGGGCACGCGGCGGCTGAGGGTTCAGCCCTCGCCCGGAGAAACCAGAGGAGAAACCCTCAGTCGTCTCGCCCAGCAGTCGGGGAGTCCGCGAGAGCGGGATGGGCAGCAGAGCCTCCAGCCAGGCTGCGCAGCCTGGGAGGAAATCCCTCAGCAGAGGGTGGCAGAGCACACCAGAGGAGAAGGGCAAAATGGAGGCGGAGATCCGATATGGCTCTCAGGGGTTTATTGAGG
>VZRO01000437.1:116808-142746 GCA_013397915.1 Daphoenositta chrysoptera | reverse complement strand
GGGGGGGAAGGCGGGGAAGGGGTCCGGGGTGAGACCACCGGGGGAAGGGGAAAACCGGGTACAAACCATTTAACAATATCCAAAATAACCAAACCGCAACATCTAAGGAAGATGTCATGCAAAAAAAGTGAAAAGGTGTACCTCAACACTTCCTGGCATTAAGATTTTTGCCAGGAAAGCTGCTGCTGTAACATGAAAGAAATATTGCCATGTCCCCAGCTCCAGGGTCATCTAGAATCAGACGTCACTTTTCTACATTGGCTGATGTCTTGCTTGAAAAGGTTTTCAGTCCTGGATTTAGGGGCATATCTGATGGCAAGGTGACATATGCAAGACACACACATTTTGCCAATACTGTCTTTGTAATGCAATTAATTGGACTTTTAATTCCTTGTACAGAAATACAAGGCAGAATTGGAAACTCATAAATAGCTTTCATTTAGGCTTCAGTTACATGGAAATAGATTTATTTGTTGAAAAATACTGTATAGCTCCATTGATGAAGCCTTTACATTCCAATGTTCTGCTACTTGTTTTAGCTGCAGAAGTCTCATCATGCAATATGTGCAGTAAATTTTTTGAGGTAAATCAAGCCCATCACTAAACTACATCCCTTAGTGCCACATGCATGGCACTTAGGTGGTTTTTGAACACTTCCAGAGATGGTGACTCAACCACTGCTGTGGACAGCCTGTTCCAATGCCTAACTGCCCTTTCAGAGAAGAATTTTTTCCTAATGTCTAATTTAAACATCCCCTGGCACACCTTGTGGCCATGTCACTTGTTACCTGGGAGAAGAGACCAATTCTCACTTTGTTACAACCTCCTTTCAGGTTAGGCTTAAGAACCTCCTATACCTGAATGCTGGAACACAATAGCCATAACTGTCCTAGGATAAAGGAAACTGGTGTCTTCCTCCAACAGGGATGGTTTGCACTTCCAGCTATTCTCTGGCCCCCGGGCAATTTGAAAGTCAGGCAGAAGGATTCATGGATTCATGGTTCTGACAGTGATAACTGGCCTGTTCTTCACCACCATTTTTTCCCAGAGACTTATCAGAGCACTTGAAACTGTGTAGCACATGAGCAATGCAGCTCAGAATGATGGAATGGGTAGCCAGGAACAGCCTGTCACCATCAGAATAATTTATCTAGCCTAAAGTCTTTTGACAGAAGGCCATCTCAAGAAAAAATGGCATTCAAGAGCAGGTGGAGGGCCAGGTAAGTAGACCTAGTTGACCTTCTGTAACATCATATAACTCATTTAATCTATGAGTTGTAGGCTGATCATGCCCAGTGTTAGAGTAGGCTCTCATTTTGTGGCCAGCACAGAACTTAATTCTAAATCACGTTTCCAAGGGTTCCCTTCATGTTTAAGTCAGCTAAGGACAGGTAAGAAACAAAGTTTTAAATTCTCTCTCTCTCCCATGGGAAATTTTGATTTTTCACATTTGTTTTCATCAAAAATCAAGCTGAAATACCAGAATTTCTTGTGAAACATAGAATTACGTTTATATTTTGAAATTATGTAATTAATATATCCCTTTTCCCATAACATTAAGCTTAGTTGCCATGTTAGTCTAACTGGAAGCCCTTCTTCAGGGAGGTATGGAAATGGGATCAGAAATGGGATCAGAAATGGAGAGATTTCCCGGGGGCACTGTGACTACTTAGATCAATAAACAGTCTGAAGATAGACCATCCCCAAAACAAACGTTATGGTTTGCTTTTCCTGACCAAGAAGTGATCAGTTTCCAAATTTTGCAGTGAATGTTATCATCTTGTGGAGGCTGACATTTTCCATGAAATCATCGTTGTTATGGAAAACTGGCCATTCATTATATTTATAATAAATATCTGTTCCGATCTGAGGAAATCATCATTCTATATGATCTCCTTACAAGCTTGTTTCTATGTTTACATTTGTATATCAATGCAAGGCACTATGTGTTGATTTAGGAGCAACCAAACAGGCTCTAGACATGTTTGAAAATGAGGTGCAAAGTCAGATGTCAGTAAGAGATGATGCACAAGACAAATTAACTAACACCTGCAAGTACAAATTCTCAAAAAGCCCCAATGTATGATAAGTATGGTAATAAGAAATAAGACAGTCCCTTTATTCATTCACCCTATTACTACAAGTGATAGCTGGACTTTTTTTTTTACAGACAATTTTCCAGGTGTTCTCACATAATTCTTATGGCCTCATATGAGGGAAAACCATGGTAGCCATCACTACCTCACCACTATCTAATACTAATGTAAAAGTAAGTTAGTTCTTGATCATTCCCACTGAATACCTACTGCTTGGTGTTAAGCAGCTGTGTAAGTTCTTTCCAACTCAGGGCTCATAAATGTATTCTTACTAGTAATTCAGCAGTAAAAAGAATCTTAAAGTCATTATTATGACAACTCATCTTACAGTCTCTGCAATGCTTTGTCATTTATGCCATTGACTTAAATAACAATTATATGTATACATAAGCCCCTACACACACAACCAATGGGTTAAATTTCCAGGTTGGGAAAGCATTTAGACTCCCTGGCTGCAAAATGACATTTTTAGTAGGGTATGTAGATACTGTATTTAAACAAATGAGCCCATTTCTTGGTATCAGAATCCAAAAGGGAAATGGTATTTAGTGGTTATAAAAAAATTGTCTGTATGGTGAGGAATAGATTAGGCTGCCTCACAGTGACTGAGCAGAGATAATAGAAGATGATATGAATGTGGAAATAGTAATTTGCAATGGGCCTTGTAACACTTGTAGCATTTATCTGAACAGTCAGAACATGGTAGAATAGTTCTACCTTTCCTTGTTAAATAAAAGATGTGCTCCAGACATTTGCCTGACTGAGCCTTGTGCAACTGTAAGTTTGCTGACTCTTCTGCTCTATTTAGGACAGGCTATTTAAACAGTTGAATTAAACAGTGACAGTTTTCTTTTAAACAGAGAACATGCACCTGGTAGCCAAATTTCTGAAAATAGTACTTCTAGCCTCTCCATTTTGTGACATTCTCTGCACTGTTTTATTTAATTTTCAAAAATAAAATTATTTGAAATCTTGAACTTAAAAAAAAATACTCATCACAGAATCATGGAATCATATAATATCCTGAGTTGGAAGGGACCCACAAGGAGTCATTGAAGTCCAACTCCTGACCCTGTCAAAGAATGAGCCCAAGAATCACACCTGCCTAAGAGCATTGTCCAAATGCTTCTTGAATTCCATCAGGCTTGGTGCTGTGCTGTGACCCCTTCCCTGGGGAGCCTGTTACATTGCCCAAACATCTTCTGGGGGAAAAACCTTTTTCTAATACCCAGTTCAAACCTCCCCTGACACAGCCTCATGCCATTCCCTCAGGCCCTGTCCCTGGTCACCAGAGAAGTGTGATCAGAGCCTATCCCTTGCTTCGGCCCTGTGAGGAAATTGTAGACTGTGATCAGGTCTCCCCTCAGTCTCCTCTTCTCCAGGCTGGACAGACAAAGTGACCCCAGCTGCTCCTTGTATGGCTTCTCCTCAAGGCCCTTCACCATCTTCATTGCCCTGCTTTGGACACTCTCCAATAGATTTATGTCCCTTTTATATTGTAGTGCCCAAAACTGCCCCCCAGGACTCGAGGTGAGACCACACCAGAACAAAGTAGAGAAGGACAATCCCCTCCCTCCCTTGCCCAGCTGGCGATCTGTGCCTGATGCCCCCAGGACATGGTTGGCCCTCCTGGCTGCCAGGGCACTGCTGACTTATACTTAATTTGCCATCCACCAGGACCCTCAGGTCCCTTTCCACAGGGCTACTCTTCAGCCTCTAATTCCCCAGTCTGTCCATACTTCCAGGGTTGCCCTGTCTCAGGTGCAGAATCTGGCACTTGCCCTTGTTAAATTTTACATGGTTCTTGATTGCCCAACTCTAATTTGTCAAGGCCTCTCTGCCTTCGAGGGAGTCAACATCTCATCCCAATTTATTTTTGTTGGCACGTTTACTTAGTATAACTTCAAGTCCTGCATCCAAGTCATTTATCATCCATGCTCTACAGGAATGTCCTGGGCAGTGTGTGCCCGGCTGTCTTTCCAGCAGAAAACAGGGTGGCTGAAGCTCCCATGAACACCAGGGCCTGTGAGAGAGGCTCCTTTCAGCTGACTGTAGAAATCTGACTTCCTCTTCCTGACGGGGTGGCCTGTAGCAAACACCCACAGCAGTGTCACACATGTTGCCTGCCCCTGAATTCTTACCCATCAGCTCTTGATTCCTTCTTCATCCACCGTTAGGCAGAACTCGATACCTCCCAGTTGCTCTCACATAAAGAGCAGTTCCACCACCTCACATTTCTGGTCTGTCTTTCCTAAATGGATAAAACCATCCATGACAGCAATCCAGTTGTGTGAGCTATCTTACCATGTCTCTGTAACTACAATGAGGTCATGGCCCTGCAACCTCACACAGATCTCTAATTATTTCTGTTTATTCCCCATGCTGTGTGCGTTGGTGTACAGACATTTCAGCTGCATTAAAACTTAATCTTTTTTGTGGCCTTTTCCTTCTATCATTATTTTCCACCTGGTTTTAGTTAATGTTTGCACAATTCTTTGGAAGACCAAGAACCAAGTCTTGTTTTTCCTTTTCTTCTATGTGAGTGAAAAAAACCTGACAGCCCTATACATAAAGATGAATGAATGACTTATAAATAATTTGAGCAGTGACTGCTGCTCCTTTGTCATTCAGTTATATCCTTTCCATTGACTAATGTGGAATTGCAGGGAGCCCTGTATAAAAAAGAGCCATGTACTTTCATCTTCTTTAAGCAGCAGAGCACCTAACTGCTAAGTATATGTACATTCTGATACAAAGGATTACGTAATGATGTAGAATATGCCCTAGGTGACTTGTTTAGCCCTAAGGGCTTGTCATTTCTTTCAAAGAGGATGGGATAATGTGATGGCACAACAAACCCACTATCATTCAGATAGAGAGCTCACCAATCCCACTGACTGCAGGACACATGGCAACTTACTCTGTCTGTTCTACAGGTGAGCAAACTGAGATATGAGAGTGACATTACTAGAGTAGAACTTGTAGTATCTCTGCATGTTGAACAGTTCATTTGACTTGAGGGTTTTTATGATGGACAAGCAAGAATGAGAGGCTGCTTTTGAATATCGGATTAGCATTTGCCCTAGGATTTTCTGTACTATCATCTCTTCCTCTTTTCTTAACTAGGCAGACTGTGTCTGATATGTATTTTGGGGGGGACCTTAAAAAATACACATATACTGAGCGTCACCAAGCTTTCTCCCATAGATGCAATTAGTTACTGAACATGAATGATGTCTAAGGACTTTTCATTGTGATTAATGATGTGATAGTGAATGACAAAAGAAGCACTAATATTTTGCCTCTTATTATCAGAGATTGCTGCTTTCTTTGTACAGAATGGCCATTTGTCAGAAAGTGACTTGGGCAGCATTTAACAGTGAAGCTTCAGAAAATGTATTCATATGATAAGCAAGCTGCAAGTATGATGGGCTTTTCTAGGGCATCAGATTATAGTGCTTGCTGGGAAGCATGCAGAGGGAGAAGATTTCTCATGAGTCTCTGATGCAGCAATGTCACATGCTGCATCATAAGCAGATGGCGAGTCAGTCACACGTATTCATCATCACTTCTGATTCTGAAAGACTGAACCAGCAGATACCAGACAAGAGTGGAAGTTCATGAGCTGCCATGCTTCTACAGTTAACTCCTGTTTCCTGAGGACAGGCTCTGCGAGATATTTCAGCTATAGCTTGCCAACTACATACAGAGAAAGAGGAAGGTACATTGTATATTTCAACTTCAAAGAAGATTAAAACTGTCTTTTTATACTTTTCTGATGTCCATATCCTTACAAAGGCTTGTAATATACTGTCTATTCTTTTTTTTCCAAATAAATTCTGTTACAGCCTTTTGTTTCATTTTGCATGAGAAAGGGATCATTTCAAGTTCCATGACTGAAATCAAGTCACTCCTCTCTTCCAAATGTCATTTTTCAATGGAAATTTAGCAGACTGTCATCCTAATACATTTCCCTGGAGTACCTAAAGAACAGCAAAATGCAGCTGAACTGAATGGCACAGGCTGTTCTAAGAACTGTACAGTACTGACCTGTAGAGACAGCATTGCTCAGCATTACCTGGGAAATTTCATGGGCCTGTCACAAGAGAGACTATGAACCACAAAGGTCACAAATTACTTTTCAACAGCAGCTTATCCTGGAAAATATAGGTGAGGGAGGTTGCAGTTCCCTTAGTTCCCTACACTGTTGGCAAGTCAATTGTACTTCAGAAAGAGAATGAATGATGAGATACACCCGTTCCTTCCCTTACTCCAATTTATTTTATCAGGTATAACATTGTTGGGGTTTTAGGAGCTCTCCTTTTTTTTCAGGAGCAGCACCACTGGGACCTTATTAACACTCTACCTCAGCTAAAGAGGGACCTTTTCACCATCTGCTTGGGTGCCCTGGGGGACCCCGGGATCCATTCCAAGGGAGGCTCCCATCTTCCTCAGCAGACACCTGTCTTACAAACCAGGATAAACATATTCACCTATTCAGGCCTCCCCACTTCCAGTGGCCAGCGCTTAGAGAAGACACAACCAAGACAACAGGAAATGGATGTTGCTACCTGGACCAAAACTGTATAAATGAATGCAACGAGATCATATTCTTCTTCTTGGTACAGCTGCACAGAGACATGGGAAACTCTTGTCTCAGCTACTGGGTATTAAATATTTGGCAAATAATCCATTTTCTGCACTGATATAGTGATATATTGCCAATACTTTGTTTTCACTGGGAGGTATTGATTCCTCATATGAGTTTGTTAGTGTTTGATAGAGTTCAGATTTTACTTCATTATAATAAGTTTTGATTGCATCTGTTGCAGAAACTAGATTTCTTTTGCTTTTTGATTTGAAAGAAAAACATCTTAGCAATAAACATGCTTCCTGCATTCTATATTGCCCCTTTATTTTCATAAGCAGAATCTCCGTGGCAGACACAGCACTCAGTTCTTCCATGGGGAGTTTCACAGAATATATAAGAACATTTCTAAGAAGGGTCTTGACAGCTATGTCATGCATAGAAGCCAATAGGTCATTGGCTTCTTCAGTCTCATTTAATAATGTCATATCCCTTAGAAATTCACAACAGCTTGCTTTGATACTTACTACAAGCCTTTAGGTGCCAGATGGGTCTCTCTTAGGAGGGATGTACTTGCCAATTTGTAACAGAAAAGGCTCCCTTTTATTAGGTTGGAAAAGACCACTCTCCCTCTCCCAGAGACATTATTAATTGGCCATGCTTTGGCATGACAGCCTGTGCAGAGAGAATAGAGCAGGAGCTGCTGAGAGGCAAGCACACCTTGTACAAATAATTCCAACTTTGGTTTCTCACAGGAAAGAAAAAAGTTGTGTTTTGTACTCACAAATTTTACAGTTTTGGAGTAGTTTGGTAGAGTAGTAGTTTGGTTATAGTCATTCCACCATAATACTTTCTTGCCTTCTGTAAGTTAAAACCCATATAGACTATTTGTCCTCTCTGCTCAAGTGACTTCTGTCAGAAAGCAGTTGAACAGAGCCATGTTATGCGAGGTCATTCTGGAGGATAGTATGATGGCAGACCAAGGCACACGTAATACTCAGTTTTCCATGCCTGTGGCTTGGAAATAGTTTTTACCATCGGATTGAGAAAAAAGAACATCCACTGAGCCTTTTCATGCCTTAGAGTGTCTTAGAAACCCTACTAAGGGAAAACAATTACATAATTATGACCTGGTTTACTTACCTGGTCATGATTTAATCCTTGTGAAGGTTTTATGGCAGTGATTTTGTTTATTTCTTTAGTCAGTCTCCAAGTTATGCTTACAATACATTGATTGCAAGTGTCTGAGTATTCTGCTTCTAAAGATCACAGAAATAATTTTCCAGGAATCAAGCAGTACATTTTTTATTCCTGTGAGATAAATCACAATAGTGTGAATACCAAGCACATCCTTACAACTGTCAGAATTCTGACAGTACAGATATTGCAACATTTGTCAGAGCAAAATTATATTAATGATGTGTTCCATCATTTATTCCAAATCTAACCACTATATGTCTTTTACTTCTGTAGGTCTGTGAAGCTGCAACAGACTTAATAAAAATTCCTTTTTCTCACCTTAGGACAGTGTCATTGTCTCAGCCAGCAGCTAAGTGCAACACAGGCACTTGCTCAGTCCCCTCCCCACTCTCTGCTGTCAGGGAGAAGAATTGGAATAATGGAAGCCTTGTGCATTGAGATAAGAACAGTTTCATAATTGAAACAAACCAAAATACTACAATTACAATAATAATAATAACTTTAATGAAAAGGAGAGAAAGAGAGGAATAACACCTGAGGGAAACAAGTGGTGCAAGACACAGTTGCTCATTACCTGCTGAGTGTCCCTGAGCAGCAACTAGCACCTTCCAGACAACTCCCCCAGTTTACACACTGGGCATGACATTCTATGGTATGGAAAACCCCTTTGGCCAGTTCAAGTCAGATGTCCTGGCTATGATCCCTCCCAGCTTCTTGTGCACCTGCTTCTCGTCAGAGCCTGGGAAATGGAAAAGATCTTGACTTAGAATAAGCACTACTTACAACCAAAAACCTCAATGCTTTGTCAATATTTTTGTCATAATAAATCTAAAATACAGCACTGTACCAGCTACTAAAAAGAAAATTAACTCTCTCCCAACCAAAACCAGGACAGGCAATCAAACCACATGTTCTAAAACTGCACATTCTTGCATGCAAATCCTCCTCAACCTCTCTGATTTAAAACCATGGCATGACAAACCTCCTGTGATATAAAGTTATGTGACTTTAATTCTAAAATAATCCTTTCTCACTCTGTTTACACCCTCCTGTTTGTAGGAACAGACAAGACTAAAAATAAAGTATATTAGAAGTTAAATTAAATTTTTAAATATGCATAAGAATATCTGATGGGCTGAAGACAGCCTCAGGGCTGAAGTCATCAGAGCCCATATTTATCAAAGTAGTTAGTGACTTTGACAGCTTAGCTGCAAGAGGGGTGACCTTTTGCCTCATTTTCACAGATCCAATTAATCATTTGGAATCAATGTGAAAGGAAGATGATCAGAGTTATGTTAAATCTGTACATACATCGCTTAGACTGTGTGTTCTCAAATGGAGGCAAAGTCTGTGCCCTAATTTTTGTTTATTAATAATGACTTTTTTTTCCCACTAACTGGGGTTAAGAATTTGGCATCTGAATCCTTTATTCTCTTTGGTTAAATCTGTGAGATTCTCCATCTTGTTTATAAAATAGAGCTGATGAGCTGTGTCAAAACTGAGTCCTACAGATTAGCAAAGCATAAAGTGCCATGCTCTGGTAAATAACAGTGATAAAATAACTTTACTTTTTATTGATATTCAACTGTTCTGGAAAAAAAACCTATTAAACAGGAAAATGAGAAAGGTTGTTTTTCTCTCCCATAACTTACTCCACTAGGCAGACATCAAGCAAGACCGACTGGGAAGCTCGGTTCATAAACTGAAGTTTATGATGCTTTATTTACTGGCAAAAATTGCACGGTACCTTGAGATCTCTTGATAGTGAATGCACAGAAATCGCTACTCTGCTGCTTAGAGCCAAGATCATGCACATGGTGCTGTGAGGAATAGATGAGGTCCAGAAGAATAGTACCTCTAGACTTGTAGCACAGAAGAGAGGGAGAAGGAAGAGTTGGCATATAGAGAACCAAAAGACAGTAAGTTTCCCATCTCCCATTTTCACTTATTTAATCTTGTAGGTGTGAGCTGATAGAAACAAATGTTTCGTTCACTGTACTGAATACTGTTTTTCTTTGCTTATCTGTCAGATGGGTACCGAGTGAAGACACGGACAATAGATAATGATCCATCCAAACTTGAAGGAGCTTAGTTGAAGATACAGAGTGGAAAATTCCAGACAAAGTCCCAAGAAACACCACACAGATTCAGCCTGATGATGTCTTAATACAGCTCAGGTTACTTTTCTCAACTTGTGGATAACAGCCCCTGTGGGAACTGTGAAGTGGAAGCAGGGCTGGAGGAAGTGAGTTGCTGGAAATTTTGCTAGAACCCAATATTTGTAGTTCTTCTCTGCTCTTCAAGACTCAATTTTCTCTGATAATCCATTTTAAAGCATAAACACGTGAATAGTCCATTCTTGTCAATGACATTTCCTTCCTATTTCACAGTTCAAGAGGGTTACCAGCCTGAGAATGATGGAAAAAGCTGTCTTAAGTCACTGGCACCTCAACAGACTGATGACAAGACATGAAGTAAGCACCAGGTAAAAGACTGGGTGCCTCATTTGTTACACAGTTAGCCTTGAAAGTTTTCTCTTGCCTAGCCGAAAGGTTGTCATTCTGTAACTTGTAGTTCTTGAGAAAACAAGAAAAACCCCAACATTTTTCTTTTTCTGAAAGACTCTGCACAACATGTTTGGCCTGTCAGCTAACACTCTTTGGAACTGAAAATATGGCCTTAAGGACAAGGAAGACATACCTTCCCTTGATTATAGTCTGTCTCTGTCATAACAAAACAAGATTTTTACTGTTGAGTTACAAAACAAAGTAGGGTTTGGGGGAGTTTTCTTAGTATATTTTGACAAATCTCTTCTTTCTTGTGCCAGCTAAGGCATCACAATATAAATTAGTCACTCCAAACAGCTTACTACCGTAATTAACTCTGCTACGCTCTAGGGTGAGAAATAGCTGTTTTATAACTGTTGCAAATCAAACTGCTCTGCCATCCAAGTAGTCACTTGCCAAGGGACCATGACACCTCATGCTTTAGATGGATGTTGCTTAAAAACAGCCCCTTTTATTTGTCTCTGTGAGGCTGAATGGACATCCACTATAAAATTGTGCTGAGGGAAATGGGAGTTGAATCAGCGAGGCATTTAACACTGCATAACCTTTATTATTCTGCTCCCAGGAGCATTGAATTTGCATGGCTTAGCAAGTTGCAAGCTGTAATGACAGCACTTAGGACGGACATCAGTAGCAGCAATAGACATCCAGTGAGAAGAGTAGACATAGCCCAGCTTCAGAACTTGCAGAGATATTACAGAGCTGTTCAGCCACAGGGTGATAGCCTCTAATTCCTTGGATATTCTTTGTAAGACACCATTATCCTTGCTAAAGCTATTTGCTTTTAATATGGATATAATGTGTAACACTACCAAGAAATCCAAGGGATCCAGCCATTATGTTTTCAATACTTTCTATTTTCGCTACTATGCTTTATCTAGTTGAGAGGTAAGATAAAACCATGCTGTGTGATAATGTAACTACATCTGGAACAAAAAAAATCACTACCTCTGGCACAGTGGAACTGCGTGTCAGTCAGTGGGTATATTTTTATATGAGCAGAGGCATATAGAAAAATAAAGTCTAGCTACAGTTAAATACCCTTAAATCAAGCTAAAATATATGAGTGTTTTGGTCTAGCTAAAATACTTAAATATTGCTAATATTTTTAAAGCAAATTTATTTCATATTGGTGCTTATTAGATGGTGAAATAGTATTTAACATATTGGAAATATACAGCATATGAAATAAAACTTCAATAATATTTTTTTTCTGGCTCCATTTAAAAGATCTTTGTATTTGTTACAGAAATAGACTCCATGAAAATATTTTGTACTTACTTATTAGCTGAACCATTTTTGATTTCTTGGGGTGATTGAGGCAGGCAGATACATCTATGTGTAGGGTATTATTTTCACTTGATCACTGGGCAGGACTGATGACACTAATTTATTGGGGACTAATTTTCCCCAATATTCCTGTCTGTCATTGAAAAGTCATAGGAGCTGATAGGAAAAATCCCTGTGTTTTGCTTGAGAATAATAAAATATGAGATGTGCAACAGGTGATGGTACATTCAAATATGATATTCTTTTAGAAAAATATTACTATGACCAATGGTATATCAGTTTCTCATGTCTAAACCTTACCAGAACATGGCAATCAGGTAAAAGATCACTAATTGTATGTGATGACAGAAAGGAGCTACTGATTATAAAGGAAAGAGGAGGACAGGAAGAGGAAACAGGAGAAAGAAAAACTGACTGAGGAGTAGATAGATGTCATAGGAAGAAAAGCAGTGGGGTAAGCACATGCTGCCAAACAAAATTGTATTCCAAAATCCAAATACAAACTCAAGTTATGAGACAAGTGAAGTAGATTATGTTTAGTATTCTTACAGCTGCCTGAGGTTTGTACTCTTTCAAATGAAGAACAGTGTGTGTTTTAAATCAAGGACTGACCTTTGAATTTTAACCAAAGTTATTTTAATGCAGTATTGAGAACAAAGGCAGACTGGTGATTTTACCTGAAAATATCATAAGTTTTCTAAGTAACAAGAAAGCATAAAGAAATATGTTTATCTTGTAACAGGTAATTTACCTGCTTTTACTCTGTTAAAACTTCAAGCAATGGATTCAGATTCTTCTGCTTGGAACTATGGAGAAAAAGGGTCAGTGAATTACGAGATAGACAATATACACTGTCCAGTAAAAATCAGCCAGTACGTAAGTTAATACAATGAAATGCTGTTTTGCTAATATAAATTGCATCCTCTAGCAGAAGAAAGTAAATAACTTCAGTGTATCAGCCTCTGGAATACACCCAAATGTTGTTCTTTAGCTAAGGCATTTATCACAATGAAAGGGTAATTCAAAGCAAGGTCCCTAAACATGTGCAGGTTGTGTTTTCATTGAATTATTATATTTAGAGTAGGCATGCAGTGAGAAACTATATATAAGCTAAGAATTCAGTTTGGGTTACTGGAAAATACTATAATAATTAAAAGTTATTAATAAAAAGCATTTTCTAATAAATTATGGTGCGTTGAAATGTAATTGTAGAGCTTTTTGGATATTGGGCTGAATTCAAAGTTACATGTACTGGAAATTTAATGACTCCTGACTTTTGAACAGGGCTGCACTAATTAATCAATTGGTAATTACAGCTGTGATTAACAGCTGTGATCATGACTGGTAACAAGTATTGATTAATTCCCCAATAATTCTGGCACAGTTTAGAATAAGAAGCACTTTGCAGGATGCAGGAAGCATGATTAACAAAAGCAATAATAAAAACACTTCACTCTCATTACAGAGCTGTCTTGGGGAACAAGATTTGTGAAAGTGGGAAACCTAGGTAGATTCACGAAGGTAAAGCAGCCAAAGATTGCCTTAATGAAAGAGAATTATTGGGAAAAGTGGGCGCATTTTTTCATAATGATAACTTTGCTCTGGACTTACAGTCATTATGTCCCCACTACTGAAGTCTTTTTTCATAACAATAGTGTGTTCATTTTAAACTGGACTCAGAAACTCTTTTTATTCCCATAAAAGATAACATTTACACACTTTCCAAAGTGCCATGTGAATAGAGGCTCATTTTCTACTCCTACAAAGAGCTACTAATGACAGGCACAAGGAGATGAAATATACATCTGCTAACCAAAGCTGACAATTTCATTTTGTGACAATGTCTTCAATTTTATTTCCTTTGTTCCACAGCAGAACTGAAAAGAAAGATTTTGAGAATGTTTGCAAAAAGCAGGATTATGCTAACATATCTATTCAGAACCAAAGTCTTAGTGTTATATTGTCAAAAATAGGTAGATATTTATGTTATCCACTGGCTAGGACATTGGCATATACACCAACAAGCCAAGGCTCCTCTTCCTTTATTAGTTGGTACAAAGATTTTTCCTAAGGGCTCTGTGAGCCAAGTGCAAAATAGACTTGAAACTTGACATATGCAATAAAATAGAAAGCCCTCTAATAAGCTAAACAAAAAACCAAACAAAAACAAAGAAAATACTCTCACAAACAAAAAAGCAACATGAAAGGAGATTACTGTTAATATTGAAAAGGATGTAGATTAAGAGAAATTTTTTTTTAATTTGTCGTTTATTGTGTATCAACTTTAGGCACCATTCCTATATACTATGAAAGAAAAGTGAGTATGAACTGTTAAACTTCTCCTATGGAAAACTATCAGTGACAGAATGTTTTTTTTCAGTGGACTTCTATCAGTTGAGAAAAGAAATAATTAAAATCAAGAACTTCTCTCCCCATTCCATAATCTTCCAAGCAATTAAGAACAGAGACTTCCAAGTCAAAATAATTTCTATACTCTCCACTCTTGCTATTTTATTATGATCTTTGTTGTTAATTATGATATTAATGTTTTGACCCCAGGAAGTCCAGTCAACTGAATACATGAACAATTAACCATTAAAAAGAAAACTTATTATTTGCTAAAGCAAAAAGAGCTTACTCATTCCCTTGATTTTAAAGATTAGTTTGAGAGGCACAGGTGGATGGGGTGTCATAGTTGACTTCTAAACATTTGAAATTAAGAGACAAGGCATCAAAATAAGTTTTAGCTCTAACTTTTAAGCTTATCCCATGATTTCTGAACATGACTCACCATTTCAATGGTGTATTAAAACTCTGTTTAAAGCAGCCTTCACAAAGAAAGTTTCTGCTTCTGGAGGTCTCTTGTGTCTTTGTATATCCCTTTGCCTTTATACATTTCTCCTTCAGTAAAATCAGATACTGCTTGTACAACCCTATAAGATGGACAAGGCCCTGCCAATGTTGTCCTCCACCCCCAACTGTTTTTCTGTCATACACAGTATGATCCCAAAGTAGTGTTACATGAAGGAAGGAAATGGGGTAGGTGAGGAGAGAGATAGAGAGACTTTTTCATATGTAGTGAAGATTTTGCCACCAAGGCAGTTTAAATGATACTATGCAAGTACAAGTTTTAAATTTAGACCCTCCTAAATGAAGTCTATATTCAAAAACTACCAAACACTGTTAGTCTTCACATTTAAGACCATGTAAATGGTGCTCCAGTATCTAAAGAACTAGGAATCAAGTGTAAATATAGCTAGTTCTTTTATGACCAACTACATCTTAGTTAGAAATTTTTATCTGTAAAAATTTAAAAAGTCAATTGAAAAAGCACTGCTTGGTTCCTGCTGCAGCTGGTATTCTGTAGCCTGTGGCTCACCTGTCCATCTGCAAAACTTAAGGTGCAGGTATGGGCTAGGGGCCCAGGGTCCTTGACAAATCACCTAGAAGTGGTCAGAAATCTGCCTGAGGTAAGACTCTGCAGGTTATGTAGTTTTTCCAGGTTTTCTACCTTTGTGATCTGAGCTGTATCTTGGCATGGGCAGCTAGGGTGTATCTCCATCTGTATCTGGTAACTCAGGATTTTCAAATATTGTAGCTTATTTGTAACCCAACTACCATCTCAAGACTTGTTGAAGGGCTTTTGTTCTTTTGGTCTTCCATTAGGTATAGGGAATAGCTTGGAAATTAGAAACACTGTGAGTTTTAGTTGAGATTGGAGGCCTTAGGCTTTGGATTCCCACATTCCTTTGTTTAAGCAAAGTGCAACATTCCTATAATTTTGTTTTGAATTTTATTTTCCCATATTTAGAAACTCTTACAATTTTTTTAAAACTAAGACAGCTTTTTTTTCCCTAGAAGATAGACTTTTCCTTCAGGGAAGACAACGATTCAACTACCTCTGCTCAGGAAACCTGAATTCTACTTTTACCATCTGGTTAGATGATCACACCTCTGTTTCAGTTTATTTCTAAAACTATGTCTACGATAATGCTGCTTTTATTTAACTTTTGTATGTAAGATCTTAGAGATAATGCTGCTTGTACAACATCATGAGTGAGCCCATTGCATTACATGCTTGAATATTTGAGGATGACATGAGGTTCAGATTTAGTCTGAGAACAGGGGTATTTGATTTCCTCCATACAGATAATTTTCAGGGTTTTGGTTTTTCTTCGTCTCAGAAGGGAAACAAACAAAACCACGTTCCTGATTATGTTAAGCATAATATTTGCTTAACATGCATAAGAAAGGTTCAGACAAAGCAAATAGAGGATTCAGAGGCCATACAGATTATATCAAAGGTATGAAAATATCTGTATATTCTAGTGAGCACAACTGATGATGCTTTACTGCATGACAAGATTTCTTATTATAAAAACTAAATCTCATTGAATCACTTCTAGCACTGTTTTGAAGAGCAAGGAGCAGAGAGAATCCTTGTAGGTCCAAGTTTAATTTTTCAGTGGTCCCCTGGAATCTCTTTGCTTTCATGTGAGGGATTAGCATATCTTTTTCTATATAATTTCCATCCATCTTGCATTGAAACATGGGAAGGAAGGGGAGGATGACAGTGATCACCTCTGTGTCAGGTATATGCAGCAAAGCAGCTAAATTTGGCCAAATCCATAAATTTCCTTAATCAAGCAATTTCATTTCCATGCAACAGGTAGTATCAATCAGAGTGTGCTTTCATATGCTAATATCTAGAGACCCACTCTCAGAACAGGCATAATAACAAGACCTTTACAGACAGCAGAGAGGAGGACAACAGATTAGGAGGAACTAATCTGAAAACATTAGAATTTAAAGAACAGTTGTATAGTTACCCTTTGCCCACCAATAAACATTCCAGGCCATGATTTCCTAGGTTTGAGAGACCTTGCTATCTAGTGTTACAACTGGAAAATTTGAATCAACTTTTTTAGTAGTTCTATTTCTCTTGTGATTAGTCTGTTTTATTTTAACTACTCAAATGGTATTTCTTTATCTACACGGTGTATTATGCACCACACAGAAGGCATATCAGGTCCAAATGCCTTCTACCTTTGCTCCAAGAGAGATTCAGAGGTCAAATCTGGCTCTTCCCCAGAAGGTGTTTTTAGGAAAACGGACAATATGAATATGCATATAAGGATACACTTTCTCTATGGAACCAATCTGATTAAAACTCTGCCAGAAACAGAGCAGATAATTTCATATAGCATTTTCTTATGTTGTCTTTTTCTATTATCACAACAGACTGTGCATTTGCTATCTTAATTGCAGGTAAATAAAACCACAAAACATACTTTGCTCTTTAGCAGGTGTGTAATTTTACTTATGAGTTGCTTATGAGCACAGTTTATTTGGCCCACAGGTGCCAGGAGGCCATAGTAATGCTATGTAGGCAAGACATTGCAGGAAAACTTTTCTTTCATATGCTGGTTTGAACCAAAATAGGCACCAAATGTTCCATATTTCGCCCTGCTTTTGCAGTCATTTGCAATGTATGAAGAATCAATGCGAAGAAATATCGAGAATACACCAAAGCCTTCAAAGGCAGCAAAAATAAGTAGCTGTGGAAACAGAGAACATAAAAAGCAAGAGACCTGCACACATATTGACAGGATCTACCTGTAAGGAACTGTAGGTAGTGTGGTAGGTTGATATCATGTATATTTCCTTGGGAGAAAGAAAATTTTGCCTTGCTGACAGGATGGCAGGAAGAAACACCAAAAGAGAAATTATGAGAATATTTTCTTCCCTGAAGATAGTCTATCCCAAAGGCAAAAACTATTTACCATTCTTAAAAACAGCTTCCATTCTGTGTCTCAGCAGATAAAATTGGAAGTTTTTCATACTTGAGGAATATTTCTAAATACTGATGTATGTGTGTGTTTCATGCATTAATTTTCTACTTAAAGAAGTGTCAGAAAAAATAATATAACTCTCATGGTGGGGTAAGTGGTTTTCAATGCTTTTAAACTCCATAGGCAAGATGGTCATTAAACTCAGTTCCTCATTCTCCCTACAGTATGCCTACATCCTGTTTATGACTTATTTTACAACAAAAATCCCCCAGACTCTTAGAAAAATTAAACTTGAGAACTGAATAATACGAAAGAAACCATGAAAGGTATGTGTACTAGTTTGAAAACAAACCAGTGGGAGATTGATTATAATTTAATACAAAAAGTAAAATAAATGCAATAGTATAAGAACACTGACAGAGTCAGGATACAACCTGACACCCTGTTAAAAAGGGTGGTGGTGGCAGTCCAGACAAAGTGGTCCTATCAAAGTAGTGATCCTGTAGAAACAGTCTTGTCTTCACCCAAAGGTCCAATGGTACCACTTGACCTCTGGGAACCCAGTAAATACGGACTGCTTGTGCTGCTCCAAACCCCAAATTATATCCAGGTGGGAATGCCTGGCTCCTCCCCCCTGGGCGGGGCATCTCACAATGGGCTGATGAAATTCTGTGAGTCATGTGGTGGGTCCTTGATTGCCCATTGAACAGAGATAGCTCCTGGAGGGAGTTATCAGGGATGAGTCATGGTAGGAGATAACCAACACTGCCCCACCTGCTTTAACAGCTTGTTAAGATGATAATAGAATACATGCTTTTGGTTACATCTTAAATTGTAACCTAGGGCAGTATGATACAACAAAGCATTACTATTCTCTAAAGGTGGTGGTTTATTAATAGGAATGTGATGACCCCAGCAATATCTGCTACAAAGCAGTGGAAGTTTGCAGGTATCTTTTAACAGAAGAAACAGCACTGTGATTCATTGTCAAGCCTGCAGGGAGATTCATTAAAAGATCCAATCAAGCTTTCAGTAGACAACACTAGAGGTAACAGTTTAATAAAAATTCATTTAATTTTTATGTTGCTGTTCAACAAAACCTTCTAATTACCTCACAACCATGCAGTTAAAATACGTCAGAAATAATAAAACCTCTCAGAATAATACATAATTAAAACAGTCAATCAAATTTAAAAGGAATGTCTTCAGGTTTCCTGAAAAAGCAGATCAATCTATGAACCTTCTACATAGTTCTTTAATGGCTGTGATAATGACATACAGTCCACTTAGATGATTCCTTTTTGACTCTATAGACATTGAAGATGTTTACTTACTTTCAGTGAAGATGATGCCAAGCTGTTGACACACCTCAGAGATGGGATGCCATCCAGAGAAACCTGAACAAGATCAAGAAGTGGGGCCATGGGAATCTCATGAGGTTTAACAAGATGAAATGCAAGGTGCTGCATCTCAGTCAGGGCAACCCCCTGTGTCAATACAGGCTGGGGGATGAACAGATCAAGAGCAGCCCCACTGTGAAGGATTTGGGGGTGTTGATGAGTTAGAGGCTGGACATGACCTGGCCATGTGCACTTGCAGCCCAGAAAGCCATACACATCAAAAGCAGCATGGCCGCCAGGTCCAGGGTGATGATTCTGCCTCTCTGCTCTGGAGAGACCCCACCTGGAGTGCTGCATCCAGCTCTGGGATCCCCAATACAAGAAGAATCTGGACCTACTGGAGCAGTCCAGAGGATGCCAATGAAGATGATCAGAGTGCTGGAGCACCTCTCTTACAAGGATAGACCGAGAGAGTTGGGGTTGTTCAGCCTGGAGAAGAGAAGGCTCTGGAAATACTCCATTGCAGTTATTCAGTACTTTAAGGGTCCCATTAAGAAAAATGGGGACAAGCTTTTTAGCAGGACCTGTTACAATAAGACAAGGAGTAATGGTTTTAAATTAAAAGAGAAAAGATTTAGTTTAGATACAAGTTTTTTACAACGAGGGTGCTGAAACGTTGGCACGGGTTGCTCAGAGAGGTGGTGGATGTGCCATCTCTGGGAACATTAAATGTCAGGTTGGACAGGACTCTGAGGAAATGGATCTAGTTGAAGATGTCCCTGTTCGTTGCAGAGGGGGTCGACCAGAGGGCTTTTAAAGGTACCTTCCAACTCCAAATATTCTACGATCCTATGATGCTATGATAAGTTATTTTAGTCCTTTACTAGAACTTGCAAAAACATCAAAACACCATCTGTTTAGCTAGAAAAAAATACAGGTTATAGCATAGAACAGGAATGGAGGAAAAAATCTCCCTATTTTGAAATTGTTGGCCAAATATTTGGAATTGAAGCACCTGACTTTGGACAACATTATTAAGAGCAATGAACCTCAGCTGTTATGGAAGCGCGCCTTTTTCAATATACAGGTGTCTAGATCCTAGATTTCTTTTGCCTTTTCTGTTCTCAGTACAAAACTACCAAGTGAGCAGCAAGGGGGCTGCCCCTCAAGGGAAGGTGAGCTAACAGCAAGGCAGCACAGAGATCTCTCTGACAAGAGCTTCATCGCGTAGGGGTCCAGAGTCAAGCCAGGGAGTCAAGAAAGCAAGGTCAGGACTGGCAAGGTACAAGGCAGGCATGACACACCCACAGTGCAGCTCAGTCAAGGACAAGGGGCCAGGACATGAGCTCAGGTGTGGCTCTGGAGCCAAGGAGTGTAGGGTGCTCCCATGGAGGCTCAGGGTGGGGCATCTCTCAGTTTCTCCTCACAGTTTAGCTGTTTTCACAGAAGCCTGGCTTAAGGTGTGCTGTAGCAGGGCAGACCCCAAGGACTGTGATGGAAGAGGGGAGAGGTTGCCCAAGAAGACTGAAAAGGAAGGTGCATACAGGCTGGTCAGGGCAATTAGACCGTGTTGGTGCACCCAGTGCTTTGATATCTCAAATGTATGTCAAAACGTAGTTTGAGTGCTTACAAAGATGGGCAATAAACCTAAATCAGCAACTTCCTATGCTTCATGCGTATATTTATCCCTAGAAATGAGGGAAAATAAAATAAGCTGCTGTGACTTTTATTTCAGTAATAAATTTAAGTATTGCTTAAGATTCACCTAAGTTCCAACTTTAATTCTTTGGTGGCTATTTATAGTCTTCTTTCATGCATGAGCAGTTAGATAGAGATATATGTCAGTGTTTAATTCTCCCTGTGACTAAATGATTATAATATAAGTCATTCTCCATGATACAGTGGTGTGTCCTACTGAATCTGCCAAGTGAAATGCATGTCCACAGAGAAGGATTAAAGCTGCAGAATCACAGAATTGTTTCATTTGAAAGGAACCTCTTGAGATCATCTATTCATGTCCATTCAAATATCCTAAATTTGCTTTCGGACAGAATAACTGTAATCAATGATGTTTTTCTTTAGGAATACCAGTTTCTTGGTTATTTTTTATCTTTGCAAGGTTCTTAGTTTTCTCTGCCTTTACTTTTGTTCTTAGTTTTAGTATGTTCCTGGACCAATTAAAAGAATTCCAAAGTTTTTTACCTATGCTAGGCACTCAAATAATGAACCATCCATCCACTGAGATAGTACACTTCCTCACAGAGTTATGATGACTTTCTCAATAATAATGCATAAAAATTTCCAACAAATTTTCATTCATATTTTCAGATGGATTCATGTGCTTTCTCCTCTTGAGCTCACTTCTGCATACATTTGTTTAGATAAACTGAAGAAATGTTAAATTTCAAGTTGTGCGTACAACAATGTACAGAAGCAGAAGATTGCATTGACTGTGGAGGTAGTGGTTGTACAAATGCTTGCATAATTTCTGAGCAGAATAAGCTACCATATTGCAAAGAGCAATGAACATATCTTTATTTTACATATATACATCCTGTTGATTTTTTTTTCTCTGTGTTCTGTAGCTTTCATATCATGCTTTTAGAAAAATGAATTTGTATGAGTAAATTTAATAAGGAATTCTTTCTTTGTGGTGCTGTTTTTGGACAAATGTAAAAAGGCAAATGAGAAAAACAAACAATAGAAAAAGATGGATACTGGCAGCAATTGAGATTTGCTCAATGGGTTAGAGCGTGGTGCTAATAATGCCACGGGTGCAGGTTTGATCCCTGTACTGGGCCATTCAGTTAAGAATTTGAATTAATGATCCTTATGGGTCCCTTCCAACTCAGAATGTTCTGTAATTCTGTAACTGAAGCCAGGGTTTGTATTAAGGAGATATTAAACTGGCATAATTGAGCTCCATCCAACCCCATTGTGAGGCAGCTTTGAAATGCCTCCTTCTCCATCCTCCATGTGAAGTCTTACAAAACCCATTACCCTCTTCAAATCCACCAGCTGTTCCCTGGGCAGGGAGAGAAGCACTGCTAGAGTAGAGGGATTAGGCAGATGACAGCTCAGTGCAGAAACACAGGTAAGGGGAAAGAGATGTCACAATTCAGACCAATGAAAATCAGAATTAGCAAAATCATAAAAGACTCAAAAGACGATAGCACAGGAGTTTTTTATTACAGATACAAGGCTTGGATGTGTGATGCAGTGACTGGTGTGATGATATCAGCAGCTATTAACTATGGCCTAATTTCACATTGTATGGACTCAGAACTGTGACCTACTGTAGTATCAGTGGGTCATTCATAAAAACATTCACAAAAACAGCTGGTTTTGCCCTCTGTACAGACACTTCACGTCAATTTAGCTAAGGGTTTTCCCAAACTAATGAAAGTCAAACTGGAAAAAAAAAAGACATACTAGAAGAAGCAAGAGTTTTATCAAGTTAACTTAAGGACTTTATTACCCCCCCCTACCTTATGTTTTTGTAACCTTTTACATATGCAATACAACCGCCAAAATGTCCAGAAGTTTTCCAGTGGGTATATTTATTTGCACAGAGAACACCATTGTATTCTTCATCATTAACATCATACAAGGATCCCAGTAAACACACCGAGTATCCTCCTTCATTTTTACATGAACAATTTAGTGAATGATGTCACACAGCAATGTTAACTAATTCCATATTTAATTATTCTCTGAAATTAAAGTTGGTTATATTTAGAACTTATTTAATTAAAATAGTCAAACTATATTTCATGTGCCTAATGTAAATATTTTCAGAACTTCCCACTCTTTGTTCTAACACAGCCATAATTAACAGGAAAGTTTTCAGTGCATTTTCAAGAAGAAAAGACAAAATATCTTTTCCCTTTCTAATGATAATAGCAGCCTCAGCTCCCTGCACTCTTAAAGTGGGTAGGTAAGGAATGTTTATTATTCAGCACAATATGCCACAGTGACATTTCTTATCATTACAGCACTATAGGACCAGACGATTCATAAATAGTATTTGCCTCCTGGTAACTTTATTCCATGATAATATCCTTTTGATGCTGGGGCTGTGCACAGCTGAAAGAACCCCCAGGCTATCTCTGTACTTCCAAAAGTTGATATACTGCTTCCTGGAGAAAACTAACTAACTAACTAACTAAACAAGAACTAATAAACAAAACATGCACCAAAACCAAGAATAACCTTAATTATTGCATTCATTTGGCTGTAACAAAAGCAAAAAAGATAACTTAAAGGTTACAAGAGATTAACAAATTGAGAATATTGGCCCACAGATTCTCTTCCAGCTGTGTATAATTACACTAAACCTCTGAAGATAACCATGAAGCACTTCAAAATTCCAGGACTTATTATTCAAATAATATAAAGCCTGCTTTCCTGAAATTCTGAATCCACATGGCTCTTTCTGAAGACAGGTTTTGATTTGCTTGACATCTTTGAAAATCAAAAATATTTTGTATAAAATCCCTTTTAGTGTTGCCAAGACAGAGACCTTTCCAAATCCGCCATTTGTCTTGACTTCAAAACTGATACTATTTATCACCATTTTCAGAAATGTTCAGACAGCTGCAAAAGTAAAAGGGCAAGATTCATGTCCAAAGATACTCTAAGGAAAAGGACCGGGAATGGAGAAGGGGCAGACCAGGAGGAGATGCAGGAAATGAAGCAGTGGTGGAATGAGCCGTGAGGAGCCAAGCCAAGCTGAACACTGCCGACCACAGATATCTGGAAAAGCAGGTGGTGCAACACAGACAATCTGGTTTTGGGTGTTTGTCCGTCATTGTTTTTTGGTGTCTCAGGCTTGGGGATGGGAAACACTAGTGGCAGGAATGGTCGCCATCCTGTCTTTGTCCCGGTCACCACACAGAACTAAGTAGAGGTGATGAACAACTTTTTGTGGGGAAAGCACCTTTTCTTTCTGTATACTTTTGTTCTTAATACTGCTGCTGTTACTGTGAGTTCTTCATTCCATTGGTGTTTGTTTTCAGTAAATTGTTATCCCAATCCAGCGTCTCTGCCTTTGTCCCTCTCTTGCTGGCAGGGGTGGTGGGAATGGGAGTGGTTTATTTGGAATTTAATTTTGGACTGGTTTAAACCACCACAGGCCCCTTCTAACAAAGATTCGGGAAGTGGCTGAGACATGATCCTACACTGCCTGGCCATGAAGCACCCACAGAAACTCTGTAGCTGGAAAGACTGTAGTGTCCTTGGAGGGACTCAGAGTGTGAAATCTGAGCCCCCAAAGGCCACAGTGCTACAACACAGCACTGGCCTAAATTGGGCCAGTGTTTTATATTGGCTGTAGAAGGCACCTGCCAAAGTAAAACATTGTGTGGTTACACACAGTTTAGCAGTTGCTCCAGGAAAGTTGCTGTTGCAGTTGCTCCAGTTTCCTCTGGGAAAGAAGTGTGTGTGCGTCCCTAACTGGCTATGTAATTCTTGGACATAAAAGGATGTCTGTGTAGCAAGAAAGGCTTTACAATGTGAGACTTAAGTATGTGAAAGTCACTTTGCCATAGGTTCTTGGAAGGCCTTGTAAACTGAGGTGTGATGACCACCCCAAATGCACAGAAATTAACTCTGTACAAGAATTAACTCTATACAAGAAAACACTTCTGTTGTACTGCTGCTGATTTCAGAACCAAGCATTCACAGCATTTAAAAAATAATTTACATATAACATACTTTTCTTCTGGATTTTTCCTCACATGAAAGCTAGCAAGCAGCTGCTATTCATGCAAATACACTTGTTCATGGGAAAGACAGGCTGCTTCAGCTGATGAATTAAAATAATCCCTTGCATTTCCTGAAAATATTCTTTCTTACTCCATTAAGTACGGAATTAGCAGAGTTTTCTTTCCTTTTTCTTTTCTTTTTTTGGCAGTGCTTTGTCCCTAGTGAATATTAAGGTGCCTCCTCTCATGAAAGAGAGGAGCAAATCAATGCAATGTCTTCATTTGTTGTCTGCATTTGTGGCTATAGCAAACCTAAGAGTGTCTTGGGGCAGCCTCAAAGCTTGTTTTCTACTCAAAGAAAAATTGCACAAGACAAAAAATGCCTCTGAGGTTTAATTATCCTTCTTGGTTACCTCTCACCAGAAAAAAATGTACTGTAGCTCTTGAGTTCTTCTGTGACCAAGATACCTGTACTTGTTGCTTTTTTTCTTGCCAGTGGTAGATAGGTCTTTAAAAATGAATTGTTCCTCTTTCCTTTTTTCCCCCCATACTCTCAAGAGTTTCTCTCTGCTGCACAGATGTGCAAATTTGGTGATGGAGCCTAGGGAGAAAATTAGTCTAACACTCCCCGTGTCTGTTTTTCAGTTGATGTATTTATGTTTGATGACTGATTTTTCACTTACAGGGATGGAAGTCTCAATTATGGAATGGTTTTCTGACTCCCAGTGTTCTCCCTCAACTCTTTCTTTCATTGGGCATCGAAGTTTTCTTTCCTTCTTGGCTGCCTGTAACGGGTTAGATTTAGTGAACCAGCTGAAACACCAGCTGTAGCTGTGATTCAGTTTACTAATTTGTTTTTGTGAAATATAAATATATAAATTAGGAGAAAATGACAAAACAGGCCTAAGAACTTCTAAAAGTAAAGTATAAAGATAGTTTATTGTTACTCAGTAGGATTAAAAGAAAAGGAACACTACACTAAGAAAATAAAAAAAAAAAAAACCACATTCCTTCTTCATCAGTCCCCACCCCTCCCCCAGGACCTATTCACTGCAGGGCTCACAGACCTCCTCACAGGTTTCTCAGGAGAAAGAGCAAAGAGATTAACAAAGATTGAATTTCTGGTCAATATTAGAGTTCTTAAAAAGTCTTTCCAAACTCCAGGAAAAGAAAGAGGTCCTCTCAGCATCCGTGTGGTTTCAGAACTGCCACCACAATAGCCATGTCCGGTCAGAGACAGCCCATTGCCCTGAACATCCAAACATGGGGTATTCTCAATTCCCCCCGCCATGTCCTTTAAATGGATAACAGAACAGTTTATGCTATTACAGTTCTTTACCACATTTTTTGCAAAAAGGTC
>VZRO01000437.1:0-116633 GCA_013397915.1 Daphoenositta chrysoptera | reverse complement strand
GCTCGGCCCGGCTCCCCAGGGCTGGGCCCAGAGCTGTCCCCCTCCGCTCCGCTTTCTCCCAGTCGCAGCTGGATCAAAGATGCCGTTCCCTCGCCTCCTGCAGGTTTAAATATGCAAAATCGCAGAAGCGCCATTGGATTAAGAAACTGTCAATTAATTTCAGCTCCAACCCACGACACTGCCTTATTTCTTCTTAACATTCTGCTAAAATAATACAAACAACCCACTACATTTTATTTTGGAATTTAAAGTGGCAGCCATTTGTCTGTCAAAACCACATTAGTAAAAAGCTTCCATCATCTCATTTCTTGTGGAGTTGCCTCAATCATCTTAAATGAATAAAAACCACTAGTGGGGCAGTTTAGAATAAGATATGTCCTCATTCTGTGATACTGTTGAGTGCCTGGTACCTTCTGGTTTTTCTCCATCTGGTACATCTAAAATTTCTACTGAATGTACCTTATTTAACTACACATTTCCCACAGGACAAAATTTGCTTTACCTGCATAAATGAAAAATGAAACTTGAAAATTGACCCTGTCATGTTGTGAGGGTCTGATGCAGCATCTTTCACTCCCACGACATTTGTTATTCCAACTGACTGGAATCTTTCCAACAGTTCTGCACAATTTGAGGCTCTTGAAACTGCTATTTTTCCAGCAACATTGTGCAAGGCCAGGACAGAGGCCTCATTAATGACCTGGAAAGGAAGTGTAGATTTTTGACCAGCTTTCCAGCTGCTAACATAGGTTGTGCTGTGGAGATGCAGGCTGTTGCACAGGGCATGCATTATGAAATTGGGAAATGACTGACCTCACAACCAGGAATCACCAAACATAATTAGCCCACATTTCTACAAAATAAATTCTGTGCAGTTTTATGAGGCAGAAATAATGGATATATTTTATCCCACAGATGTACTGAGAGACTAGTTGACTTTGTCCTATGTGGTCATTAGAACAGTCAGGCAACAGAAGTCATAAGAAATAACTTTCTGCCATATTTTTCACACAGGGAGTTTTAATGGTAGAAGAGATGTTAATTAACTTTGTTCAGTAATATTTTTGCTCATACACTTACTTGATTATTTTCACCTATAATGTTAAATGTAGAGATAAAATGAGATTCAATGTTCTCAGCCCAACAGAAGATGATGAAAGACTAAAGCAAATATCAGCTCAGGCGGATTATAGCAGGAAAATTAGGGTCTGGATTTTGAAACCTTTTCTTATCATTTTTTTTCTTTCCTTTTTTGGCCTAGAGCTAGTGGAGTCCTCTCCAACTACTTTTTACCTAATTGGTTTTTCACTGCTTGTGGAATCATTCTGCTCTTTGCTGGATGATTTCCAGCCTCTCCCACCAGAAGTGGCTGAATTATTTATGCATGGAGAGAGAAATGGAATTAAAATATCTGGTACTGTAATAAAGAGACAATATCATGAAGAAAGGACTTTTACCCAGGAGTTTATTAGTGTACAACTCAGTATGGATCATTTTTGGTTTGCTAATTAATGGTAGCAACTTTCCCAAGGTTCTGAGGCCAGCTGAGGCCCAGCATTGAGTGGGGTAGCAACAAAGAGTGGAAGGTGTCAGGGCCTTGGGCACTGTCACTACCAGCCCTGTGACTGCTCCAGAGCTGTGGCCAGGGCACTGTCACCTCACTGGGGTCACAGGCTGTGCAGCTCCTGTTGGACCAGAGTGGGTGAGGGTGAGGGCCCACGGGGAGCAGGGCCAGACCTGGGTCGCTGCCTCGCAGGGGCTGCACGGGGCCCAGGGCAGTGCAGGGGCCAAGGGGAGCAGGGCAGAGCCCTGGCTTTGGGCAGCTCTGTTCACTGCCAGCTCCTCTGGCTTCCTTAACCAAACACCCGGGCCTGTAGGTTTTACAGTGCTCCTCTCCTAGAAACAAAGGTATTCCAACTTGGTACTTCATTGTTTCAGAAACAAGTTTTTTTTCCTGGAGGGAAGGGAAAAACTGCAATGATTTCCAAGGTTTAATATGACATTCTGCTACTTAGTGATTGCTTTCTTTATCTATACAGTGCCTGGATACGCAAACTCCATTTGCAGCTCAGGTACATATATCTAGCTGTATTGTTTTGATCTTGCCTCAGGAGAATGGTGTTTGACAGTGAGTGTCAATTTGCAAAAGTGTGTTGTCTGCACTTCTTGAATAACAAAGGAAGATACTGATTTTTTTATTATTTTTTAAGCCAAGCATAAAGGTCTAATTTTTTTTTGAACATTAATTTCAGTGAAGTATCAGAGCTCAATGGATGTAATTATGGGGCAAAGTGGAGGCATCCCATAGAGAACTTATTTTTTTATAAGCTTTTCCACATGTTCTTCAGTAAAGAACAATCATTTTGGGGCTCTCGGCTGGAAAATGGATTATAGTGACAGAAAAGTGTAGTTGTTTTATATTTGCTGACGAAGATCATGCACCTGAACCACATGCCAGTTACATCAATAGAAATACTTTTCAATTGTGGCATGTTCTGTTGGTGTTGTATAGAAAATGTGGAATGGGAGCATGATATTGAGAAAGAAAGATAAAAGGACACTGTAACAAATGGACTGGTTAAAAGATAAGCTATGTACAAACACTTGGTACACCAAAGTAGATGAAGAATTATCTATTGCAGTTTAATGAGGTTTTGCTAGCAGTAATAGAGACTTAGAATAGAGATCCAGCTTGTGTATCAGGCTATGGAATCTATGATTCCTAATCATGGAAATTTTTTGGCTGTCGAAAACTTTAAGGTTTTTGTCTCTGTGGTCTTTAAAAATCAGATAACAATAGACACTGTAATTTTTTGAACAATTTCTTTGTATGCTTAGGAAAAATGGTATGTCCTTTAACAACGCGTTTTGTGTTTTGTTTTCAGGTTATTTCTAAGCATGTGGTAATTTTTAAGGGTGCTGTTCATGAGTGTCCTGGGCTGGGGGTACTGGAATGTTGGTAACCCCGTGTGCTAGAGGGCTGTTCATGAGTGTACAGGACTGCTGCGGTGAGTCTGCAGCCATTTCACTGAGCTGGACTGTATTCCAAGATTTCATGTGTTCTGACACACAATATTACTGGGTTTGCAATAGCTGAGAAGAAAGGAAGGGTTTGTGTTTACACAGCACAGGTTAAGACACAAAAGGTACAGTGGAAGACTTGTAGATGCCAGGGTTTGCGTGAACAGTCAGGGCTGCTTGTCAAATTCTATCAAGTACCAGCTGCAACATGGATCTGGTGTTTACTGTGATGGTGGAGAATCTGATCAAGCAGAATGCCTTGTATGAGAACTTCTCTCAAAAGCACTTGTAACTTCTGTTACACTTAGACATAGGTAGGAGATTTTTCTTTTGATTTCTGGTAGAGTCTGGTTTTTTCCTTTTTTTAGACTAAAACTGGATAGCATCCTGGAAAGATTCCTTATTACACACCCAGCAGATATATGAATGAAGTAGCAAATACATACTGAAACTCTCTTTTCTGTGTTGTGCAGTCATATTAAAGGAATATAGTGATTCTTTTGATTTGGTCCCATGAAACTCCATGCAGATTTACATTGACAAATACATTATTTTCTTCTGCTCAAACACCGAAGTGAATAGGTGTAACCTAATTCTCATCCATGAGTTTTATGTAGTAAAGTGTCTGAGCAAATATCTTATTTACAATCTTTAAGGACCCTATTAGAATGCAGCATAGGAAATTCATATTCTGGCCACAGTGTTCTGATAATATGGCTGTATGTGGCTTCTGGACCAGAGCTGACTCACATTAGCCAACTGGAAATGCAAGCAGAAAGAATTCACACATGTGCACACACCATACAAGCCCTTTGCAGGGAAGTTAGTTACAGTATCTGTGTATATGTGCAAGTCTATCCAGATCTTCTGAATTGTAAAATCAACTAAAATGTACACAGGCTCATTGGGGAAACAAAGCTTCATGATGTTATTTTTATGGACTGGGTTTTATAACGGGGCTTTGCACTAAAAGGTGCAAACAGTGCATAGTGTTTGCAGGATGCTGAAAAACCATTAACTTTCGCAAAAGCTTCCTTACCCATGTTAAAACTAATCTAAATAATTTTAGCTTTAGTGTCATCATTTAAAACTAATATAATTAAGTATTTTTCAAAGGAAAATACATGCTGATTCCTCTGCATACTACTAAATATTTAAGTGAACATCATTTCTGCAAATTTTGTGATGGAAAATAACTTTTCCAAAGCACATCAAATGAGCACATCATGTCTTCCGTGTATTAAGTGTATCCTTCTCTTTGAATGATTCAGCACTATATCTCTATATATGTACATAAAATATACATGCAGTAACTGTACAAAGCAGAGCTTGGATAAATCTGTTGAAAGGATGCCTTCAATATGCTCTGTCATATTTCAAATCTCAGATCAAGCACAAAACATACGTAGCTCCGTGTACTCGATGTTCAGGATTTTCCTGAAAATTACCAAGTACTCCAATTCGTGGTCAGAGTTAGAACAACCTAGTGTATGTGATTGTCTCTTGGGGAAAGACTAATTGATGAGAATGAATGGAGCAAAGGAATATTGTGCACTGTTCGCCTTGGCTTCATTATCACACCAAAACATAGTTATGTAAATACAGAGGTGCTCTTACTTTGATACGGTGTGTTCTAGATGGGAACTCCACACTGCACACAGGTATTAGCAGCTGGTTTGTCTCAGCGTAAGCAGAGAGTGCCGTCAGGAAACAACTTTTATGTTGACTTGCTGAAACAAGTGACAGTCTTTCCTTATTCATAGGATACATTTATTTTTGGATTTGCCTACCAGAGCTAATCTCTGAAAGAAAGATGGATAAACTCTCCTGGTTTGTGTAATCTCTTGTAAATATGCTTTAAACTGAGCAGATGTCAAGTTGTCATGCTTGTAATGCCATATGTGTATGAAAGTTTATGACATGCGTGGCAGCATGCTCCAGCAGCAGCCATTAGTAACACAGCAGTCAGACATCATAAAGTGGAAATAACAAAATTGGTAAGAGGAATGTGCAAGAGGCCAATCATTTTAAATCAATCCCATCTCACATGACAGAACAGGGCTACACAGTTTTAGCCCTCTTAATTTCCTGTTTCTAAGTCTTACCAGTAAAAACACGCATCATCATAAGAAGAAAGACATGTCTTGAGGTCTTTTCTTTAGCAAGGAAGAAAAAGTCTTATTCCCCTCAGACCTACAAGATAACAGGAAGATGCTGACCGTGGTAGCTGTGAAAAGGAGTTTGAGTAATACCACAGTTACTCAGTCTGAGTGATTTGAAGCTAACACACTATAAGTCAGGACACTAGAGACCACAAATAGAGGTATGATGGTCTGTCAGATGTGGATACAGAGGCAAAATTATCTTCTGTGGCATCAGAGTGGCTTGTGACAGATAATGGTCAGCACTTACTAATGGTGAAATGTGCTTTTTGTACTTAATTCTTGTTGTTTTTTTCAATTTGCCTAAGTTTTTCAGTCAGCTGGGATTGATGGCATCAGATCACAAGAATACCAAAGGAAATCAGAAAATGTGAAAACCATCCAAATGCAGACTATTAATTGTGACTCAGCAGACTGAAAAACAGCAGTATTTTTCTTCCTGCTAGCTCGCCCAATCTAGCCACAAGTCTTATCGTTCTGGTAGCTGGATGCCTTCCTGATTGTCCCCATTGTGACTAAACTACCCTACGTTACAACTTTTCACTCACTGACAGCAAGACAGCTGGTAGGAGGCAGTGCTGTGGCTTGGCAGCTGTGAGGTCTGCAACTGCACAGCAAATTAAATATTGTAAGGCTTTGTCAGCAACATTTACAGATTGCTTTATCGAAGAGAAGGACAATAAGGTAAATGTTTTCATGTTTTTTTCAGTACAAACCCTTTGCTTTTTATATGAATCTGCAAAGAATTTTAAATCATTGTCTGAAGACTTCCTACAGCCATGTGGATAAGGAGAAGTGAAACTTGTCTCTAGGAAGATGTATTGGCAATTTCATTCTCTTCAGTCCTTGCTTGTATTCTGGCTGTTGGCTGTGAAATGTGTCAGACAGCTGAGCATCAGAAACATCTCATGCTGGCCATACTCATGATAGGCAGGTACCACATGTCACCTTCACTTTCCCTAATGCAAGGAGACAATGTCATGAGGAGCTTCAGTGAAGATTTACAGCCCATTGAGATCCCTTTTTCTCTTCCCAGGAGCTAATGTAAGCAATAAAGTACACAAGCTCATGGAGATACATAACTCTTTTTGTCAGCTGTGTCATTTGGATTCAATATAGCCCATACTAGGTGACAGTGTCTGCTATTGTGTGGTGAATGTTCTGAAAAACCAAGCATAGCACTCACCTCTTCCCTTACCACAGCCCAACAAACAGAATCAAATCTTTGGACAATAGCAACACAAGCCTTGAAGATGCAATAATCTATTTGTAAGTGCTTTCCTAGCTAGATCTGCGTTTTTGCTTTCATGCATACATTCTCTTCTTTCCTCCTTTCCCTTTTCCACTCTCGAGATACAAAAGAGGCAAAGTGCTGTCACATCATTCTCTAATTCTTGACAGCATAATGTCCCTAGGTCAAAAGTAAAGCAGTGTAACTGTGAGGAAAGGGGTATTCTTCTCCTTTTCATAATGGAAAAGTGAAAGTTCCAAAGAGATTTGTCACTTTCAGGAAATATAAACTTGTGATGAGTGTTTATATAACTTTTGATTTAACTTATGTCAGTGTTTTTTCAATATTTGTCAGCACTATTGCTAGAATAAACAGCAAGTTGGGACAAACTGGCAAGTCTGTGTATTCTGCTTTTTTTGCTGAACTGAAATGTGGTGCTGCCTATCATAAATCTGCTTCACTGAAAATTAGGACAGTCTCTTCACTTTTGGAACACAGTGACAGAGGGGAATTGTGCTGGTCAAAAAATAGCTAAGATGTGACAGGTGTTAGCACTGCCATGGGTAAACTGGTTTCAGAAAGGTTAATTTCTGTTGCATTTGTTACTGCAGAGCTGCGAATTCCTACTTAGGTGACCAGAGCTTTGTCATAGTATTGTGCAGGCTGACAAATAACTTTGTGCAAGAAAGGTGTTCTGCTTCTTGGGTGATATTTCAGGTGACATTTATTAGTTAGTAATGATACAATGCATTTTTATATATATACCATCTGTAGGAAATTATTCATAGAGCTGCACAGGAGAATCAGTGATCCATTCCAACAGAATCCATGCTTACTACTTTGTCCAGAAATTAGGCATCCTTGTTTATATCTAAAGGGGAAGAGACAGAGGAAAACCGTATTTTGTTGGACATAGATAATGGGTGGGTGAAGAAGGAAGTATACTATAGCATCTGGACAGATGTTAATCTTAATTCAAGAGACTGATGTAACTGGTCATACCAGTCATCTGAATAAAGTACCTATATTTGATCTTTGCTTGCAATCTAGGCTTAAGAAATTCAGTAAGAATAAGATGCTTCAAGGTTCTTTCCTCTGCATCTGGAAGACTCATTCAAGCCAAGTCTATTCTTTCCTTTTAAACAGTAGCAAACTAATAAACACGTGTAAAATATTTTAATCCTGTAATATCTCATCTCCAATTTCTCTGTATGTATACAGCCCTTTGCATCTCATTACTTTTTTTGCCTTGAAGAAAGACTGACGTTTTCTTCAAGGGCTGAAATGTTAGATTTTTTGAGATAATGAAATCTGAATCCAGAAAAAAAACCCAACCCAAGGAACTAGAAAAGGCCTAAATTAGAAAAATTAATGTGCTTTATGCTTAGCTAATTATGCCAGGATTTTTGTGTGGCTTCTTTTTAATCAGGCACCAGTTAGAAAGCTATGAGCTACTGCCTTATTTTTCCTTCTCTATTTAGCACTTGAAGGAAAGGAAATTACGTTCTAATTTTGCTTTAATTTTGTAGTTTGTGTTCTTGTACTCATAATTAATATGTTTTGTACTGCAGGAGGGTGAAATTCTATGCTCATTATAGAATTAATTCAAGTCAGATTAAGACAATTGATTCCCCACCACCATCCCTGCTGTGATAAGGCTTTAGGGGGACTTTTGCCACTAAGGCATTATTACATTCTCTTATTTCCTCTGGAATGAGGCAGGAACTTCTCCCTCATCCTAAAAGAAGGAATGCAATTGTACCTATTTGTTTTCAGTTTCATTAGATCTACTCAGTGTTTCAATCTTGCTTGGAAAATTGCATGGGTCAGTCTGGAGTCAACTTTTTCCTTGTTTTTTGGGGGGTTTTTTGGTGTGGTTGGCTTGGGGTTTTTTCAGTATTTCCTGACAGGTTCTTGCCAAGTGCTGTCTCAGAGGTCTCTGATCCTACTGACAGGGATAGCTATGTGTGTATAAGTAAATCATGTAACTCAGTAAAGAGTATCCCCAGTGGCTCTTCCTCTCAGCTTCTCTGCTCATCTCTCCCCTTTGTAACTCCTGGATGAAGTTCAAGGGCTTACATCAAATGGATGAGTATAGATATCTCATTGAAATTTGAACATTTGGATTACACTCTCTAGGGAAATAACAGTCCTGATTTTGTTGTTTTATCCAAGCACAAAGAGAATCTACTGTGGGTAATGAGAGTTATTTGTATTGTAGTACATGTTTACGATTTAAAAGATAACCAATTAAGAAAAAAAGGTTAAAGGATCTTAACATTCCCTACAGAAATATAAATTGAAGCGCTGGAGTTCTTACTTGACTCCAAGACTGAGAAAAGCAAAGACAAAACAGAATGTGTAAGTGAGAAGTTCAAAAGCAAGTGAGTAAGTACTTCTCTTGATTTGATGCTGTAGGCAGAAAAAGCAAGGCCAAAGTCTTAAAACTGGTGTGTCTTGCACTGGCAGGTGAGTTCCATACTGAAAGGAAGTCAGTGAGGTGTGGCTACTTTGGAATTGGAGCTGTTTAATACATAGGTAGAGCAGTAATTCCCCCAGAAGTATGATGTTTCCCATATGACAGAATCATAAGAAAAGATGCTGAGAATAAATATAAATTAATAATTTTCAGAGAATTAAATTAGATGTCCAGTACAATTACTTGAAGTTTTTAGCAAGCAAAACACTTTTCCTTTCATTAGAGTTCTTTGCTGTTTAAAATATTTAAAACTATTTAAAAAAATTTAATGAAAGATATGTCATCTGCTGCAACATTAGCAAACACTTCCCAGCTGCAATTGTGATGATGATGTGGAGAAAGTGTTTGTATTCTCAAATTATTACACTTGTACAGTATTAATCTCATAGTTTACTTGAATATTTTGTTGAGGGTGCATTTCTTATCCTTTTTGTCTTTGTCTTTTTTCTGCTGAATTTTATATCCTTTTAATAGGAAAGTTATTTTGCTCTGTATTTGCCAAGGGAGTCATGCAGGTTCATTCTATTTTGTTGAAGTGTCTTTTTTGTTAGAACAGCAGATAGCCACTTACTAATTAAAGTAAATGGCACACATAAATGTCTCTGTAGTGTGTTCTTTATTTCAGATTGATATTTCTTGTCACCTATTTCTCCCTTTTGATAAGGAAGATATCCGTGCCCTTCATTTGCTTGTGTAGCTTTGTAATGTTTAGTCTGTTCTATGAAATATCACTAGACTGTAGTGAGATCAGTGATCTTTGAACTATTTTCCCATTTCTGACACTGGTTTGGTAAGTGATCTGTGCAAATGTATGACAAGTAATTGCTACTTGAATTGGTAGCTTTGGATATTCAACATTGCTAAAAAAGCCTACTGAGATTGAGCTTTGAGATGTTTACATTTATTGGTACAAATTGTACTAAACCCGTTGGAATAGTTGAGCATCCTACTTCAAGCTTGCCTCAGCTCCCTTATAGAATAAACACTCTTGGAAACAATGCCTATTCAAAGTGATTTCCTCAGTCTTACAGGTAATTTGTGATGAACAAGGACCTCAACATAGATTGCATAATGCTTCTTTATCTCAGTGTCTCACTTCAGTAAGTTCAGGTGCCCTTAAAAAATTTGCCTCTAGCATTAAGTGTATTCCAATTTATTAATCTGCCTTTAATTGGGTGTGATGCAAAAGTAGTAACTTTTTTTAATCCTACAGGATGAACTGTAGCTTGGAAATGCTGATGCTAATCTTCTCTTCCTAGCCATGTTTCTCAGAAATTGAGGAAAATCTGGAGACTCACAACATTAATGAATAACAGACTTTCTGAGCTGATCTCTGTCAGGTCCTGTATGCAACTATTTCTCTTCAGTGTAGCTGCATTTTTTACCGCTTTCTAGAACACTGTTATATGAATCCTCTTTACTATCACTAGGCCAGGAGACACATGACTGCAAAAAAACCTGGCTTGATTCCATGACTGAAAGAAATAACTGCATGTCAGCAACTCATTGCAGTGTAGAATGAAATGAAAATAAAACACTTGTCAAGGCATGAAAGTCTAATAAGTCTTCTAAACTTAAGTATTGAGATTTATACTCTCTTTTGAAGTGGATACAAATGTGTCTGACATGCTGTTCCTTGTTCAGGTGATCTTGATGAATGTAGCTAATTGTTCGATTGCTGTTATCTCTTGTAGGTTGCCTAATAAGTCTTCATAAAATGCCTGTGTCGCTACCCTTTCAGTCGATGAAAGGATGCTATAAAGTGGAACTATTAGAGTCACCCTTTGAGGTGCCACACTAAAGACTGATAACACCAAAGCCTGTTAACAAACACTACAGTATTAGGTGAAAGAAGCTTTAGAGCACTACCAGGAGCAACAGCAAGAATTGGGGAGCTTTTATTATTTATTATTTTTAAATGATCAAACTCGAGTAGAAGGTGTCCCTGCCCATGGCAGGGGAGTTGAAACTAGCTGATCTTTAAGGTCCCTTCAAACACAAATAATTTCATTATAAGTCTTTGGGCCAAGAGGGATGTACAAAGCTTTTCTCCTTTCTTCCTTTTCTTCCAGCAGTATTCCTAGCTGACCTTGCAAAGCCTGGAAGGTTTAAAGGAGAGGGATAGGAAAATATCCTAAATGGGCTGAGGACTAAAGGTAGGATTTGGATTTTGTTTGTACTTTTACCATTATAAGACACAGCTGAAAGCCTTTGGTTTTGATTTAGCCTTTTGGACACAGTCAGAAAGTTCTCTGAATTAAGGTGTACTAAGGAGATTACTATAGATCAATCCTGGAAGAGTTAAAAATAGTTCTCTAAATGGGTGCAGGTACAGAAAATAAATAATTTGGAAGAATTTAACTCTGCTCTTTATAAAATTGATGATGTCTTATCTTCATTTAAAAAAGACTTTTTTCAGGGGTTACAAGGCAGGTGTGGATCAAGTCAACAGAAAACTGCAGAGGCAAAGTAATGCTACTGTGCTGGTCAATAGACTAGGAAACTAAAATATGCACAACAGTTAAATGGATTCTCCAAGGCCTTTGGTCTGTGAGGAATTCAGGAGACTTGATGCAGGTAATCAATAACCTGGAAAGGAAACTATTGACTACACAGATTCTATCAGTCTATTTCAATAACAAGCCAAGTGAATAAACTGACTTTTTTGCAGAACAGTCGAATGTCCTCAATGAGCTATTTCCGAGTCTGAGATTTGAATGTATGCCTAATTTTCTTGTTGCATGACTTAAGAGTTTCTGCCTATGTTTTTTTCTTTTAGAAAGTGGGAATACACATATTTACACAAATAGATGGAATGTGCCTATTTGCCACAAGAGTAACTGGTCAGCAGCTGGTATGACTGAAGTCTGTGTTTAAACTCCTAGTCAGCAAAGCATTCCTGGGCTTATCTTTGACCCCAACATTACCATTAACTAACATGTTTCAAAAAACGAGAGCTCATAATTAGCAGTTTTTAAATAAGATCTTTTTTCTTGCACTCCAAAGTAAATAGTATCCTACTGAAGAACTGGGAAAGTGGCAAGATCCATTTTTTTTTTTTTCTTCAGAGCTTCCAAGTGAGCCCTTTCATGGAAAAGCATATGTAAGTAAAGAACCTCAATTGACAGGTATGTTAAGACTACCAAAATCTATCAATATTTCCTCAGAAAATTTAATGATAAGAACAGTAATCAGCTCAAAGTCTTTTTTCCTCAAGTTGTGTCCTATTACAACTAAGTTGATCTCAAGGCATTTAAAGGTTTGTTTTAAACACTAATAGTTGTGTTGGTCTTTCTGGATTTTCTGTAACTCAAATTTGATTTTTAAATAGATGTTTTGTATGCACCCGTGATTTCTGGGCATTAGCCTCTGGATGTACATAACTGAACAGTTAGTCAACATCTCTAAATAATACAAACATTGACTCTTCAAGGTTATGATGAAAGTACTTTTAATGGCATTTCACTCCAGTGTAAAATTTTCTCAAATAAGAGGCTTAGAGCTTATCTTTTCTGTTAATATAGATTTGGTTTTTTCCCCCATCCATAGACTGACCTTGGTGATTTTACTTTCTGGGAAAACTAAAGTGTATTGTCTTTAGTGTGTTTTTACCTCACATATGTCAGTTCCAGAGGTTTAAAAAAAGCAGTATTTTTGTAAAGTAACAAAGCCTTGCATTTGTTAAAGAAAAATCTTCAGGAATAGTTCATTCACTTCTGAAGGGTCTCATTGGCTTTGTAGAAGTCGTATGTGGACAGATTTTGCTTCAGATACAAAAATCTCAGAAGCTCTCAGATAAAGAAACATAAGAGTCTCCAGATATCTATAACTAACAGGGTAGCTTTATCTAGGTTGCAGAATTCCACATAATATTTGATATTTCCACAGCACATTCTTGATTTATAAAACCTGAGAACACCTCAGGAAGGTGGGAAAATGTTAATCTCCCCATTTTTATACACTTAGAAAGTAGGTCATGTTATTCATTCATTTCATGAAAAGATTTTCCTTCTCTTTTGTTCCACATGGATATACTTTTTTTTTTTTTTTTTGAACTGTCAGTCAAAACAAAGTGTAAAGACCACATTGCAGGACAAATGGCATATAAATGGATTTTGTAAATTCTGTCTTATCTATGCAAACATGACAAAAAGAAAGCTTCCAAATGTGGATGGTTTAAACACGGCACAGTTCACAAACTGATAGATCAGCCTCTCAGTTGCAGTCATTTTCAGTATATTGCTTTTGAAAGTTAAAAAACATGAGAACTTTTCTTACACTAAAAGTTAACCCCATTTCACTACAGAAGGGGCCAGAATTTGGGAGTATAGTAAATTAAGATGTGCAAATAGGTGCTTTTAGCACCTTTTCACAGCTCCAATTCCAGTGCTTCTCTGTGCCAGAGAGTGTAACTATTATTGAAACCCAGGGGCTGCCTTGGTCACAGGAATGAATATGCATCAGCTGCGTGTGAAATAGCTGGCAAGTTCTTATTTCGCTCTATAAATGCAAAGTTAGCTCCTCTGAATGGGTTAACATGTGCAGTTATTCTAGACATTTACACATTTATTTAGATTATAATTTATATTTTATTTACATTAGTTAAAGGCTTATGTGGATTTGCAACCATTTCTACCAGCTTTACACAAAAGCCAACAAAAGTGTAGCAGAGTCACTTCAGATACTCTGGTCTTGTCAGGTTGACCTTAACAAATGCCATTCCACTTTGACAAAAAATAGCATCTTTCTTCTATTAGAAGGACTGCATTGACAATACAGATACGGTCACTGTTTTACCAGGCTTAATTGCTGATTTAACATCAGTGTGGTCGACTGACCAGGCTAATAGGATTTATCCATAGCTTGAAGAAATTGTCTTCTGTGTTCTCACTAAAGAGTGTCTGAGCACAGGTGCCAATACAACAGCTTGTGTCCTCCCTGCTGCACAGACTCTGATCCAGAATACTGGCATCTTGAAAGAACCCTAATATGCACAGTAAAATTGAATGTTACAGCAATTCGGACAAACAACTGGCCTCTTTCTTCTTCCTTCTTCTACAGAGCATAAGCGAATAGATCTGGAGTACTGGAGCATCTATCTGTAAAGGAAGTCCTTGACCAGAAATGTCGAGGACAGGAAAAACCAGATTTTTTTTTTTAATATTAAGCTTTGAAAAATCCTATCGTTTCAGAGTAAAAGATTAGCAAGGATATAAGCCAATTGAGTTGATAAGATGCCTAGTGGATACCAGAGATAAACAGCTTTATTGTGTATTTATCTTGTAGAGACTAAATTTTGTCCTTACTGTCTTCTCTTTCTACATTTATCTTGGAGTTTCTTTACAGATGAAAAGTTTATTGAAAGCTCCGTAAGGAGGCATAGTTCCATATCCTGCTGGGAACTTTTTTGGCATATCATTAAAATATGTGGATGTACAAAGATTAGAGACAGAAACTGAATAAAATCAATGACATTCAGTCCAAGAGGAGCCAGAGAACAGTGCAGTGTCTAATATCTGAAAGAGGAATGACTCTGAGTGCCATAAGTCTTTCTCACTGGTGCTCCAGGAAAGGTATTTGAGCCTTGAAACAGTGGTGCTTATGAAATAATGGACTGAAATCTAAACCAGCTTTCTACAGAGAGAAATAAAGTCATAAAGGGACAAAAAAAAAGCTTGAATTTTTTATACCCACCCCCAAGGTTTTGAGACAGCTGAAAACAACATAACTAGAGTTTACATTCTGTCATATGACACAATCATTAAAAGTTGAGGCAGGTTAATTGGAATGCTAAGCCAGCATCTAGGGAAATCTAAAGGCAACAATTAATGTATCCTAAAGCTGCTAAACATCAAAGAGAGAAAACTCTCTGGTAGTTGTTAGCTTATTGCTTTTTCACTCTCCTTTTTTTACAGCAGGGACAGCTAGCTTAGGCATCCCAATGTATGACTGCCTGTTCTAACATGTCTTTTATCACCATCATTCAGAGCCCCATGAGGGCAGGGAACCATTTCTTGTGATGTACAGTGGAGCTGTGAAATCCACCTTTGGGTGGCTCTGAAGGCTGAAGCAGAGGTAATGGGACAAGGCAGGACCATTTTCACCGGAGTTCAGGGAGTGAAAGATCAATTGGTTGAAGCAGTCTCCCCTTGGGAGTGGCTTTAAAAGGCAAAATAGGTTGAAGTAAAGTATCTCAAATCTAACCTTTAATCTCAGTGGCCCTATGTGTCAAGGAAATTAGTATTATTTTCCTCATTCATCAAATAGGTAAAACCAAAGTATACGGATTATACAGGGTTAGATTATGTGTTTTGAAGGGATCGGGGTTCAGGCTTACTGTTGTGACTCATAACAACCCATATATCTTGTGTTGTTTCTGCTGTAGTAAAGTGACAGTACCACGGTGACATTGATGCCATGCTGACAATGCTATTCAAGTAGGGACGCATCTTGCTTGTTTTCCCAGTGGATGCAAAATTTTTCCAGCTCCTGTCTCATGAAGACTTGGTCAGCAGCTACACTTCAGATCCAAGTTTAGTAGTGAAATTCTTGCAGGGTATGCAGAAAAAGAGCAAATGGTGTGCTATTAATATTTATACTTTGGGTTTTCTATCTCTCACTGGTTTTTCCCCATCTGTTGAAGACCTGTCTTTTCACTATGCCAAGTGCAGCTCATCTTCCCAGTTTGCAGTGCCTTCACACACCCTGGGGCCAGCACAGACAGTACTAGCTGACCACAGTATCCACTTAAGGAGCTGGGATGCAGAGACATCCTTTGTTCAATTAAATATTTCCTCTTGTTGGAGCTGTGTTGAATTCCTGAACACTTATTTGCTTTCTCATTATTTGCTTAATTCAATTGCATGTCCTGAAATTTTCTTTACTGGGAAAAGAAGGCTCCTCTTACATGCCCCTCCGAGCTTTGGGGATTCTATCAATTTGTTTGCTGCTGGTAGATAGAAGCAGACAGTTTCACTCTTGTTCTTCCGAATTAAAATACACAACCCCTTTTCATTCTTTTCACTATTCTGTAGATATCTCTTCTAATTCTATTGTTTCACATTTTTATTATTAAATTTGCATTGCTCTCAAGTTTTAAAAAAAAAAAAAAATCCAGCAAATAATGGAATTGTTTAGGTTGAAAAAGACCTGTAACACCATCATAAAGTCAACTGTGAACCCAGGACTGCCAAGTCCATCATTAAACCACGTCCCCAGAGTGCCATACCTACATGTCTTTTAAATACCTTCAGGAATGAGGACTCAGCCGCTTCCCTGGGCAGCCTGTTCCAACACTTGCTAACCTTTCCAGTGAAGCATTTTTTCCTAATATCCAATTTAAAGCTTCCCTAGTGCAACTTGAAGACATTTCCTCTCTCCTGTCTCTTGTTACTTGGGAGAAAGAACAACTCCCGCCCGGGTACAACTTCCTTTCAGGTCTCCACTGAGACTTCTTTTCTTCAGGTGAAACAGCCCCAGCTCCCTCAGGCACTCCTCATAAGACTTGTGCTCTAAATCCTTCATCAGTTTGTTGCTCCAACACCTCCATGTCCTTCTTGTTAGGCCCAAAACTGGACACAGTATTTGAGGTGTGGCCTTACCAGTGCCAGGTACAGGGGGATGATCACTGCCCTGGTCCTGCTGACCACACTATTACCGATAGAGGATGTATAGTTTTGAGGTCTTGTGAATTCCATTTACTGGATGGCTGATTGGTTTTCCTGGAACATAAGAGATTTTGGCTGGAGAGAAAATGAGAACATTTATCACTTGTTCTTTCTGAAATCCTAAATGATGTGTATATTTAAATAAGCCATTAGACTCCTTTGGGACTGAAATATTATAATTTATCTCTGCTAATTTCTATTCTAAATATAAAGTTTCTATATTGCTATCTAAAAAATTAAGTAGTTTTTAACTAAACCACAACTAATTGCTACTGGGTAAGAATGCTTTTGTTCTACCACAACTTCTCTAATGCTGTATTAACTTATTGGTTGGGGGAATATTAAGGATGAGAAGCTTGATCCATATTAGCACTCCTAAAACCAAGTAATTCCTGGATAGGTTTAAAAGCTTTGAGTTTTGTGTTGTGCCTCTAAGATATTAAAAGCCCAATGCACCAAATGCAGTGTTCCAAATTTTCAAAACTAAGTCAAGTCAGCATTTTCCCCTCTAAATATACTATTCCATGTACTTTATGAAAATCCAGGTTCCTTCACAAATGACACTCTCCACAGAGACTGAAATTCTTTAGTGGGGTATTTGGCAGTGTGTCCTTGCAAGAAAAGCAAGGGGTAAGGACACCAGGTAGTATTTGGATTTAAGAATGCCTAGGGGAATCTATATTAACTTCTTCTGTTTTCTGAGCTAACTGGAGAGCACATGGCCTCCAAGTACCCCTTTTAATCTAAACTTAGCTGTGTTTCAAAATTATTCTGATGTTCCAACTGTTGGTCTGCTGTAAGTTTTCCTGTAAATACTTTGAACAAATTCTCATATGCAATTAGAATTTTGTCAGAAAGTTCTTAGGGTGCTTTTCTGTTTTTCTGAGCATAACATTGTACTTTGCAGTCTTAAAGGGTGGTAACCACAACTAAAAAGTATAGGTGTCCACTGCTGTTACTACACTCACAACAAACAGGAGAGCTACCTGCATCCTGCCTTTTATGTAGCATTGTCCAAACAGTCCTGAAAGCACTGAAGCTTTTAGTAATTGCTAGGGACTGATAAATTTACGTGCTGAGAAGCAAGTGGAAGAAGCAATGTGGTAGATCCCTTGGGCTCTTGCCATGAAAAATCTGTGGTTGTGAGCTCTCAATAAGATCTTCTGCAGTAATTAACCGTTTCTAAATTTATCCACCAATCACAGACTCTGTGCTCTGTAGAATTAAGCATCTCAGCCCATTAGCTGATATCCCTCAGCAAGTCAAGATGCCAAAAGACTATTCTGTGTAAGCCTTGATTTCCTATCATCTTTATCCCAAGATTATAGAATCAGCAGGCAGATTAACGTTAGTTTGTGATCCTTTGGCGTGGTTCCAGGTACTGTAATATCTGAGATGATTTGCAAGGCATTTGTACATTTTCAACAGGAGGGGGAATTCTCCAAACAACTCCAAATCAGCTGAAGAACAGGAGGAAGAAAATCCATGAATCATTTACAAGAGAACATATGCTCCCTCCTATTCTTTTTTGCTAATGGCTTGTCAAACATCTTTTTTCATGCATTTGGAAGCTCTAAGTAAGATAGTTTTGCAGCAAATGTATGTACATCTAGATGTATACAGGCAGTCAGGTGTAGTAAAGCAAAACCTCCGATTAGATGTGTCACAGACAGAATGTGCACATTACAATTACATGCTTACTACTGATGTTTTTCAGGGGCTGCTCATGTGCCTGAACCTGTGAGTGTGTACTGAGGGAGCTGTACATAAGTATAAAGGTTTGTATGGAAGGGTTTGGTCAGCAAAGTGCTAATTATCGTTATTTCTGAACATTAAAGGCTTTTTAATTTACCATTCTATTTTGTGAGGGAGTAACATTATGGGATTTCTTTTCTCATCTGGGTAAGAGTTTTTGATGAGTGTTAAATAATCTAAAGTTTCTTAAAGTCTTAGGCTTAAGTTTATTTCAGATAACATTTAAACACTTAAAGGGATACTGTAAAAACCACTGAAGTCACAAATCTTCCTAGAGAACTAAAAGCCTCAATTCCTCTTGCACATAAGTACCTGATTTATTTTTTCCTGTTATTGATGATCTTAGTCTCAAAAGACGTATTTTAAAATATGTCTACATAACACAAAGCAGCACTATGGTCACCTGAGTTATCTGTGGGACTGTCAACATGAAGCAAACCACAATATGAGAGCATACAGAGAAACTGCCCTGCAGCCTTGAAGCAATATAACTCCGTATCAATTAGCCCTGTATCTTGGGAGTTTTCGAGGCCTTTGCTACCAGGTAAGAGTTCTCAAGCCAGTTCATTTGGCACCAATACAGAGCCTCTGCTTGATGCCCAGTTCATGCTGTAGGACATTCCTGCTAAGATCTTTGAGAATTTTATTTTTAACCTCTTGTGCTGCAAGTTGTGAAACAGAAAAGGTAAAAATGCAATAGTACATCTTCTGCTTTTGTTATCTGCTTTTTTCATCTATTAATGAAGAATTTATGTAAATAAAAAGCAATGTTAGAAAACACATACACAAAAAAGGTGTTGTAACCATGTTCATCTGCAGCAAATTTCTCCACAGATGTGCAAGTCCTATCATCTTCTTTCAGCCAAGCACTTAGATTTTTGTGGTTCTTTTCTGAAGACTTTGTTTTGTGTGCCAGTAATTACAATTATTCTAGTAAAGACACTCTCAGTAAGTGACGTCCTAGAGTTCTCAAAGCTTGGCAGCTATCATAGAACATGTTAGCTTTCCCAAGGCGAATGTCAGTCAAATTCCCTTCTTGCACTTTTCTGTTCCACCTTAGGTATGTGCATGCACGTGGGTACACAACTTCTGGGGACTGAGAAAACAGAGCCTTTCTGTTTGGTGCTCCAGAAGAATTTCACAGCAGAATTCCAGCAGAAATACCAAGACCCATATTTCCCTCTCTCTCTGCCCCACCTACTCCACCTGTTTCTTGTTCCTTGCATCCAGCTTGGGGAAATGCAGGGACCTGGTTATCAGTCAGAACCACACATGCAGCAGCTGCCAGCCGGTTTGCTAAAAGCTGGAGAGCTATTTCCAATACATCGGTAAGCATTTGTTATGATAAAAGTGCTGACATAATTGCAACATAAAGCAAGTTACAAGTGTCAATTTGCATCAAGGACATGAGTCAAATGCTTTTGAAAAAAACAACAAAAAATTCTTTGTGATGCTTTGTTCTTCCCACCCTGTATTAAATAGAAACAGTAAGTGGTCCTTGGGAAAAGCAGATTTCAAATTCTGTTGCAGAGCAAAAATATCCTGTAATCTTTGCAATTTTATAGAGTTTTCAAAGTAAATATCAGAATTAAAAGTCATTAATTTTCATATTTCTGTGGATCGCTATAGATAAAAAGTAATTACTAACCTTGTACTGCAGAAGAGTTGACAGGAATAATAATGTATTTTTTTGATAGATTGTTTGTATGAAGAATTGTTACATAGCAACCTGCTTCTGCTTGAAAATAATTACCATTTTATGAAACTGTGAATAATTCCTATATTAAGTTAATAACCCAATGCCAGGAAAATTTTCCAGAACTTTCCCATTTTTGTGTACAGAATAAGGAGGTTCTATTAGTTTATCTGCATCTTAGGTGAATGTTAATGTTTATGATCATACCTTCCACTAGCCACTGAAGAAAACAGATATGTTTTGCTACATTTTTGTAGAACACTTCCCACATAAAGGTTTTATGGATATTTATTTGTTTATTGACTCTTAGAACTGTACAAATCCAGAAACCAATGGTTAAAGAAAACCTATGTGGAGGTTATGTGGCCGTTCATTTTGGAGGCGGGGGAACATCGGCAACTGGAAGAAAACTCAGGCAAGTTCCAAAAAATTCACTTAAAGTTATCTCAGGTTAAATACAAGAAAAGGTAGAAATTTCCAAATTCTAGAAATGGTAAAGGTGGCTTCTAAAAAAAGTGGCTTTCTAAAAAAAAAGAAATTTAGAAGTGTCCTGGGTTGCAGTGTATTCTATTGCCATCTGCATGAGTTGTTGAAACCAGGTGGGTGGTGTTGCTTGCCTCCACCCTCCGGACTATCTCCTGTTAAGGTTTTGCCACATGACTCACAGATAACCCATTCCGGACAATATTCTGTTAATGGCCCATCAAGGCCTTGCCACATGACTGACAAAATTACATCATCCCATTGTGAGATGCTCCACCCAGAGGGAGGAGACAAGCATTCCATCCTGGATATGAGCTGAGATTTCGAACACCACAAGCAGCCTTTTCCACTGGATTCCCAGAGGATGAGAGCTACACAGCCATCGCTGGACCTTCCGAGAACAGACCCAGGATCACTACTTTCAACAGGACGACTTCATTCAGACTGCTACCAACACCCTGCTCAACAGGGTGTCAGGTTGTATTCTGACTTTGTCAGTGGTTTTTTTGTACTATTGCATTTTTATTTTTTTTCTCTCTCTTCCTAATAAATTGTATTTCTGACTTGGAGTCTCTCACTGGTTTGTTTTCAAACCTCTACAAGACAATTTATTTCAACTGAGAATAGTTTCTAAGTCTTCTGATTGAGTTTTGTGTATCTTAAGTGAAACCAGTTAGAATTTTACTTCCCCTGTCTTCCTAAATGACTTAATGAAGTAGGAGAAACAAAAGCATGTCAATTGAGAAAAGAAGGAAGACCAAGATTTACCAATGAAGGCCACCTGCTGTCATGATGCAGTGTGAATTTAATGGGTGTTTTAATGTTCAGTACTCCAATGACTGACAGATTCTGCTCCTAGCTCCCTTTTATTATGTTTTATCCCAATCTACATTGGTAGATTGCCACGATTTCCACCTGTGTTTTCAAACAGATCATAATAATTTCAGTTTAAGCACTACAAATGTGAAAGTAAAACCTCTGTGAGAAAATGCAACACTCCTGTGTTGGTCTTAGAGGAGTGTGCAGCATTCCTGAATTTAAAATAACCTTCAGCTTTGGAACAGAGCAGGCAGTTTCATAAGATCACAACTGTACTAGGTTAAATAAGCTATATATGCTTATGAGAATCACTCTAAGAATAGAATTAAGGAGAGGTATTGGGCCTACATCGTAGAATCTGTGAAAGAATTTCCCCCATCGGACCATTCAGGAGCACTCTGGCAGTCACACTCCCACCACCAGACACATTCACTGCTGGGACTGAAGACCCTTGTCAGCGGGTGACTCCAGTGACCTGACAGGAGCCCTGCTTGTTTCCCTCCCTGCACACCCCATGCTCATGCAGTCAGACAAGATTTCCTTACCAGCTTGACCTTCGGTTTCCCATAATAGTCTCAGACATCCCATTCCTTAAAGCATTTTATTTACAGTGCAGTAACACAGAAACAGCTTGAGCTGATGCCTCTGAGGAGGGGCCTCAAAAAAAGGAATCCCTGGGATTGTTTATTGTCTTGTAATGTGTATAGTCTAAGCACAACGAAGTCTACCTGCATTAAATGTACTCCTGAACAAATCTTATAATTTAGGTTGGAAAATACCTCTAAAATAACCACGTGCAACCATTAGCCCAACACTGCCAAGTCCACCACTAAATCATGTCTCTAAGTGGTACATCTGCAAGTCATTTGAATATCTCCAGGAATGGTGACTCAACCACTTCCCTGGCCAGCCTGTATGAATACTTGACAACCCTTTCCTTGAAGATTTTTTTTCCTACTATCCAATCTAAATCTCCCCTGGTGCAACTTGAGTCCATTTTCTCTTGTCCTATAATTTTTTACCTGGGAAGAGAGACCAACCCCCACCTCACCACAACATCCTTTCAGGCAGTTGTAGAGTGATAAGGTCTCCCCTCAGCCTCCCTGTTCCCAGTTTAAACACCCCCAGCTTCAGCTGCTTCTCCCAAGACTTGTGCTCCAGACCTTTCTGCAGCTCCATTGCGCTTCTCTGGACATGCTTCACCACTTCAATGTCCTTCTTGTCATGAGGGGCCCAAAACTGGACACAAGACTTGAGGTGCAGCCTCACCAGTGCTGAGTACAGGGGGACAATCCCTGCCCTGGTCCTGCTGACCACACTATCTCTGGCCAGGATGCCATTGGCCTTCTTGGCCACCTGGCCACACTCTGGCTCATGTTCAGCTGACCAGCAGCCCCAGGTCCTTTTCCGCTGGGCAGTTTTCCAGCCACTCTCCCCTAGCCTGTAGTGCTGCATGGGGTTATCGTGACCCAAGGGCAGGGCCAGGCACTTCACCTTGTTAAACTGCACACCCTTGGCCTCATCCCAACAATCCAGCCTGTCCAGATCCCTCTGCAGAGCCTTCCTGCCCTCCAGCAGATCTGCACTCCTGCCCCACTTGGTGTCATCTGTGAACTGACTGAGGGTGCGCTCAAAGCTCTTATCCAGGTAATTGATAAAGATGTTAAACAGGACTGGCCCCAGTACTGAGCCCCAGGGAACACCACTGTGGCTGTCGGCCAGCTGGATTTAATACCCATCACTAACGCTGCCTGCAGGCTTCTTTTAGCCCTGTGAGGGGACATGGCTGCTATGCTCCTGGTCCTGCCCAGGTCTCATCAGCCACTGTCACATGAGCTGCCAGCTCCTGGCAGCTCCCTCAGGAGACCTTTAACAACACTGAAAGAGCTTACAAATTCATCTTGAGTTTTGTCAAGCTCGTCATGTCACTTTTACAAAAACCTACATAAAAGGATTTTATCCATTTTAATTAAGGAATAACAGGAAATAACTTACTGAAGGATCAAATCTATAATTAAATGGTACAAAATAGTTTTTCACATTCCTGGTTTGACAGAATTCCCTGAGAAAGTGACGTTTTATGCCATATGAAGAAAAATAATCTGAATTGACAGAAGATTTTATACATCTGATTTTGTAGTTCAAGATTAAAGTCTAAGTTGTAATTCATGCCGTTTTGTCACAAGTTGTAAGGTACTTGTAAGATTTGTCACAACTGCAACACTGATCAGAAATAATAATTAAGTTTGTTAAATGTTTCAGAAGCCAGCTTAATGTCAGTCAACACATCCAGGTGGAAGTGGATTTGTCTTTCTAAACAAGGAGATAAAAGCTATAATCAGCCAGCCACTTTTGGATTATATATGTCTTTCTAGTGTTTATTTATTCAGCAATGATAGGTAGGCAACTGGTATGAGCAAAACCATTCTGAACTTAGTTAAAAACTAACTAGTCAGATGGAACAACACATGCTAAAATAACATACCAAAGGTTCATCACTCAGGGGCTAAAAGCTGTGAGGGGGTGAAATTCCATTCCACAGAAGAAATCATATTTGAACATGTGTGAAAGTTAAATAATTTCAACATGTTCTGTAATAAAATAAAATAAAAATTTAAAATTCTTTGCTCCTGACAAAAATCACTTCAGACCCTTTGCACCATCATATGACGTAATACATTATCAAAGTATTTGAAGTAAGTGATTTCAAAATACAGCACAAACTATTGTGTTTTGATGTTTAATTAAATGTTACATGAGCTATAAAAGCTTTTGAGTCGTAGGAAAGATGCAGGAGACAAACACTTCTCATTTAACAGTGTTAACACTGAATGTTAATTGTGGTTTCCCTCAGATAATCCCACATGCTGCTTGTTTAATGGTTATTTTCAAAATACTAACCATGTACCATGAAGTAAGGTTTTATCTTCTATATTCATTTATTAAATTAGTTCCTAGCATCTGTATTCATCTTTGATGTTTTAATTACAGTCAGCTGAATCTACCATTTCAGTAAGTTTATCCAGAAATAAATTTTAACTAGAATGAACTGGGAATGAGATGGTATGGAAAAGACACATGTACTGGTGGGTTTTCTGTTTGGTTGGGTTTTTCGGTGGAAACAAGCAACCTTAATATTCTAGTTTGATTTCGAATCTTGTAAAATCTAAGGGCTATAGCAGAAAGCTTTTCAATTTTATGATTATACCTGTACTGTTAACTTTAGGCTGCAGGAGTCTTCCACTCTGCGTGTCAGCCTCATTGAAGTCTGTCCTATGCATATAAAGTTGCCTTAAAAAAGCCTTTGTGGGGATTATGTAAACAACCATTGTCAAAAGTACAGAAGAATCATTTATATGAGCATATTTTTATAGAACAACCATATACAAACCATTTACATTACAAAGCATTTACATTATATCATATGCCTAAAAAATTGAATTTATTTTCAAACCCTTACATTCATGGGTAAATTTATCCATCCAAGCAATCTCCTTGTGAATTTTGAGGTGGGTCAAGGCTTCTTTGTAAATGTTTTATTTCCTCTCGAACAAAACTACAAATATCTACTGTATGCAAAATCTTAGCTTTGTCTCAGAAGTCATTATTACCTGAAAATGAACTCGCAGACTCATACACAACAGTAAATGTACATTTCTAGGGAGAGAAAGGAGGAGGTGGTTGCAGCTGTAATCCCACTGCCATTAGCAGTGGCTCTCTAAGAGGGTCTGGGCAGTTTCTCAGCCTGATATCAGGTCTTGATGATGGGTAGAGATTCGCTTTTTTTCAGAGCACTAGAGTAGCCTGACTTATAAAACATTGACCAAGTAGTTGACGCTAAGGAATCCTGTTTATTTTGCATGCAAAGCTGCTCAAATGCTTGTGCCTTCTCATTTTGCTGGCAAAATCTAATTCAAAACCAAGTTAAAGAGTTTTAGCTCAGGCAGAAGAAACTAAATAAAGTAGTATTAAGTGTGCCTGTTCTCTGCTTTATCTTTCTCCAGTAGTTGGGGTTTTTTGTTGTTGCTTTTTTTTTCTTGTCACTTTTGACAAAAATGGAAAAATTCTGATAGTTTTATCTTTTTGGAAATGCATTGTATACTCAGCTCTTTCCCAGCTGATTTCACATCTACTCACTTGAAATGTTCTGTATGGTAATACAGCCTGCTGCTTGTGTATTTACCATGACACCTTTCAGTGCAGTGTACGTCAACTGGCTTTTTCTCTCCAGTCTGCAAAAAGTAGTCTTTTGCAATAGTGTTTGAAATTAAACTCTGTGTGGGGTTTTTAAATTTGTTTTTTATTGTTTGATTGACCACTTGTGTATTTGATTAGGATTATTATGTAAGGGGTTTAACAGCTTCCTAATAATTGGATATTGTGCTTTCCCATTTAATGTACTATAACTCTTTGATATCACTTACTATTTGTCAGGTAATCAACTTTTAATTACTCCATTTAAAGAAAAAGGTCTTGTTTTTTTCACTATGTTGTCAGCTCTATTAATTCAATATAAAAATTTAAAATGCCTTTGTCTAATACCTAATACATTGTTTTCTGCTTGAAGACAAGAAAAGCTAGAAGGCAGAACATTTCCATGTAATTTGAAAGAAAGTAAAGCCTGGAGTTAGTTAAAACAAGCCTTACACCATACTCCTTGTGTAAGTGGAATTTTCCAGGCAGATGAGCAGATATTTCACTAAAGAGCTAAACAGATAAAATAATTTCAGAAAAGTGAACAATCCAAAATGGATCAGTTACAAGGTAGACAATTGTTACTTATGTCTGGCAAGAAATTGGTAGCTGAGAGATATACAATAATTTATAAGTGCAATGTTGACAAATGCTTACAGGTCAAAACAAGAGAAACTTGTCTCTTTTTTCTGAAACCTGATGACAACAGCAAAAAATCCCATTACAAACCTGTCAGTCATAATAAAATGCATTATGCTGAAGTGATGTAAAAACACAAATAAAAACGGTCAATAATAACTAAAGAAAATGAAAGTGTCTTCTGCCCACATAGAAGTGCTTTCTGTCTCACCCATGTCTTTGCTAATGAAAACAGACTTAAGAGGTGGGATATTTATTATGGAAGAAAGTTAAAGAAAAAGACTTGTCAGTTTGATGGAAGATGTTATTTGTGAAACAAAACCGAAACATGATATAAATTGCAAGACTTACTCAGGAAGGGCCAGCCCTTCATGGGTAATATATATATTTGATATGCATAAGAGGTATATTTGTTTTAGTTGATGTAAACAACTTGTTATCATTCTGGACTAAAAGACAGCAGAAGATTAAATGAGAGGAAATGGCTATATGGAATATGTCTTGTACAATAATTACCAAATACAACTTGCTGTGAGTGAGAAATTAAATTGTTCAATATGGCTTAATGATATAATCTTGGAAGAAAAAAGATTTTTTACTATGTGAGAAGTACTATGGTGTTTATCCCAGCTTTACCACAGAAGGGTAAGTCATTCGGTCATTTGTTGGCATGTTTGAACCTTAGTTATCTATTGCCTCTTTGATGTATGAAAGTCGGGTCAGGCTGGTCCTAAGCCTTGACTTTTGTGGTCACTAGTAGTACTCAGATGGATTTCCAGACTTCTTCCAAAAAAATGCATGACCTTACAAGACAAGTGAGAAGCAATTATTTTAGAACCAATTTCTAGTTTGTATGCAAGTCTAATGTACTGGTTTTCACTTGTTTACAAGTTTATAGAGAACCTGCATCCTGATTAAAAATCTGGATCCCTGCTGAGTAAATCCACAGATTTTTATGTGCCAGATCTAATGGCTTATCAAAATCAATCATATGGTCTTTGCCATTATGAAAGAACTATTTACCGAGAAAAAAAGAAAGAAGAGGAACTATTTGTTAATAGAAGTCATTGTAGAATGGACTTCAACCTAGCTGGGGACAGTATTCATGTATTAATCTAAAAACTTACAACAGAGCATGCAGATGTCTGAGTGATATAAACATGCATCTCTGAACTATTTTTCCTGTAAATCAATCAGGAGAAATATAAGTAGAATTCAAATTTTTACTACAGTCATAAAAATTTAATATATAATTTTCCAAGTACTTTCAATCACATACCCTACCCCCCAAACAATCTAGACTTGTTTTCTTCAAATGTAAACAGTAAAAGACAGCTAAACTAACACAAAACTGTTAGTGTAAATAACTAGAAATAAACTTCCGTCAGACAAATTCGCAATTTGCTACTTAAGGTTTATTTTTTGTGGTGGTGCATCGTTCCCCCTTTCCAGGCCCCACCATGATCTCGGAAATGCTCGTTAGGCCTCGGCCCTGATGAGCAGCACCTGGGCTCGGCTCCTCCGGAGCCCCTCAGAAACACCGTCTGCTCCCAGAAACTGCTGCTCATAACGAGCTCCTGCTTTTTTTTTATAAACAGCCTTGGCAACTGCTTTTCGTGCCTGAATGGCATAACATCCTTGTTCTCACACTTGCAAAGAAAGTTGCCCAAAGCGTGGCCAGGATGAAACATTGTTGTGACTGAAGCCCACTCTCTTGTGGCCTATAAGCTGGGATCCAAAATGAGACCCCTGGAGCTGTCCTGGACTGGAGTGAGGGTGACCGGCCACCTCCCTCTGAGGGGACACCTCCCAGAGCCAGCGAGCTCTCGAGTTTGCTGCACTCAGAGGTCGCTGAATGATGATGGATCCTGGGCTGAAACCCCCATTCCTCGAGGCTCAACCCTTCGCTGCTTGAGGAGATGCAAAGTCATCCAAGGTGAGCACTTCACTGTCTTCCAGGGGAACTTTTCACAGGTACCTTGCACTGACTCTTTATGTCTGTCTGCATCCAAGTGTGCAAACGCTATAGCAAATATGGGAGAAATGCTGCTCTCTTCAGTCTTTGAGTACTTTAGATATCGAAGTAAGTTTGGCCTGTAAGCTAGTTTAATTTAAGTTATAAGCTAGGTGAAATGCTGGTAAGTCTTGTTCCTTTGCTAAATTGTTACGTTTAAGTTTAAATACTGTTACGTTTGAGTGCTTTTAAGCCTTTAGGTTGTATTCCTTTCTATCCTTGCCATTTCTATCCTTTCGTCACACACACACATAGATAGTTCGTGATATATTTTGGTTTGGATTGATTGACTGGATTTTGTTTGTAGTTTTTTTTTTTTTCCTTGGTGTGCCTTAGCCACCTAGGAAGCAGTACAGTGAACCTTGCCAATGAAATTTGTCATGCTGTTGCTTTATATTACATCTGATTTTTACTGATGCCCTCACTGGTGATTTTTTAAGCAATCTCAAATACTCATTTGTAACACAGTTTTATATATCATATCATTGCCACGTTTCAAAGCCAATAAAATCTTTACTGTAAAGAAAAACAATCTGTTTTTAAAATACACACATTCTGTGTGTATATAATTATTTTAATTACAAACACTCTTTCAGTAATTGTGCTAAAAAACCACCATTAAATACAGTTAAACCAGATAAAGGATGCTGAGATTACATTCCCGCTCCTTCTCAAAGTCAGTAGAAACTTCAAGGCAGTTGGCACAAATACTTGAATATAAAAGGAATGCCACTAGGTGACAGCAAGTTTTGTTCAGATAAATTCTGTTGTTTATTTTTGGAAAAAACTCAATAGTATTACTTTCCAAAGCCATTATTTATCACATCAAAACTATCATTAATTTGATATTTTCACTGGTAATCTGGAGAACTCATGGGATATTACCCACACTCTTTTTAAAAATCAGAGTAGTCAGACATTAACTTTCAACTTTAAAATAAGGAGGTAAATCTGTTCACTTTGCAGAGTCACATAATGTTAACTGAAAATTTTAGGACCCTCTTCTATTTTCTACTTGTATGTTTAGTATTGATTAACTCTGGCATAGAGCCTTAGCAGGTGTCATTAAAATTCCTTTCTTTACAGGAAATAGAGAGGAGGTCAGTGCAAATCTTATTCCACTAGCAATTTACAGATGGTTTTTTTTGTGTGTGTCTTTAAAAAAAATCCATATTTTTTTTGTATTTATGATTGACCTAGCAATTTCAATAAGTAATATGAGCAGATGGCTATTAGAAAATGAAAGACACCAAGACTAAAATCTTATCTGAGTATAGAAAAAAAGTGGTTCATTTAAAAAAAAAAATACTTAGTAGGAGCCAGATCTAGGGGCTGTGTGCTGAGTGTCAGTTATAGCCAAGGAAAAACATTGGGCTAAGTGTGGAGATACAGATCAGGATGGTCAGAAGGAATGACAAAAAATTTACTAAAATATCTACAATATTTTCCTGCTGAGTTAAGTTCTGAGCACAGCAAAATTAATTGTATTTCTAATTTCCATTTATTTTTAAAAGAATAAGTACAAAAATTTTGTAGGATGGGGCTAGGAGGTTTGCTGAAGGAAGAAGAGCGGGTAGGTGAATCATGGGTAAATCATATGGGAGAAGGAATTGGGTAAATCATATGGGAGAAGGAATGGATGTTCTGATAAACATTTCGCATAATGACTGCCTTCAGGAAAGGGTTGCTACGTAAATAGATCCACACTTCTTTATTTTAAAATATCCCACTGAGTGGGCTTGTGTTCTGAGTTATACTTAAACATACTTTAAAACCTTTGCTGCTGAATGTTAAAGATTAATAAATAACTTGAGACAAAGTTATAACCTTTTTCTCTTCTGCACTTCACTTTTTTCTAAGTTGTTATTTTTTTGATTAGATGAATATGTACCACAAAAATTAAATACCACCAACAATAAAAAATTGCCTGTGACATTCATGAGTTTTAATTCAATAAACAGTAGAAATGAAGCAGCTAAATTCAAATACTGTACTACTACAGGGGAAAGTTATGTCCATTCCCCATGGAACACATAATTTGGACCTCCCAAGATTCCTTTGTAACTGAGGTCAACTTTGGATGCAGATTTTGTGTAGTAAAAGGAAATACTGTGTGAAGTGTTGGTGGATCTGGTTTGAATTTTGTGAAATGTGTAATTTCCTTAGAATGAAATGAATGTCAGTGAGGGATAAATGCACAAGGTACATTGAGTTGATGAATATGCCAACTTTAAATTGAAATGGAAAGTTGAAGTCTGGATTGTGCTGTCACCTTAATGTTTTTCACAAGATGAGATAAGAGCATAAGCCTCATGTCTCAGGTTAAGACTCTTTGTGGGGAACCTGCATCCACTTTTGTAGGTAGGATATGCCAGTTCTAATAGCGATTCCATTTGCTAAAGTTCAAAATCCTCAGCTTACCTTTTCATTTCAAAAATATGAACTTGCCTATTAAAAAAAAAAAATCTAAAGAAAACAGCATGCTGGCAATGAAAAGTATTTCTATCTTTCAAGCACCAAAAGTTCTCATTTTTATTCTGTCTGACAATTTGACATGAATAGGATGGAGATGCTACATAAGGTGATAAAAAAATGGATGAATTGTCTCCTGCCTCTGGGTAGAAATCAATCATCATCGCTAAATATTATAGATCAATTCATTTCAGGCACACATACTGCATGTTGTGAATGGGTTCTCCTTTAAAAGGATTCGATGGTCTGTGTTTATATTGCAAAAGAGGATATTTTACACTGTTTGATTTCCATCAATGATGCCTTGGTGGATCAGAATTATTGCTCTCATTGATAAATCAACATCAGGTCAGCACTAATTTAAAATAAGGACTACCTTATATAGGATTGATTTTTTTCCAGAAATGCACCTGAGGGGTGGGGCCCTAAGCACATCCACCTGTTCCTGGGGGCCTGGCAGCAGGGCCCAGGCCAGCCCAGCCCAGAGCTGCTCCCTTCCTGCTGGAGGTCTTGGGGTGAGGCTCCAGAGGCACAGAGCTGACCCCCATCCCATGGGAGCTCACCTAGGATGAGGGTCTAGTGCTAAAGACCACTAAAGATCCCATTCCCAATGCCTCACAGCTGGGCCACTGCCTGGTCCTGGACTCCTGGTCTGGGCCCCAAATATATCTGAGATGTTCATAATCTTTAAAGATTAAGACCAACAGAGCTGCTCCCAAAATATATGAAGATTCTTACTTAGCAGATGAAAGAAATTAAAAACGAGCCCTTGTTCTCTGTCTCAAATATGTATTTTGATGACACGTTTAAATGTCTCTAGCCTTTACAAAACACCTATGTTTATTGAAACATACAGGTACATTAAAAAAAGGGCTTTAAAGCATTCACTTCAGACTCCTGATGTCTGTCTGTATATATGGTGTGCACCAGGCTTCTTCATTTTGTCAAGTCAGTTTTAAAGTACAGCAATGAAAGCAGTGGAGGGCAATACTTTTAGATCTCAGAATAGTTCTGAAAATAAACTCAACAAAAACTAGGTGTTTTTGTACTGGAACTGGTCAGGTCTAGGCTGACTCACCCACTGCATGGCTATGAATCCCATGGATGTGTCTGGAAATCCCAGATCAGCTGCTAAGAGAGGACCTGATCTCTGGCCATGAACTTAGGCTGAAAATTCCTAAGATCAGAAATGTAAAGAGTTAGTTCTTTTAGTTCAGGAGCTGTGCCTTGAATTTGATCCCAAGCAATGGGAAGGGAGCAGCAGCTATCAGAAACCATTCTACAGTAAAAGCATTGTGCAACACTGTAAGCCATTATAGAAGTACCAGTATTAATTTGAGGTGTATCCCAGAAAACTCAACATTAGGTTTGGCATGATTCGTAAAAGGGAAAGTGAGAACTGGGATCTAAACTAGCTGGAGTTTAAAAAGCAGATATGTCCCAGGAGGTCTTTCCCATATGAATGCTGGTTTATTTTCTGTTTCCAAAAATGCCCTGTGTTTTCTTACTGGCAAAGTCTGTCTGTGCTGGCTTAGCTATTGCTGTGTTATACATGCACAGAAGCAAAGCACTGCAATATTACCAATTCAGAGATGGTTTACCCACACTGCCATCTACAGAATGTTACACAGACCAGCAAATTATGAGAGATACTATGTTAACAGATTCTCCCTTTTTTCTTTCTCTTTTAAAATTTTTTTTGTAAGTGCATATAGCTCGCTCGCATATCTGCTTTTTACATGGATTTACAATGCTAAACTACAATGCTGTACAGTTAACACCTTTCCAAGTGTTACTGTCTAGCAGTCCTACAGCTCATTTCATCTTATTAATGTCTGTTTTGTGGCTGGTGTGCATTTTACTGCAACTTTCTCAGTCTTCTTGTGTGGCATCCTGTCGTAGTGTGCTACCTTAACAAATAGTCTGTTAGGTCTATTTTCCAGTACTGTAGTTCACAATCCCAGGGTTCACAGGAGCTCACTCATTGCTTTTTATCTGGTTAGTTATTCCACAAAGATCCCAAGGAACCTCACTTTAGCTTAATCGTGGTAATACAGTACTGACATATGTGACCAGTGTGAGCAGATGAGAAACTCCAGTGTCCAGCTAAGTGCCTTTTAGTGTTTGCCCAGTAGTCACAGCTCTGCTGCTGCTCCATTCATGACCCAGGCAACATTTAGAGTAGAAGAAAAAGTTTCAAGCTGTTTCGGTCAAAGTACCACTAGGGAAGGAACAGCAAAGCATGCAATTTCATAAGCAAGACTTGTCAGTTATATGGGAGATAAAGAATGCTAAGAAGTATTGTGTGTGTTCAAGAATTCTTTAAATATACTGTAAAAATACACCACTTGTCATTCTTAATGATTCTCTGCTGCAACTTACAGTGATTGGAGCTCCATTTGCAGTTTTTTTCATTTGAAAGCATTTCAGTCTTTGAACAAATTGAGTGGATCACAGAGAGTTCACATTTCAAAGTGCTGAACAGAAACTTCCCTGGTTTGGATGGTGTTTGTAATTCGCTTCTGCCAAGATTTTTTCCCAGGCACGTAATACACTGTATTGCTGGTATACAAAACTTTGACTTCTGTAAATAAATGAGCCGCAGGAGGAACAGCTATATTCTCCTGTTTGAATGATTCATGCACATACAGCAGTAGGAAATAACACACTATACAGAATCTTACAGAAGTAGCTTGTGTTGCTGGCACAACAATGGGATGGGATGCCTAGCATTGAAAGATAATGAGATTTCCTGTGAGCTGAATATGTATAGTAAGCCCTTGGGATTCAGTCTAAGCATGAAAAATAGACAGTAGATTATGAGAAGAAAGAAAGATGAAGATAAACTTTTAAGATCATTCTTCAAAAAAGTGCTTAATTTTTAAGCGTTTACAATACATCCTCCAGAGAACAGTTCATACATTGTTTTTCATATTCAGGAAGTATTACCTCAATCCTGATCCATCACTCTGCCCTGATCTTTTCAAAGGCTGAAGGATTTCTTTCTGTCCCTCAAGAATAAATAAAAGGAATGAAAACAAAATCTTCCCTGACTTTATTCCTGTTTTTAGATGCCTTACCAGCAGTCATTTCTGGAAGTGTATATCATGAGTCTCTCATTTTAGAAATCAGGGAGGTTGTCCTCAGGATGACATTCATATTTTGTCTTACAAAGAATGGCAACCTTCAAAGATTTGAACAAACCAGCTTCTTACAGATATATCTGAGAACACCCATCACAGTCAACAGAGAGCCCAGCACTGACTTCAGAGGGGCCTCGTGTGGACCAAGGCCAGGAGCTGATCTGCTGTGAATGGGTGAGAGTGGTTGGGAAACAGGAACTTGTCCGAACAGTCAATCAAAAGTTAAATCACATTCTTTTTATTTAAATGTGAAATAATTTTTAAAATTTCTGTTTCCTGTTTCTCCTCTCTCTAAAAGTAGTGCAGGACAACACTTGGATAATTCTTCTCATGCTTTGGGCAGCTGAAGTGCCTGTATCTCCCTCCTGCTGTTTGCATCACAGGCATGCTTGTACCTACATCCAACAGGACTACAGATGAGAACAGCATCCTCTGCAAGTTTCATCTGACCTTACTCTAATTAGATAATTTTTGCCAGCTGAAGATCAGGGAAAGGAAATGAATAGTGTATTTATCTAAAGAGGAATTCATCATAAATAGATCTTTCAAGTGGAAAACAGTTAGGAAAAATCTATATTATTTCTATAATTTATTTAAAACCATAAAAAGGCAACTTTTTAGAAACTTATGTTTTGGCCAATTTACAGAATTATGCAATATTGTGAGCTGGAAGGGACCCACAAGAATCCTTGTGTCCAACAGTCCAACTCTTAAATTTGGTAGTTTTAAAACAGAATGAAAGTGAAGCATGAAATACTTTATCAACTATACTGAATCAAAATTCAACCTGGGCCTTTCCAGAAGGAATTTCTGTTACTACTTTATTTATATATTTATATATATGTATATATGGGAAAAAAAATTTCCATATTTTGTGAATAGCAGAGAAATCATAATATTAGAGTGCTGCTAGAAAGTTATATGACAAAGTTCAGATCCCCTGTAAAGGCAGTGAAGCCCTGAAATCAGATGAATAATACATATATACCTATATTTCCCTCCCCTCCCCTTTTAATTTTTATATATGTTTTTAATCGCTCAGGTTTTGAAGTATCTTTAAAAACCTCTTGTATATGTTGTTTTCCTGTGTTGCTTGACTTGGAGAATGATAATGGCAATATTGCTGGAAAGTTCTAGTGGGTTTTTTTAACAATTACTAGTAGGAATGTTTACAAATGGTAATCCTCTTATAAGCAAAAGCAATTAGTCATTGACAGAAGAAGGAGCAGGCAAGTGAATGAAGTGATTTGCCTTTGGATCCATGTATAGCTGAATTACAGACTCATACATTCTCTAATTTCTGTGTTACATTGTCTTGGATCACCATGTTGCAGGACAGTTTTTTTCCATGCTGCGTGCCACAGATTGTTTCTGGTTTGGGCAATGAATGTTTCCTATGTTGTTCTCCTAATAAATGCACATTCAGTAACCAATTCAGAGGTTTATTCTGAAGAATATTAGCTATTTACTTGAATAAGCAGTTCTTCCTGGAAGGTATTTATAACTTCTCAGAGTCCAACCACTCACTTAGTTTCTAAGAAACTTAAAAAAAAAAAAAAAAAGGACAGAAATCTCTTATGGAAAATGATGAAACGGCTTTTATTTCTGAATTCTGCTGCTTTGCCTATCATTTGTGTCTCACTTGGTTACGACAGCTGTTTTCTGGGCATGAGGAAAAATCTTGATTACTGGAAATAATTTTTTGTTTAAATTTTTTTTTACAATACCAGAGTAACTGATGAGTTTTGTGGTAACTCAGCAGTAAAAGCATATTTTTAGGTAAAGGATGCTGTTTAACAGAGTAATTTTCATTTTCTGGAAAACTCCTCTTTCTCAAGGAAAAAAGATTCTAAAGAATTTGGTACATAGATTTTCCAGGCTTATGATTCAGCTTTCCAAATAAAAAATTTACATCACAGGCACTATTGGAGAAAAGGGTAAAAGATGTGCAAAGGCAGAATTAGACCCCTGGTGCTCAGTCATTTTTCTAGATTGTAGCTCACCATTGCCTCTGATCTGCATTGCACACCCCAGTCCCTCAGCAGCTACAGAGACTCTTGGTCAACTCCATTCCCCAAGCATCGCTGCCAAGAGCCCTGTGTCAGGTACTCTCCAGAAATAATAAGCAGAAAACACCTACAGTTATAGATGGAAAAGCAGATCTGCTCCCAGGAATTGGGAAGGGAAAGCAGGAATTTTCTGTTAGTGCCTTTTCCATTTCTTCATTCTGAACAAACAAAAGGAGCTATGATATATCAGACTGCTGGAGCCAATTTTCATCCCTGCTTTTGCTTTGCTTAGTTCCTTGAAAACAAGCAGGTTGCTGGGGCAAGCTTTATTAAAAACAATGTGAAGTTTTCTTCTGACTGTTCTGACTTAAAAATGCTACTGAGATGAGATAGAGAAAACTTTAAAAAGTCGGTTTATTCCCCGTTTTCCCATCACATGTATCCCCTGTTGATTCAGATCTATTCTTGTCTTCAGAACTTGCATTCTTGTGAAGGAAAAGGATGCATATCTGGAGCATACCATCAGCATTTTGATGAGGCCATCCAGGACAGACATATAGGCTCATCCCTGAGACTTATTTGCAGCTTCTTTCTTTTCCTCCTCTGTACAGCAAAGGCATTTCACAGATCCTTCTCTAAAAAGAGCTAAGTGATTTGGGGGTTTGTTTTATCTTCTTTTTTCCTCTATTTTTTTGGAAATAGTAAACTTTCTGGACTCAGCATCCCCAGACTATTTGCAATGTCAAAATGAGTTCCCCTGTGTCATTTGATCTGATTACTAAGTAATGCTAATGGAGGATATAGTAATGAAATTGGAAGTGTTTGGATTTTGGTTGTTTTGCCAACAGTAAAGATAAAATATTTTTATTCTAAATTGACTGGAATTCCTAACAGCAGAGAGGACAGGAGCTGTCTAAGTGAAAATAAGAAAAAGTAAACATGTCATATTTGGTTCAGATCAAAAGTTGTGGAGTTTTTTAAGTTTACCTACTGAATTAAAAAATCAATTATTTTCACAGTTCCTCCTGAAAAGCCATACCAAACAGTACTTTTCTGTCTGAACTTTTCCCACCATGGAAAATCCTTGTTAAATCCTAAAATGAGTGGTGGTTCAGGATAACTTCAAGACCATCCCTGGAGGTTTTTCTGACAAGGCTGTGAAACACAATTCCCTGTGTGCTCTCTCAAAGCCCAAAGACGAACTGTGGACATTACAATTTTTCAGCAGCAAGTGAAAGGATTTCCTGGCAGAGCTCTAAGACAGTCACATGCCCAAGAGTGGGTCAGTGGTGGCAGCCACTTCAGGTGTGGGGAGTGAGTGGAGAGACCAGCCCTGTGCTCAGGATGCACAGGCAGCCTCTGACGTGTGTAAGGGGAAGCTGCTCGCTGTCTCTTGGACTCTCATCATCTAAGTCACCATTTAGGACTAAGGACCAAACTCTTTTCCAACCTGTGCTTTGGCTATGGCTATTGGCTGTTTAACCTACCTGAGGAGCTACAAGCTGTGTATAAGCTATTGCTGCTTATAGATCTGTGTTTCAGGAATGGATGTGACGAGACATGAACAGCTGGTTTCAGAACAGCTAGTTATAATTGTGAGGAGACTGGCAAGGAGAGGAGAAAGAGAAGTCATTCAATTTGTTCAGTGAGCTTTATTTGGCCTGTTTGGTCAGTGACCAGCAGTTATCAATAATCAGCTGGTTATCAAGTGTGCTTCACCGTGCACTTCACTTACACCTAAAAAGATGGTGACTGAATGTTAAGTAAAGAGTGAACAACTATGAAGAATTTAGAATAATTTTTACTAATTTGGAAACTGTCCCAAAATCAATTTACAAACTTCTCATAGTCTTACTGTTTTCCAGTGTGCAATGCATGGTTAGGAGCTTTTTTCCTCTTGCTCCTTCAGTGCAGGATGCATGAAAGACTGTAGCAATCAACAAAAGCACTACAGCATTTATTGTGGAAAGCATGATCCAGATTTACATTGATACTGTCAGCTGGCTATGTGCAGTGCAGATCTGTTAAGGATCTCAGCAGTATCAGTCCCCCATCTGGCAAAAGAACATCCCCACATTAAGATGGTTTAGAGTCACAGAAACATCTGCCCAGAGAAATACTTCCAGGTCTTTAGAAGGAACAAGTTCAAAGACAGTTGAATATTTGGGAATACTGTATGAAATACTGAAGACACATTAAAAATCCTAATCATCCTTCATCCATGCCAGAGGTTCCACCTGGACTGGTTCATCGGCTGCTAAACACCTACTGACTCATTGCCAGTCTTCACATACAGGGGTGTTGTTCACCTTCCTGTCTTTTGCTTAAAGAAGTCTTGCAGTCAATGTACCAGTCAATGTACCTATCATTTGCGAATCTGCCTATTTAATGCTAAGATTATACTAAAACTACAAGGTATATTCAGAATTGGTCCTTGTTTTTGTGTTAGGAGCTGGCTTTGGGTGGATTATCCATGTAGCAATTAAGGCTGTTCCACGGTGTGCCCTAAGCAGGATCAGCGTGTTGATCTCGCACAGCAGTCCAGGCAGGCGGGTGTTTCCAGGCAACAGCCCTCCCTGAGGGGATGTCTCCGGCAGCACAGCGAGCCTGCCTCGCCAACAACTGGGTGCTGGCAGAGCGGCCAAAGCCGCCTTCCCCGGGAGCACCCGGAGCGTGGCTGAGTCCAGCGGCACTCACTGCTGCCCTGGATAACAACAGCATACAGCCTGCCTGTTGATACAGTATCTCAGAAGGCATCGATTAAACAGAGCTGTTATCTTCTTGTTTTAACCATTAGGAAACTGCAACACAGAAATTATTTGCCTTAGGTAATCCAGAAATTTTGTAGAGGAAACAGAAATGAATTCCAAGTGACTGGACTAAGAGTACTGTGCTTTATCTATGAGATCACACATGCATTTTTCGATCTCTTATAAAAAGAGACCTTTCAAGAATATAGGTTTGTTTTATTTATGGATCTCAAAGGGCCCCAAAGTTTGGATGTCAGATTTGAACTGAACTCTGGGTTGCCTAGGGTTATTGAAATCCTTTAGAAATAGCCTGCTGCACATAGCTGCACAAGCATGGAGCACTGCTGTGGCTGTTAATCACAGCACTATGTAAACATATTTTCCATTTAGAATTCAGCATAGGTTTAATCCTTCAGTTCAGAGAAATGCTGACAACAAAGAATTTTCATCTGGCAGATTAATTTCTCTTTTATTACCTCTTCAGAAAATCCTACACTGGTATCTCATCTTCTCTGCAAATCATCCAGAGAGTACAGGGAATTGGATATACCTATGGTCAACAGTTATTGAAATCTAGTTTATAGCTAATAGACAACCATCCAAAAAAAAAAAAACCTGAAGATGTTTGTGTAAGACTGTGAGGAAAAAAGACACTGGAAAGAATAGAGTTGCAGGAAATTCCTTTTAGGTCTGTATTCCCCTTGATGATATTAGATGAGATGTTAAAAGACAATCCTAACTTCTCGCAGGCATTAAGGAAATGTGGTTTATGGCAGTTCATGAGGGCAGGACAGCAAGAACATTACATTTTACCAGCAATTATGAAGTTCTTCTTCTGAGTGGTTTGTGCTTCCACCCATGGGGAACGATCTACCTCTGAACTAAGGAAAATGCAACTTTTATGAGCATGTTTTCCACAGATGCTATTTAGTTTCATGAATAGAAATAATCTGTTGTATTAGTAGTGCAGTCATCATTACAGTAGTACAGGCAATTAAAACCATCAATAGAGTATACAGATCTAGAAACAGCAACGACGTAGCATGTAAAATAGCATAGCCAGGCCTCGTTTCTTACACAGAATGCAAAAGATCTGGGATTTGTCAGTACACAGACTGCATTATGTCCTTCAATTTCACTTGCAGTGCGCTGTGGTGCTGTGAGCTGTTAACTGTTGCCTTGAGCTTCAAGGAAAAACTACTTAGGTAGCAGATGAGGTAATACTTTTGCATGGCTTTGTCAGCAGTCTAGGAGCCATCAGGAAAAAAATATGCAACTTATGAGACAAAGTACTTTTAAGAGCTTCTAAGTCTCTGGCTTCTGCTTCCACTTAGTGACAAATTTGGCCAGATATCCATGACCACGGCCTTAGGCTACACCAAAGCTTTTCACATGTAGTGCTGGAGGCATCAGTTCACACTGAAAGTTTCTAATGGACCTGTAGTGCAGTGATTCAGTGTCAAGAAGTGCTGAAACAAAGCGAAAGCAATGCCTAGGCAGCACTACTGATCCCCTGTGGCATGGCATGCACTCATACACCAGGATGGTGTTGTAGAGGGGAGAGATGGAGAGAGAGAGGATAACAACTTTATTAAAAATGACTGCTCCTGCTAGAAGAGAAGAGAAAGGAGATATTAGTGGACCTGCTGACTGTGCACAGAGAGAACAGATGTTGGAGGTTAATGGAGCATTAGTAAAAGAAAGAAAATCAAAGTCTTCTAATACCTGGAATGGTTATTTTAGTCAGAGGATTCTTTACCGAAATGCTTAAGGTTTAATCATAATTGAAATATAAAGTAAGGCACTGCATGGCCTTGTTTAGCATAAAGGATTTCAACAGAGCTATACTTGGCTCCAGGATAGCCCTCTCTGAATTTCTGACTTCAGAAGTATTACCTGCAGCCATTGCTATCAACCTTATTTAACTGTAATCATTGTCTCTCCAAATACACATAAAGTTTGGAACCTTCCTTCTGAGGAATTATTTTGTGTAATGAGGAACAACAGATTAAAGAAAGAAAATGGATACTTACACCAAGGAAAAAAAATATGTAGTATATAAACATACCCTGTATTTATGTTGTACAGTTACAAGACATAAATTAGCAGCTTGTTTGCTGTTTTACCAGCAGAAAACTGTGGAGATAAGTGATTTCCAACTGGTTTGTAATAATTAATTTTTCTAGTAATAATAAAGATTCCATCTGATGCTGTAAAATATAATTTATAACTTCAGGATTCTGTTTTCCTTTAATAGAGAGACACTTAGGCCTGTGAGATTGCAAGCTCCTTATGAGAATAGTTTAAAGATCACTGTGTGCATTTCATTGCTAACTAAAAGAACTATGTGCTGACAGACTTAAAAACTGAAATCAATTGTTTATTGAAAGAAGCCTCAAGGTAGTGAAAAAAGATAGCAAAGTATTCTCAGGCTGCTCAGCTGAAGTGTCTCAGAGTTCAGTCTAGCTAAGTGGCCATATATTCTGGCTTTTCAGATGACACTCATTTCTCCCAGGAACTGCTTGGGGCACTCTGGAGGTGTTCAGGATTTGAGTTCATTAGAAAAAGGTTTTTGTTTTGTAACCACAAACTGTTTCCTTTTTGCTGCACTGAGCATTAATGATTCTTCTTCAGTGTCTCATGACCAATTTAATCAGGCACTAGGTTAGTAGGAATGTTCTGTATCCTGAGAAACACAAACATATCACTGTTGAGTTACAAGCTGGACATAGGGATGCTAAATAATTTCTTTTAAAGATACTTCTGCATGACTATTGCATTTATTTGAAAATATAATCCAAAGTGAAGTGAGTAGTTTGCTTCTTTGTTTTAATAGAAAGTTTTTCTGAGTGGTAGAAAAATGGGAACCAGGTTAGGCTTATTTAACACATTGTCTGCTTGTGAACCATGAGGCTACAGTTTATAAACAGAATGAATGAAGCTACAAGCTGGGCATAGGCAACGGGCTGTTGGCCTTTAGTTTGCTTTAGAATTAATGTTTTGCTCAGATGGTACAGCAATGAGCCCAGTGTTAAGCAGAGAATGTGTTTGTGCTGTCAATGCATTTCTCCTCCCTTCTCAGCCCAGAGCCTTGTTGCCCATATTGTCTCTTCTGCACATACACCAGTCTGCTTCCAGGTTCCTCCTGGAGGGAGCCAGCTGCAAGTATTTCAATAGTATAAAGAACAACAAAGAAAATTAGTTATAGATGTCTGGGTGTCTAAGTGCAGATATTAGACTGAGAAAGAAAAATCTAAGCTGAATAATTGCAGAATTTTCCTGAAAGGGAAACATTCTTGACTGTGAGGGGAAGAAGCAGAAGCCTCATCCCTTGGGGCTTTAATAGCACACCAGAGCAGAAAAAATATTCAGAAATATATTTTTTGTGAAAGGCAGATGTGTTTCATAAAATTATTTCAATGAGAAAACCCTTTGGAGAAAAACACTGTATTAGTAGCATAACAAATAGAATTATTTAATAGTGTTTTCCGAATTTCTGTAGTTTCAGGATGTCTTTTATTAACAAACAGTGTTGCAAACACATTATAGAGTCTTCCATACAAAACCAGTTTCTTTTGTTTTGCTCTCACACCCTTCATGGTAATAACGAAAGTATTGTCAAACAAACTAATGGTTCCTGCTATTTCATTCTCTGCACCTCCTAATGCCAAATCCTTCAGAAGAGCATAGATTGCCATACTGGGCTAGACCAGAATCCTATCTCAGAGAGAGACCAGCAGAACATTTATTTCAGAAGATTTAGGAAGCAACACACAGCACAGCTGTACGAGCCATCCCTTGAAACACAGTTCCCAGCCCCTGAGCTAGAAGCTGCCTCTAGACCAGAAGAAGAAAGTAAAAATAATATTTTAATGTCTCTGATCTGACATTGAGTCTCACAGTTGATAAGTATGAAAATTTTCATTCTGTTAATTCTAACTGCAACAGTGAATTCTATTAATATTGAAAAGGAATGATCTGTGATCAAAACCTTAAGGTAATTTAGCTGTAATTTTGTATTTTGTGCTTTATTCCTATTTTTAGTGCTCAATGTCATTCTAAATTTTAAGTAGCAGCTATAGCACAAAATTATCTTGAATCTATGGGTTTCTTAGTGTCAACAATATCTTCCAGAAGAAGGCATTACATATACATCAGTTTATACAGTGTATGTGTGTGAACACATGATCAATAAATGAAGCAGACCTTGGAAAGAACCAGGTAGATAGGATGTGAAATCTTAGTAAATTTAAGACTCGAAGAAGTTTAAAAAGTTCTACACTTGTCAGACATTAAGTTTTTTTGTTTGGGGTGGGGTCTTTTTTCAGATAATAGTATCATTAGCAAAGACACAAGATAAGAAACTAAGTGGGACATTATATAAATGATGGTGACAGTTTAATTTTTGCAACTGTCATTACAATTCAGAGTATAGACTCACATATTTGTCTAGTTACTGGTGCTCTTGGCTCTGTATCAAAAATGGCCTTGAATCATCAAACAGACAATCCCAGTAGTACAAAATTCCCCAAGAAAAGACTCAAACTCTCTTATGCCATTCCTCTTACAGAAAAGTAGAACAGCTCAAAAGAAACTGTGCCACCTAATATTTTGCTAACCATTACAAATGCTAGTAGTTACCAGTATCATATATGACTTATTAAATACTGGCCTTGTAAATTAAGCATGTCCTAGTTACCTTTTTATGCATATCGTGGCTGAAATAGCAGTGTGTCAAGCTGGTAATATCTGTGTAATGCAGATAACTTCTCAGTAAATTCCTCCAATTGCCTCAGCTATCACTACTTCCCATTTTTAGCAACGATCAATTTTTCATTGAAAGCAAAGCCTCAAGCACCAGCGTATAATCTATCATTTGTATTTTATAGGCTTGGTGATGAAAAGCAGCATCAACACTTTTCCTCTACAAAAACTTTAAAGACAATAAGTGATTTTGTACATATGTAGCAGTGTTAGACCCTCATCCAGGCAAACCACTGGGCAATTGTACTTTTTTTACATAAACCTTAATCTAGCCAGATACATGGGACTTAGTCACTTCACATTCTAATCAGCCACACAGAGTAGTTGCAAGAAATTAAACAGCATCTGTTTTCTGCTTGCCATATTAAATGGCTGCATTGCATTAGTGAATGCAGTCATATGTTTCACCCACTCACTCTCTCCAGATCTCTTTTTCATTGTCTGCTACAGGGAAGTTTTCTCTGAGAACAAGAGGGAGAGGTGTAGCTTTAATATTCTGAAGTGCCAGGTTCCCACAAGTCCAAAATGAAGTCGCTATATTTTTTTCAGTGTACTTTGGCTTCCTAACAAATGGAAGATTATGTATAAATGCAAGAGATTAATTTAGTATCCCATTTCTTACAGAAAGAAAGCAAATATTTCTTGGATGGTCTGGGACATAGTCCTGGCAGCTGAAAGGAGGCAGTGTAAGATATAGGGGAGTTCTTAATTTCTCTTAATTTAAAATTACTTTTTAGAAAGAAAACTGCAGATTCAATAAAAAAGTTTAAACTGACTGTTCGTTTTCTCGTATGAGCTCGTACATCAATTGTGATGAAATGGAGCTGGCTTGGTGGAGTGTATCATTGAAAGAGTCTTTCACGTATACCTCACTCCTCCAAAAGGCTCAGCTGATTTGCTACCTGGCACTGGAAAACCACCACGAATAGAGTGATTACCGAGAAAGACTGGGAGAAAAAGAAGACATACTGCTGTGCCACTCTTAAATTTGCTAAGAACACCTGTTTTTTGACAGTGGTAGGAAATAACAATAGAAGGTAGTTAGGTAGAATGAAAAATTAAGAAATGTGAAGTGTCTGTAAGGAACAGTTTAGATTAAAGAATAGCTGAAAGCTATTATGCGCATTGTCATTCCATCCATTTCACACAAAAGAGCTTCACAGAAGCTATGGCACACAGACACATTTGTTCTACATGTGGTTGCCTCTAATGAAGATTATAGCTCGAAGCATATTCCATCACCATTCCTCCAAAGTCAAGAGACTGTGGTGAACTTCCTTGCAGGGAACTACAGCCAAACGGCTTCTACGGTCCACACACAGCTTCTTGGTATAAGTGTAGTTAAAAGTAAAGAACAAAGACAAATGTGGCTCATACCAAGATAGATGAACTTGGCCAGTCAGAGTGCCCTCACCACGATCATCAGTTATGTGTTGCCTGTTCTATGGTCATGCCCAGGACAGCTTTCCTCTGTATGAAAATAAATTTTCCTCCATGAAGATCATTCTGTTAAATTATGCTACAAATGACACAGGCTGGTACAGCGACTGTGGTTCTTTGGGGGAAAAGCAAAGCCGTGTTCACAACAGTGAAATCCTTCTGGAAGTATCTATTACATAATGTGACTACACATCACTGCCTGTAAGATGGATGGCATAATAAAGAAGTGAAAGAGGGCACTTCTCAATTCAAATTGACACAGCAAATCCCAGAAAGCCTATTTTAACAAGATTCAATGACTCCAGGACAGAACTGTTACGGCTACATTTCTAACTTTCTCTCTTCTTCCACCCAGTCATCAATACTTTCAGGACTTATATGTCTTTGCTGTGGGTAGGAGCTGATAACTTGGGAACTCAGATAACTCAGGACTGTTGAAAGGCTATGTCTGTGGCCTGAAAGCAGTATTTAAATAAGGTGGCCTGTTCGGGCACACATTCTCTAAAGCGAGCTCTGCTTTCCATATCAGAAATTAAAGGCTCTGTTGAAGCTTGCATGCGTTTTAGACTCAAGAGTTTCCACAGGCTGAGGAGGCACCGCGAAGTGAGAAGCTAGAGACGAGCAAAAAGCTGAGAGCAGTAGAAGGAACTTAGGGGCAGAGACATGGGAGGAGACAAAGTGGCCATCAGCACAATTAAAATATAATTTTTTTAAGAAAACCCATAATATTGCAGAAGCGAGGAGTTTACTCTCCCTCTCGGATTTTCTGCCCCCCTTTTATTATCTGCCCTCTATATATCCCTTCTTGCAGACTCCAGTGAACAGGAACAGAAATTCCAGGGACAGACTCATTTTTTGCTCAAGCCACTTAGCAATAAGGCTGGCAATATAAATTGCCAGTCACATCAGGCTATTGTTGTAAACCTTTGTAAGAAGAAATTGGACCTGTTTTATAGGTCACATCACTTTTTAAAAAATGTAACTCAAGCAACACTCTGATTTAGGCTGGCATAGAAACACACATCTAAAGCCATTAAACCAAAATGACAATTTGGGGGATGAAACAGAGTCAGACAGGGGCTGGAAACAAAAGATTATTTCTCCTGTGTTGTCTTTAATTATGAAGCATAAGTATAAAATCTTTTGTAGCAAATTCAATAAGAAAATCTAGTGGGATTAGCAATTAGCACCATCAGGGTACTTTTAAACACTGCATCATCCCCACCGTGCCTTTGGGGATCAGAGAGGGAAATCTGAGTTCTTGCTCATTGTTGGAGTCCCATGTGGGGAAATTAGAAAGCAGCACATACTCATAGGCAGTACCAGCACTTCTCAACGAGCCAGCCTAATAGCCCGCTCACTGAGGTGACATAATATACCAGCAAGAGTCTGCTCCTGAAATCACATTGCTGTGGCTGCTGCTGTGGCTGCCATCCAGTTAAAATCACATGCAAGGACAAGCAAGATCAAATAATCCAACATGCACAGCAATGAAGTGGGGCATGAGTTTATACTTTTAACAAAAGTGTTCTGGAACTTCTTCACTGGTAAAAGCTTATCCAGATAGACAAATAAATCTCCTGTGAAATATCTTAAAATTAGAAAACAGAAGCTTTGGCTCGGCCAAGCCAAACTGGTGGGAACACGAGATTTTTGATAATCAGATAACAGAGATGCCATCTAGGGCTGGTGAAGATCTAATATTTTTTTACATATCTAAGTGTGACTTATCAAAAGCTGAATTCTACTTAGTCTCTTTTTTTGGACTGAAGAATTTTTAAAGCATTAGAGGTACTTCACAACTCTCACTTTCTTCACTGTAAAACTAACAAATAGCTTTAAGAGCCCAGGTTTGCTGCAGTTTCAAGACTGAATACAGGAAGAATCAAGGGGATATTCTATTGTAGAGACATGGGATAGAAACAGATAGTCTTGCTTCCCTCCAATTCTAGTGCTGCCAAGGACCAGTTTGATGATTTGATGATAGCATCTAAATTGGCAGGAGATTTTTGTAGTGCTGAATGATAGAACTCCCTTCATGAAGACTCCTTGCCCTGATTTGTCCCTTTTAGTCCCTTTCTAACCCACCTACCAAAGCAATTTCTGGACCTTCTGTTTTGTCTTGGTAGGGAGGGGAGAAACCACGTATTTCACATCACCACAGCCACAAAGCATAGGAAGTTATAGTATTCTCTATACAGCTGTCATCTGTAAATACACTTAACAATCTTAGACATCAGTTTCTAGATATAGATTATCCTAAACTTTGAATCAAACACATTAGAGATGGTAGAAATTGTTCCAGTGCAAGTGTTAGTTCTTTGAAATGTCATTTACAGCCATGACATTTAAGTTTGCTTTTGCTTTTAGATCATGACACATGCTATGAAAACTTTTTTTGAAGAAAGAGATATAGGAAGAGAGTGGTAAAATGACAGCTCTGAGTCTTATCTGTCTCCCAGGCATTCATATTATTCATATTAGAAGTATTTGTTCTTTTATTTTTCATTGGCAATGTCGTGTTTTTCATAATTACCTGATTTTGTTTCCCAACCAAAACGGCTGTAGCTGTAGCTACAAGTCAGTGGGATATGAAAAATTAATTAGTAAAGAAAGTGGATGGTAGAGAATAAATGCAGTGACACTGAAATTAAATGAATGCAGGAAAGAGAAAATAAAATGCGAGTTAGAAGAACAGTAAATCTTGCATAGGAAGGGAGCAGGGCAATTGTGAATGGATCCAAATACTCCCTTACAACTTCTGTGATGACTGCAGATGGTGACAAGGTGACATTTTATGGTTACTCTCCTGACCTAGACATAAACCAAACATTAAGGGGCTATTTGCAGAAATCGTCTTTCTCTTGAGGCTCTCAGCTGTCTCTGTGAATGCTTTGTCCCTTTCTCCTTCCTTCACTTTCTGTTCCTATAGGCAAAGATGATGAGTTTTATACCCTCTGATGTTCCTTGTAGAATGTCAGCCTCAAAAATTCAGCTTGAAAATTTCTCTCGTCCCCCATCTATCTTCTCTCTTCTGTCTCTGGGTGACATCTGGTGTATTGGCTGAGATCTCCAGGCAGCTTCGTACAGCTCCAGACTCGCCTAGGGCAGCTGGCTGGAGTGATCAAAGGGGACGACTGAGTTGTTTTGTTTTTGCTGAATGTCGGTTTCTTTAAGTCACCTTTGGGTTCTGGGGATTTTCAGAGCAGCTTTTTATTTGTGACTGCCTTGCACACAGTCTTAATGTTGGAGGAATGGAAGCAGATTTCTAAGAAACCTACAGTTTTCTTTTGTTCTTGAAATGTGCTCTCCTTCCCTATTTCCAGCATACTAACTAAATGGAAGAAACTTTCACCTTGGAAACAGTGATGCTTCTTTTTAATGGCATGTTCTGTTGTGTACTGGGGAGTCAATAAATTTTCTCCGCATTTGTTAAGGGGAAGTGTGAAACTGCCTTTGTTGACAGCAAAGACCATTCTCCTCAGAAGTGAAGCAAATTTAGGATGCTTCTTTTGTGGAAGACCTCAGAAAAAAAATGTATATAGATTAATTGTTTTGTGATGATGAAGTTCCACTATCTTGCTAGATCATCTTCATCTTTTATCCCAGCTTACTTTCAACTTCTCACCGGTTTCCTTGACATAAATACTAGTGATAACCTTTCTAATACACAGTTTCTAAGTCAATTTAGTTTATTTTAGTATTTTTATATTCTTCCCTTAACTACTTCCCCCTTTTTATCAAACTCTTCTTTCTTTCTTTTTCCCCCCAGATTATGAGTGGGTTTTGTTTTGCCTGCACTCACAAGATCTTTTCCTGTTCTGTTCTGTCTCTTTGGGCTACCACAGCTGCTTTGTTCATGTTCAAAGAGCTGCTTCTCATGTCTACGGCTTAATCCTACACCTCATGCCCCTTGCCTATTCCATCTGAATTGACCTCTGAAGCTAATGCTCCTTGAGCCTTTGCTCTAACTGGACAGGAGGCAGAATGGTGACGATTGTGAGCTAATCCTAGTGCCAAATACCTTGAGGGTCAGGCAGCCAGCATTTGTGTTCTTCTAAATTCCAGAGGAAAAGACCTTTTCATGCAGAAAATCAAAATACAGAAGCATTCTGCTCATCATCTCATCTAATCTGAGAGGTAACTGGCAGAAGAGCCAGCTTTGTCACTTCTGCCAGTTTTCCTGAAGCAAAGCATTTCAGTGCCCAGAGAAATGCTTTGGAAGGATAAGCATCTCAAACTGTTTCAAGGTGCCTTTGTCTTCAAAAAGATGTACTGTTTCGAGACAGACCTCAGAGCATAATGTATTTACACACTCAGAGAAGGAGCTCAGGATTTTACCATGGGGTTTAAGTAGACTTGCATAGTACAGCATGCCTCTGCTGAGATGCCCTCAGATTCTGTAAGAATTTGGCCTTTAAGCAGAGCTACAAGAACTGCAGTTACTTTATTGAACTCCAAAACTTACAAGATAAACCTTTTCAGTATTTATGGAGTGCAGTCTTACAATCTACCTTAGGGTTTGTACCATTTTTTGGACTGGTTCATAGCAGAAAATCCACCTGCCATGGTGCTCAGTTCTAGCTAAGATATAATTGTTCTAAAGAGATCCTGATCTAATGGATTGATTGAACAGGTTCGGGTTTCTAACCATTACCTGTGACTTGAAGAGATATTTGTTCCCAATGGTAACAGTGTTCTTTGTGTAATAACTGGAGTCACTTGCCTTCATCTCAGGAGTGCATTCTGAACTGCTCCCTGAACATCTCACCCAGCTACCTCACCTTCCAATCTGGCAGCCCCCAGTCTTGCTCAGGACACTTTGGACATCCAATATACACCAGAAAATAATCAGCGATGAATACATTAGCCTCAGGGTCTGCTGAATACCACAGCTTGAAATGGAGGATATGCCTGCTAGTTGAATTTTTGTTTAAGAGCACAGTGCAGTGTTACCTTGTGTTGAGTGTGAGCAATCATTAGATGAGACATGACAAACTGCTCAGTCATTCAGCCAGAGGTATTAAGAGAGCTGGAGATAGTGTACTTCAAAAAGAGCTAAAAATCCTAGAGTGGCTAAGGCTATCTCTCTTTTAAAAAAAAAAAACAAAAACACCTCTCCAAAGGAGAGACTGGAGCCTTTGCAGAGTCCAACGGTAAAGGAAAAGAACATTGGTAAAGGCAGTAAAAATATTAACTGGGAATAGAAGGGGACATTTAAATTGAATAAAAAGAAGATCCAGCAGTCAAGTTTACTGGTAACTTCCCTGGTAGTTGAGTTCATCAGTGGAAACTGAGATCTGCACTCCTATTTTCCTAATTCAGTCTGGTGAAAAGTCAGGCCTCTTGCTTCTATGGAAAGAAAATAATATCGCTGTTTAAGGAGTCTTGCTTTATTCACTCTTATTTTCTGTTATTTTGTAGTAAAAATTATATACTTTCAGTCAACCGAGCAGCACCCAAAACATGTTTGAAAGTGCAGCTGGAAGGATGCTTTTTTGTCCTAAAGGGTGAATCCAACTGAATCCCAAGGAACTAGTTGTGCTTCCAGGGACAGGCTGAAGCCTGTTTTCACACATCATACAGCAAAAATAATAGAAGTCAATAATGCAGCCAATTAGACGAGGAAGAGCAAGGCTTACAAGCATGAGATGATGTGATTTATCCAAGAAGACATGTGAAAAACAGAGTCATCTTAAAAAATTTTAAAAATCCCAAAAAACAGAATAACTGAATGTCTGACACATTGTCTTTATAAACAATATTCTCCATAAAAAAAAAAAAAAGTGTTTTGTTTTGGATTTTTTTCCCCACACACATTAGTCAGTTATCTCTTGAGAGGCAAGATACAAATTTCCTTTCATTTCAGGTACGTCCCACATTTACATTACCATAGAAATTATGATTATTGGTTTTCTCCTGACAAAGGCTGATTTATGAGTATTTCTAAAGGAACTAAACTTTTTCTTGCCTTCGCAAAAATGTTGCTCTTCCCATTTCCTATTGTTATCTGCAAATTATTCACAAATAGAAGTTTTCTTCCTGTTCTGGTTACAAGTAGTTGAATTGGAAAAAAAGTCCTTCTGGAACTAATTTAAGTTCTTTTTCAGCTTTTAGCAAGTCTATAAACATTTTGTCTAAATGCATTGCACAAATGTGTTCTGTGGGCACTTCCACCATATTTCAGGTAGATAATTCTTATGGTTAGGAAATGGTCTTCAATGGATTGACTTCTACCTGCCTAGAGAGCATGGAAATAGAAGTGGTTTGGAGAGCATTTTTGAATTACCTGAGTGAATATTGCTCCATGTATTACTTTCACAAAAACTAAGGGACTTCTACAGCTGTTTGGCAAGATATGCAGTCTGAGTTTTGAGTTCTGAGAATCCTATACATTCAGAGCAATAACCTGGACAAGAAAGTTTCTAGCTTAAATGTTTGCATTCAAAACCCCTAACGTGATATTTCCTGGCCAGACTCCAGTGAGGTGTGGGGTTTTTTTGGGGTTGAGGTTTTTTTGTTTTGGTTTGGTTTTTTTTGTTTGTGTGATTTTTATGTTGTTGTTGTTTTGTTTGGTTGGTTTTGGGTGGTTGAGTTGGTTGGTTGGTTGCGTTATTTTCCAGTGTGGAAAAACCCACCCTTACAGTTTTGCATGAATCGCTCATATCATGATTCTGTTTGGATTCTGATTTCACATGTACTTTTTTCTGAAAATCAGTTGCTCAACTACGCGTAGTATTGACAAAATAAATTGTATTACTTAATGGAAATAATTTGTTCTGTGACATTTATGTTGTCTTTTCATTTTCATAAACCATGATTTCTCACAAGTGTGACATATTTTAACCAACAGTTCATTAAATACATACAAGACAGGAAACAGTATTGGTTTGTGTGCTCCAGGGTTTTCAACAAATGGGGGAAAGTAGATTGTCATCAGCTCTCAATGCTGGTAAAATGTTGCATCATCTTTGCAAGAGTCAGACTGCTCTAAGAAAGAATCACAAATACCTAAGCAGAGCTTTATCCATGCTTAAGGTGGCAGTATTGGATACCAACACCATCCAGCTCACTACAAACTAGCTCTAGGAATCTTACTGGAGCTAAAAGTTTTTGATGGAAAGAGCAGTGATGCATATTAGAGAAAAACGTCCAGACTGGCTTTAAAATGCTGCTAAACTGAAGATCTGACATGGGCTACATTCTGGCTGTGCTGAACTGTAACTGCTTCACAAGTATTAATAAGGTCAAAGCAAACAGTGTGAGAAACTAAAGCATGAGCTTCTCCAAAATGCCTTGCCCTGTGGAGGTAGCAACTATTTCACAGGATGTGAAAGGAATCTAATGTGATTTTAATCCTAAATCATATTAGTGAATTATTTTAGAGAAAACAAATAATGCCAGTTAAGACAAAGGTGTCCCTAGTGTGAGTATTTGGATCCAGCACACTTTTGTTTAGATTTGTGAGATGAAAATTGAGTGATAAGAGAGACACAAGGGTCAGTGGCTACTAAAGACTTCCTTGTGACAAAAATGTGCTCTGTATCAGGGATCCAGTTCAAATATGTGAGATTAAATACAGTTTTGCTTCTGACTAAACTTCTGATAAGGCATCAGAAAAGAGCTCTATGGTAAAGGTGGAAATCAAGCAACCTGTAAAGGAATTAATGAGAGAAATAAAATCTCAATGTCCCTGGTGGCACCTTCTATTGCAGTGCACCAAGTGTACATCTCTAACTAAGTCTTGTACATGTGTAAATAGGAAACTTGGTTATTTGACACCTTAATTGTCAGTCTGGATTCCCAAGGTTCTTAATACCACACAGTGAGCACAGGCATAAATTAATCCCTCTGTTGTTGTATGACAAAGCACTGGAGTTTTATGATACATTTCATTAGGGCCAGGATAATACCAGCCACTGATATTCCAAAAATAGAAAGAACACTTTCATCTTAATAGAAATGGCAATTTGGGATAGTTATTTTCTTTGCAAGAGAGAAGCCATCAGGTAAACCAATTGATTCTAGTGTCACAAACCTCAAGGAAGAAAATATCTTTGTGAATAGGAACAATTGTTAGAATGAACTAATTTGTGGTATATTTGAAAATATGGTCGAATAAGTGTTAAGAAATACATGTGACAGCAACAGAAAATAGGGGTATTCACCAGATTTGTAGAAAATATACCTCCATAAATTCAAGTTTTAATATGCATCAGTAAGAACTGCTAAACATCTGTTCAAAAATCTACATCTAAAATTATAAAATTAATCTACACCCAGATTAGCCTACAACAAATATGGAGCCATAACATTTTGCATAATTTCCAGTCAAGGGATGCGCTGTCATTGTCCTGGTTCTGGCCAGGGCATAGTTAATTTTTGCAGTAACCAGGAGGGGCCATGGCCAGGACACAGAGGGTATCCTGTACTGCCTGGCATCACTGCTAAGCGCAGGGGGAGGGAGTCTCCTCTGAAGGGAAGGGGTCTCTTCAGCATGGCGTGAAGGAGAGAAAACTCAGGTATTGTCTATTGTCAGGGCTGTTCCTTGTGATTCCCCACCTCTCTCTTGTACCCTGTCATTACTGCTTCGGTTCATTTTCTTATCTCACTGCTGTTTCTAGTAAATTGTTCTTATCTCAACTCACGATCTTTACCTTTTGTGCCTCCAATTCTCCTCTTAGGCCACTCTTAGGCCCCATTGGGGGTGGGGAAGGGAGTGTGGTTTGGAGCATCTCAGTGGGAGCACTAAATTGAGGAATACCATTCCTAAACCACAACAGTCATATACAACAACATTAACTATTTTACTAGGACGTGGTTTTCAATACAGTTACAAAAGAGATGTAAAATCAAGATATATCTAAACCACAGAAAATCAAGATGTGGCTTTGGAAAGAGTTGACAAACTTGTTCACTGAAGATTGGAATTTGTCTCAGAGCCTTGAAGACATGTACGTTACTAAAGTCAAAGGAGACACCTGCTTTCTTTCCATTTCCACAAAACTTTGCCATTTCTTCAGGAGCTCTACCAAGTCCTTCATGAGACCTTGCTGTAAAATTTAACTTTTCTGTTTATGAATGAATACATTTATATTTAGGAAATACAGGGTCTTTTCCCCTTCAGCTGTGCCTCAACATCAGATACAGTAGTAGTGATTCTTCATCAACAGGAAATATATATATAAAGCAGGTTTATCAGTCAGTCTATTTTAGATTGAAGATGTAATAATCACACATTTCCAGCTTCAAAAATGTCTTGCATTAATCAACAGCAAGTAGAGCAGCAAGTAATGAGCCAGAAGCACTTACAGCAAATGAAGACATTTAGAATTCAGTACAGTGAAGATCTCATATGAAAAAGCCTCTCAAAAAATTAAGATCACCACTGTCTAACCAGATAACTTTGACAGATAAGAATTGCTATACTCAATGCTGTCTTATCTGTTTCAGAAGCAACAGATGCTTTAAAAGTTATTACCTGCTAAGTGGAAAATTACAGACCAGATGGAGCTAATTAATTTGCAATTAAAAAATTGCCACAAACCAAATTATATAATTAATTTTCTGCAAGATATGGTTATGCAAAAGATTGGTTTGCCACTTTTAAGACATCCAAAACATTCATAACTGTTATATAAGCTGATGGATGCTATGGAGTTGGATAAGCATCTACAAATTTCTATGTGTAGCAAGCTTTGGTGGAAAATTGCAAACCTGGATAATAAACTTTCAGAGAACTCTCAAACTTGGTGTTAATCTGGCAGCTCTTTGATCTTAGCTGAAACCTCTTATTGGAAAGAAATAGAGAAAAAAAGTAAGTTTGCCTTTGCACAGCTACAAACCAAGTTACAGAATTATTTTTCCAAACTGGAGCGTGCATTTCTACAACTTTGTTGAAGCTCTGAACCATGGAGGTGACTGGGCTTCCCTGTAAGACTCCTGTAGCTCTTGCTTTAACTCCTGTAAGACTCCTGTAGCTCTTGTTTTAACTCCTTATTATATTTAAAAAGCTTTCTTACTGTAGAGTTTCACAGCAATGAGTCAAGTGATTAGAGGACTCAACCTCCCAAAATTCATTATAAACCTAGGGCTAGTTTGAGCTTTTTTCATGTGTGTACAAGTGTGCAAATATATATATATGTATTTATATATGCATGAGCACATAAACAAAAGTTTCAGGATCAGTTTGCTGTATAGTTTTACAAAAGATATTTTTATGCCCTTGGTTTTTGCTCATTTTGGATATTTTTCATGCAGAAAAAAATTCAATCGTGTTTGTGAAACTATATAAAAACCTTCTAGTTAAACCCTGTGGGACAGAGGGACAAAAGACTTGAGCTATTTCTCCTAAGAACAACATGCTCAGGACTCTTATCTTACCCTTTTTTCAACAGCATCATCACTTCCTTGACGTGCAACAGACAAGGAAATATTTCCAGTCAGATAATGAATTTGCAGAGACCTCTTCTCCAAAGGAAGCAGAAGGACAGAGTTTTCACCACTTCTCTCACTGCTGCTGCTCACAGCTGTGGCACACACTTCACCACAGTGCACTGTGCTGCTTCCTGGGCACTGTCACACCAGGGCTTTCAGAACCTCTCCAGAGACTGATCACAAGGCACCATACACAGTAAGTTGCCTACCAGAGTAGAGGTAAAGGTGTGAAAGGCTAACTTGGGAACTCTTCATTTCTTGTATAAATTTAAATAACTGAATAGGTAACTCAATTGCTTTCCACTTTTGTGTTCTGTGTAGTAGTATGAAAAGAGTCTTGTAAGTCCATAAATGCCTATGCAAGAAACCCTTTAAAACTGCAGCACGTTCCTGTATTTGCAATTTATTTTGTACTTTCTTTTCATGGCACATGGAACCTCATTGTAGCTAAGAATTCTGTATTTGGCTGCTACAGGGATATTACAGACTGTTTCTAATGAAGGGAAAGATGTATAGGTGACTCCACTGCCCTGCATCCTTTGTAATGTTGTTTTTCTAAAAAATAGCATAGTTAACCTTCACCTTGATCTTCATTTTCTTTAGCATCTTTGAGAATAAGTGACTGTGAGATTCTATCTCACTAAATCGTGACTACAGGCTGTGGTCCAAGGACAGTCTAAATCTTCTTGGAAAACACTGAAGGGAATTTTGCAAGGGTGGAAAGAGACCTGACCCAGAGATCATATTTAAAATCATTATTTGGTATAGGTCTTCCCCCAGAAGAGGTACTTGTGAGATTTTTCCAGCACTTCAGTTCACATAACCTTGCTTACAGGAAAATGGCAAGAAATAGCCAAGAGAAGATTTAAAGTATTAGGGAAATTAGAATCATGGTAAAACTGGGCATAAGGTGTCTGAAACAAAATATCTAAAATTTGGAATGTTGAAACTCTTGCTATGTCTGAAGTCCTTTCCCTCTGCCTGATCCTTTAATGAAATGATTGAATATCTCCCTTGTAGTGGCCGACTTGTACACTCAAATGCAGAGTTAGTTACAGTGCAACAAGGAAAACCTCTTCAAATTTGTAGAATTTTCTTTCTGGCTGTTCAAAACATTTTTTTCTTCTACCTGATGTTTTCAAGAGCATTTAAAATGTATTAATAGTTATTTTAGTCTTATAAATCAGGTACTATAATTTAATTTTCTTATTTAAGCAAAAACACAACACCGTGAAGCTTTTTTCCAGGTGTTATCTGGAGAACAAAAGGAACAATCTCAGAAAGAAACTGAAGATTAAGTATCAAAATAAATAGAAAAATTGCTATTAATTTTAGTAATGCATGCTCCTTCTCCAACCTTAAGTTTTTGTGGGATTTTTTTTCCATTTATCTTTCTCAGTGTATTCTGAATTAGTATATTAAAAACAGAATGGGAGATAATACATTAAATAACCAAACACGAGTTGGAAGTTTCATCTTAATCTGCTTTCTTCTGTTCCTCTATCTCAATGAAATACAACAGAACCTTAGGAAGGGCCTACATACATCGAATGGACTACAGGGATTACTCTTCCCCACGTGCCATTTAAAAGGACAAATGCAATGATTTATAAAGGAACTACCTGTAATGATTCTGAGGACAAACATGGACTATGCTCATGACAGCTAAACTTCATGAATGGGCCTATCATATTTTAAACTAATTAAATCCAAAACATTAAGGATTCATTATGATTATGATTAGACATCATTAAGTCCAAAGCATGAAGGATACACTTAAATGAACAAATAAATTGTTTTGTGTGAGGACTAAAGGTATTGTAAATGTATCTTGTCCAGATATGACAAGAGCTAAAACAGCTGCTTATGGAAAACCAGACCTATTCTAACACCAGTCTTTGAGCCTTTAGAATTCTATCATGCAAGAAAAAGGGAATATTCTTATCCCAGCCATTTTCATAGAAACATAGAATACAAAACTCTCATGATGGCACAATTCACAAAGCCAGAAGTTGATTTGCATTAAATATCAGTTTCTGGCTTCACCCTTTCCTCTGACTGGTAAAATGGAAGAAAAAATAACTTGGACACCAGCATTTTTCACTTGAACCCCCAAGGCTTTGTAACCTTCCTTGATTCTGCTCGGGTTCTGGCTTGCAGTGTCATTCCTGCCCACAGCAAAGAGTAGCAGTGGAGAGCAGTCTGTGATCTTGGCAATGTGTGACACCCTCTCAGCAACACCGCAGCCTCAGCTCCCCAGGGATAGCACCTTTCCCAACCCCATCAGGGTGGCACAGGGGCACCTCAGTGTCCCTTAAGAGAGTCACCCACTGCCAGCACTCCTCATTTCTGCCTGCTGTATCCACTGAGAGCTGCCGGTACAGTTTGTCCTTGCAGTCCTTGTTTGTGGGTGTCTGTGGCTGTTAAAGCTTCAGATACGGCTTTGGTTGTGATGCTGGAAGGTGAAGACTGAAGAACAGTCCTGATTTTGTGGGTCACCAGGGTCTAAAGTGCCTCATTCTCTGTGGTATCTGCCACAGAACAAAGGTCTGTAACCACTGATCTGTTTCCTCAGCTGCTCTAACGCTGTGCAGAATTTAAACAGATCCTGAAACAGATCATCAGCCTGTGCACATCTTTCCCATGTACTGATATTTTCTCCAGGAAAAGGGATCAAAGATTCATTGCAACCTACCATCTGTACTGAAGCATCCTTCCTCACCAGTTCAGCGTGGGTGGAAGCATGAGACATCTCAGGGGCTTTCTCTGTAGAAACCCTGTTTTTTCCTCTGACACAAGTGCCCACCATCCTGGCAGAGAATAGAGTACTTTCCAGGGCTGTGGATCTACAAGATGCACAGCCCTTCTTACACAACCCTCTGTGCAAACTGCTGGTCCCTCTCTATGACCCCTCTCAATCCCTGTTTTCATGCCCTGCAGCAGATTAGATGATGATTTATTCTCTAACACACCTTCAGCTAACTGGTCCATCAAGGATGGCCTCTGATTGAGCCCACCATCAGGGAGCTCAGTGGAAGAGCAAACTAAACAGACATCTGTACCCACCCTGCTCTTTCTGGACTCCAGAATCAACACTTAACCCCAGCGTTCTAAAAGCTTTTAGGAAATATTTGGACTATATGTATTCTTTTAAAAATATTTAGAGAAGTTTTGCTACAAGTATGCCTCAATTGGTATTTCAAGTTATTCACTGATGAAATTCTGCATGTCAGCTGAAGTTCTCTTATTTCCTCTTTTCATCTTCTAAGTGGCCACTTGCCAGCACTCTTTCTGCTGGCAGTCAGTCATATAGTAATGATTAACTGACACTGATGATATATTTCTCTTAGCTCTTTTGCCCAGGACTTCTTATCCAAAACAACTTTAAAAAGAAGGTGAATTATTTCAAGAAGTGTGGAAAAAAATACATTCCTAAGTTTTTTTGTTTATGGAACAATTGTAGTATTTTACTCCTATTAAAAGGGACTTATTGTAAGCCATGCCTGCTTACTTGCAATTTTGATAAGAAGATATATCCTGGAAAGTCAGTGACAGAACTGCATCACAGGATCAGGGAAATACTTGCCAAAAGGGGCCTCTAGAGGTCAATTAGTCCACCAACAACCCAGTCAGGAGCACTCTCAACATAAGATCTTCTCTCCTAGGATGTCAGGATTTGAATTCCCACATTAACAATGCATCCAAAATGGAAGAAATGAAGGGGCTAAAGAGATGGGAAATCCTAATCTCATCTTATTCTTTCCCATTTTGTGTTCTCATGTCTCCTCCTTACAGACCTAACTAAAATTTGTAGACAGAAAGGTGTAATTTGTTAGTATTCCTGACAGAGATGGAAGAAAAACTGCGATGTGTAATTTTGTGGCTGCCCACCCTTAAAACCATAAGTTATAAATCACAGATACCTACAATGAAATTATCAGTCTGCATTGTTTTATGTACTGCCATGAGAGTGCATTGCATCTCTCAATACACATTCGGGTTTCAGTGTGTGATGAGAAATAAATCTTACATCTTACCCTGATTTTAATTTTTTAAAATCATGCTTTGCTTTCATTTGTTCATGACTGACCACTTCATTTATAAAATGTATGTGTTGTCTGGCAGACTGCACCTGGTCTATGACTAGAATATTATTACTGAGAAAGGTGTATAATCAATCATAAGAAAAGTAAGACTTTTTGTACTATTCTACTTGATGATCAGTCCCCCTCTAGGTTTGAGACTGTGTTCTAGGTGCTCAGGCATGTTCAGCTTTTGATATTGTTAGTCTGGAACTGTCTGAAGTAAAAAATATTTAACTTAAAGGTTAAAGTACTAGTTTCTTTCTCTAACTGGAAAAACAGTCAAATTGGATTTACATTTCAGAAATTGGCAAGAAGCAACAGAGGAATAGAATTGCGGCTAAGTAATAATGCATTTTTTTCCTGACTGGCACTGATTTCCCTTATGACTCTCCTCACTGTGTCGTAATGATGAAATTAATGTGCAGGTTCACTCTGTAAAAGGTCAGTGCGTCCAGAGAAAAAAGCCCTAAAGTGAAGCTGTCCTAGATTTATTATCAGGCTTCCTGAGGAACTCACCCATAGAATCCAAGAATGATCCTGAAGCCAAAGGCAGACATGAGATGACTATTTTCTCCTATTTTCAACACATCATGGACTGTCACTGACTTACACCTCTGTGTGTTTTGTTCCAGTCACAAACTGTTCAACCTCTCCCTGAGTTACTCTGGTTCAGCTATAATTTTATAGAGCTCCTAGACCTGAGCTCCTGAGTTTGGTGATCCCTCCGAGCTCTCCAAAGAAAACAGAAGCATTCACAGACATTTGGATATCATCTGGGCATTATATATTTTTATGCAAAGTGGCATTTATTGGTCATCTGGACAGAGAGGCAACAGTGCTAAGCAAAAATGCCATTTTGCCAGACTCCTGGCAGTCACACAGCACATTTACTGCAGTACTTCCCTAAATCTCTTTTCTCTGGTGCTGGTGTCTGCCTTCCTTTCCCTCTCTGACTCTCCTGCAGTTTCTATCAAAGGCTGTGTTTCATATGATTCATCTGATCTGCAGCACAAGGCAGGTAGGTGTTCAGCTATTTCTGAAAAGGTGTTTACCTCAGGTTCTTTCCTCACTCAGTTTCTGAGTGGCCGTTTGGTGCTAGGTGAAAGCTCTAAATGAAGAATGCACAGCAATATTTTAATCCATTCTTCCTCTCAGAAGTCATCCTCTAGGGCAATTAGCTGGAAATTATTTGTGGGAACTGCTCTACACTTCATTCAAATATCAGAAAGGATTCTTAAAGTCAACATTGACATTCTCAATGTCAAGAATTACTAAGCAGTGCTTTTATTTTAATGTATATAAATCCAAGAACTTTTCAAATATTATGATTTCCGGAGAAGTTCAGGTTATTTTTTTAGGGAACATACATATGGGGGGAAAAAAAAGAAAAAATGGTAAATAAAAAAATTCAAATATCACCTGGTGTTTAAGAGGTACCCATATGATTCTGGGACAGCATCAGTTGTCCTGGCTTTTGGTAGTTCAAATGGAGATAATGTTTTAAGAGAGATGTACATAGCAGAGATTTTCTTCAGCTATAAAAATTATTGTAATTAGGATACTTCTTTACTTGTGGGAGAGTTCAGAGGGGACTTTGATGGCAATGCCAAGCTTACTTGACTGGTTTTGCCCATAGGGGCTTGCAGATTTGGGAGAAGGAAGAGGAAGATGCATTTGTTGTACAAAGTATTCCTATGATTTCTGTTATATTTTATTATTTATCACCTGCTATGTACATAAAGGCTTTTTCCTACTCCACCTGCTTTTGCCCTGTAATAGTAATCAGCCTCCAAGCCTACTACTGCTCATGCAATATTAACATTTATGATCTTGCCAAAATGTTTAGAACAAGAAGCCAGAATGCGCTTGCACGCATGCACACACCAGGGATGGCATACTTTCAGATCACAGAGGCAATATCCCAAGCATATGAATGCACTATGTAAGCAGAACTAGAGGGATTAGAAAAACTGGAGAACTTGGCTGCAATTGACTGTATGATTAAAAGGTTAAGTAAAGACTTTCCAGTAATTTTTCTCAGCATAATTACTCAATGCACTGCATTTCACAGGGTGGAATGCTTTGAGCAAGCCTGCTTCTGAATTGGACCCATAGTTGTAGTTCAAGGTGATTTTTCTTTTAATAAAAGCCCAGTATATTTACAGAAGCCACAGAAATGCTATATAAATTTATGTTTAAAATCTTATCTTCTGTTTGGAGACTGAAGTATGAGCTGGGTATTTTAAAACAGGGAGAGGCACATCTACTGTTTCCCTGAGAGCAAGCTAGGTGAATATTATCATAATTGTAGCAAACATTATTTTTCTCATGGTTTACTAGATAAAATGGAATCATTGGATGAACAGCCTCAGTTCAAGCAGTCTCTGCTTACTGGTTAGAAATGTCAGCATATATAACCTTATAGAAATCTGAACCACAGGAAAAAGAGGTATCCCCATTAAAGTACAATGAAGTTGGATCTAATCCGGTAAGTGCCTGGTGAGGCTGCATCCATAACACTGAACATTTCAAATTCATAGTCAAAAGGCTTAGCATGAGGAAAGGTGTTTTATTTTCACTTCAAAAATCACTGGAAGTTCTAATTATACTTTTCACTTTTATAAAGTTATAAATCATATGATCTCAAAAGGCATTGCAATCCCTGATGAACTTAATCTCATAATGCCCAAGAAATGGAAAGCTTCTTTAAATAATATTTTCTAGGGCTTATGGGAAACTGTTAGCTCAGCCAAGCATAAAACCAGATCTCCTTACCCCTTTATCTATGCTTCAGTCATCAAAAAAACTGTCTAACTAATGGCTCTTACCTTCTCATTTTATTTTGTTAATTTACTTTTCAGTGAGATAACTCTAGTCTTCTTAACAGGCATCAAAAAACTTCGACCAAACAAAGTCACCAACTAATATGCTGGAAAACCAGAGTAGCTGTCAGCTAGATCTCACTTTTTCAAATATCTTTATAAAAGGTTTACACTTTAATTAAACTAAGTAACAGTGAATTACAGGGAAATGTTGTTTAAGAAGCCAGACATAATGAATATCATCTTTATTTAATGAAAATTTGCATGCAACTATATGTAGGGTGACTTCACTTATATAAATTATATAAATCTTAAATAATCTTATGTATCTTATATAAATCGTTAACAGATTTGCTTTTTTTTTTTTTCCATTTTCACCCCTCTCTCATCAATCTCTTAAGAAAACCGTACTTTATTAATCTTCCTTTTTGTATCACAGAAAGAATCAGCAGAGATTACTTATTTTTTTAACACGGTAAGAATAGATCTTTAATGTTTCTGAAATTTCTCCTGTGTATCTCAAATCAGCAGAATTTGGGAGTTATAATGGGAAGGTGAAGTTTAAAGAGAGGTGCTTTAGACATAGAAACATGTCCCACTGTCAAATTCTGTCTATTCCTTGAAAAGCAGAATGGAAAATGAACTCCTAAGTTCTGAGTTGTAGTATACATCCTTTGTGAAAAACAGGGAGAGAAATAAAGAAAACACATAGATCAGCAAGATTTTAAGGAAGAGGAAACCTTACTGCGCCTAAATATAATGTTGAGAAATAAAATCAAAAGAAAGCAACTCTCTGAAGGAGGTGCAAACAATATTTTCTTCTTTTGTGTAAATTAGTAAAATAATATGAATTAGTTAAGCAGTTTTTTACCATTTACAGGCAAGATATGAATATGTATTAATAATAGAAATACAGTCAACCTGCTATCTAAATTACCTGAGTAACTGCTATTGATGGGCTGTGGTGTAGGTGGCAGATGTGATTGTACTACAGTTTTCTTTCTTAAGGGGTGGTAAAATTTGAAAACACATGTAACATTTAACCAATGCCTTTTTAAAATCTCTTTGAACCTCAATTGTTTGGGACTAATGATTGAAATTTAGATTAGATGTCTGACTTGTGTAACTTTTGCAAAAATTCTAGGAAGGACAAAGAGGTTTGAAAGTCCTAATGTCAAAAAAGTTTGATTTTGTTCCAGTGTGTTTCCCTGTTGCCTTTTTGTAAGCCATCCATATCATATGGAATAGGAATTAAATGTTGTAGTTGCAAAATCTATGTTTTATCTGAAAACTGAAGGTAAAATTAAAAGCTGATGTTATGTTGTTAAGGTAGCATTTATTAGGCTGAAAAGAATGTGCACACTCAAGGAGAGCAAATCTTCTTGCTGTGAAATCTGAACCATTACTATTGGTCTGTGTTACAAAGGTGTTTGTTTCTGACAGATGCTTGCAGATAGATTGCAGCTTTTAGTGTCCCTATCTTCATAAAAACAGTCAGCTGCCTGAACAATTTTCAATGCAAAAGAACAAAGATGAGTATATAAATTGGATAAAGGTAAAGATAAACCCTTACTATCAATAGAGATCAACACAGGAATACTAGCTTGAACTACTGGTTTGAACATAAATGGAAGAAAAAATAGGGTGTATTTCATTGAACAATTACACTCCTAGTTTTCTTAGACTGTGGAATAGTCCAGGGGGGCACTGGTGGACCTGAGCTGGACATTCACAAGTAACCAGGACAAATTAAAAGCTATAAAACTCTAGGAAACAATTTTCGATATATCGAAATATAGGTTATGTGATTGTTATTATTGTTGATTTCTCATTTCCAAAACCGTTTTCAAGGTGTCTCGGTGCTTGAGTTTACAAAAAATCTTGTCCTATCCACTCTGTACTGCACATGTAGCATACTGGTTGACTTCAGTATTTAATATTAATCTTGACCCTAGCCCCTCATTTGCTTCCTATTGTTCCTGAATTGTTGCCATGTTGTTTTCAACTGCTGCCCTTTTGCTACTGCAATTGCCCTCCTATCTTGGTGACCCTGGCAGTCAGTGAACAATTTTGAGGAGCTAATCAGATTTCCCCTGAAGAGGTAGTGGAGTAGCACCTTGTCAGACAATGCTAAGTGGACAAGCCTCACTTGTATGATGCTTTTTCTGTACTTGCTTTGACACACACAGATCTTTTTCCACACAGCTGATACAAATACATACAAGCAAAAGTGATTTATGTTTAATTAAAATGCCTTCCACAGCTTGACTGAGCATAAAAGTCTTTCAAAAATACATCCCCCAAATAAGGACTCTAGGGAAACATTTACAAAAAAGGATGAAAATGAAAAAAGCACAACGCAATTACTTAGCAAGCCAAATTCCAATTAAATAATTCATGCCATTGCTGCATGCCATTAGTTGAGATGAGGAAGTGGGGATGGTGACAAAGTGTTCGAAAAGGACTTGTAAATGTACACTTTGCACTTTCTGAATATTTCAGCTTTCTGTACGGGTCAACAGAACCAGTTCATTGAGGAGAAGTACATCCTCATCCTAGAGATTATAATTTGATTTATTAACTATTCAAGATAGCTCCTAATTGTAATTACTGTGATTCATTAGAACTTCATTTTTTCCGTTATTTGCCCCAGTACCTGCTTCAAAATCTTATTCTTTCCTCCTTAATTCACACTGTTGAAGAAAAAGACCTTTTTATTTCCCTTAAGCCTTTATTTATTTTTGTATGTTCTTATAAACAAACAGAGAGTCATCTGAATCTAATCATCACCAATATGCAAAATATACACACTACTTTATCCACATTTTCCCATAATAGAACCTAAAAGATCTTCTCTCTCTATTTCATAGATGCAGAAGAAATTTTTCAGGAAACAAATCTTGCTAAATGCAGTCCCAATCTCCCTATTTTGACTACTGAAAAATACTACTTGTCTTTTAGTATTAAATACCCATTGTCATGCTGTCTCCAACTGGCATTACAGATGTGTCATAATTTGTTTTGAACAAGGGAAGCATGGTAGCTGGTTAAAGGTCTGAGATTACTAGTCTACCATGCATAGTATCCTGGTGCTGTAAATAGAGCTCATTGATGTGTCCTGGCTGACCCTTTGTTCCTCATTATATAGTGTGTTAATTATGTGATTTTAAGCATGGTACAGGACAAGAAGAATGGTAGATTCATTTTTGCTGCTCATGGCATATTCTGACACTTCAAGGAGGAAACATAATCCAAACCCATATTTTTATGGCATTTGAAAAAAACTGTAAATTCAATAGGATTACAGGACAGGAAAACAGTAAATGCTTGTCATATTTACTGTGAAATAAGGTTTCTTACAGAGGAGCAATGTGAAGGTTATACAACTACTCATTGTGGTCCAATGACAGTCCAATTTTCCCATTAAGGCATACTGAAAAGAGACGTGAACCATAATATGCGGCATTCAATATAAAACTACAGAGGGTTTGTGTCTAAGGGATTATACACTGAAACTGTACAAATGCATTTATTTTTTAAAAGGTAGCTTTTATACACCATTCCAGTGTAGTTAATTATACCTATGACTCTTACCTAGGAGTGGTAACAGCTCAATAAACCCACATTTTGAGACTTGTGAATTTGCACTCTTTTTATTGCAAGAGGTTGCACCAAGCCTCGCAGCTCTGCCACAATACCCCTAGGCCTCTGATTCACCTAAGTAAGACACTTGTTCTCCATGAAGATTAGGATGAACTGATGTCCATTAAGAACTTTCCATCAGCCTTAACACGTCTGTGTGTGTTATTGCCATTCTTTGTCTGCCTTCCTGTCAGCGTCCTGGCAATCGGCTGTTCCCCAGCCTGTTCTGAGGTCAGCTGTAACAGAAGCATTGGATAAGTATGAAGGGAGAATGGGAAAAGCTGGCTGTGGAAGCTGCTGAAGGAAACAGTGGCAGGGAGAAACTAAAAAGAGTAGTAGGTCTTGATGGTCCCAACAGAATCAGTCATCAGGATGCCAGCGCACGGAGGGGTAGGAGAGGGGTGGGGAAAGGCAGGTGGAGAACGCTGATGACTCACAGCAGCAGAGAGACTAATGACCCCTTAATTAGGGAGCAACCAACCTAAAAAAGAGCAGAAGAGATTATTTTATTAGTTGGCATCCACTGTCACCTGTTCTACAACAAGAAATGCTGTAAAAATAACATGGATAAAATCTTGGTTTCATGATAGCTGGTAAAGCTACCTGGATACACATGCGTAGTGCTGGAAGTATGTAGGTATAAATATGTCCATGGTAGTTAGTGAAATCAGTTTTGATACAAAAATGAAATTATCTTCTCCTGCTATGATATTGCTTATTGAACTCTGCTACCTTGTTGCTACAATGCCCCATCAGTTTCCCACAAATCAATAGCTGTCAAAATACAGTTATACAGCCAGGCAGTGCTCATCATTAAAATGGAGAGCTGGGCAAAGAAATCTATTCCATAGAATTAAAGAATATACATGTAGCAAAGGTTCAAGCAAGTTCATCACTTATGCTGCAACATCACTAAAACTGTTTTCTTTCTCCCCATGCTGAGCTTTCTTTTATCTTCCATTTTCTGGAAGATGTGTCACACACAAGTTATGGTTTGTGGCTGAATGCCAAACATGCTTTTTCTCCTACAAATAGTGTGGAATAAGTTAAGAGTCTTAATCATCATTATATTAATATAAAAGCTTTTTGTTCCCATTAAGACTTGCTCCTCATTTTTCAAATGTCATTTACAACAATTGATTTGTATCTTGCTAATTTGAAATAATTCATCTGAGATTAAAAATAATAATTAAAAATAGTTGCATAAATGACACTTACTCTTTAACAAGATTACTATTACAAGACATTTGTCTAAATGGGCTTCAATGTATTATTGATTTTCTATCATTGCATTTTCTAAAAATAAAATGATGATTTATTTCAGTTTTCTCATCATCTTATCTTGTGTTATGGCTCTCTGAATCTGAAAGTGCATTATACTGTGGATCTTTGTATTTTCTCATACTGCTGTGATAGCATATAGCTTTCCTCTGCAGCTCAGACTTCTAACTTGGAGTCTTTTATTAAGCTGCATAGAAATGTTACATAGGTTGACAAAGCCAAATAGCAGATCCGAGACAGCTAGATGGAGGCTGACAGAAACAAAGATGAAACAAGGAAAATTAGGCAATAGGAGAAGACAAATAAGGACTGAAGCTACATAACATCACCATGTAGCATTGGTAGCTGGGGATTCAGTCCTGAAATTTCTTATTCTACCATTGATTTGCTGTGTCAATGTCCTAAACTCCAACTGGGTGGTGGTGGAAAAGAATCCTAGATTTTAATTTTATACATCTCCCTTACGATTGAGACTGGAGGAGAAGTGACCAAAATCCATGTCCCAAATGAAAGCTATGTTAGTCAGCTATAGACAGTTGTGTCTATTTTAACTTAGTATGAAGAAAGATAAAAGCTAAATTTGAAGAAGGTTGTAAACATAAATTCTTGAAATGTTGAATATATTGGTCCTACCCTATTAATTAAACAAGATGGATCACTGGATCGTCTGTACTTAATATACAGTTTTTATCATGAAAACTGTAGAAAACATTTACATTTTATGACACTTGCCGAAGTTTTCATAAGCCAAGCTGCACATAATTATTTGTTATTCTTTTCACTGCATGCATGTGAGTTGTCTCTGACCCATCATCCTCATCTTCTTAGCTTTTTAGATTTATCTCAAAATGAGATCTTATTGTTATGCAAACTCAGTCAATAAGCTGGAAAAAAACTTCAACTGAGATTTATAATTGTCACAATCACCCTTCTAAATAAATAACTGATAGGAAAAAGGTTGGCTGGAAGACGACTGGAAAGCGAGGCATGAAAAATCTCCTGTTCAGACAGCGGAAGAACACATTAATCAGTCCTTTTGTGTACTCTTCCTCAGGTCTAGTGCATACCACCATCTAGTGGCTCTGATTATAGCAAGGAAAATGACACTTAACTTTATTGTAACTCGTTTTGATGTTTGAAATTAAAAATACTGAAATAAACTTTTACAGGAACCATTATTGGTAATGTAACATTTCCTCCAGCATTACAATCCATCAGAAATACACGCGAGATTGGAAACTGTCTTGGCCTTGGCTAGGACTGAGGTGCCATGCCAGAACACAAGGCAACGGAGACAGGAGATAAATATCCCTTAGTTCCATTCTTCTCTCTTCTTGGCACTGAGAGCCTCTGAAACACAAGATATAATACCAATCTATAGAAGGGGAGAACTCCTGCCTTTAATAAGGAGGATTGCAAACACATTAACTGTAATACTGTGTTAGTGAACAGTCAATTAAAAAAATTACTTTGCATCTACCTCAGAAATCTTTTTCAAAACTATTACAGTGATATTTATAGGTGGACCTTCCTGCTGTGGTCCTACTGTATATAAGGCAGTAGATAAAACAGTGCTATAATGTTGGGTTTGTAATTATGGACTTTGGGACCTGATGTAAATGGCAACTCTATTGAATCATATTAACCCAAACTGAATACCTGAGCATAATTTAGTGTATGAACTGTGCAGATCCTGAAAGTCTTTCATGATCAGTAAAGCTTTATATAACAATGTTTTCCTATGTAGAGAACAGTCATCTTAATCTGATCTTGAATTCAACAAGGCAAAAGTAGTCCCATTAGATAAGGTGCTGAACTGTACATATGGAAGTCATGGGATAGAAGACGGAGACAAGAAAGGACTCACAGACTAGATGCTGCATTTTAGTTCTATCAGTCAAGTGATAAATTATAATTTCTTCTTGTCAGTTCAGGCTACATTAGAACTAGGAATGACTCATTCAAGAGAGCTAGAACAGGGACTGGAGGCATTTTTTCATGTAGTTCAGAGACAGGAGTGGGCTTGGCAAGTGAATTTCCCATACATAGTGACAAATAACCCCACATTGTGAAGGTGGGCAGAACACTGAACAATAACTAGGAAGCAGAAAATAAAGAAAAAGCAAGAGAAGAAGAAAACATATGAAAATAAATGGCAGGTCAGATGACATATCTGTGAGTTACAGAGAACTGGGTTGTTCAGAACACTTCCAGCAAGCTCAGGCCCTCTTGCATAACACAGTGAAGTCCCACAGGTTTATTTTGAGACATATTTCTTAATAACTTTGCTCAAACTAATGAGCAAAACATTAAAATAAAACCATAACCTACTCTTCTAGCAGTCTGTATGCATTTTATTTTAGCGATGCCAGCAATTCTTCCATACAACAAGTTTCCCATGGGAGTCACAGCCTGTGACTGGACATACAGATTTTCTTTCCATTAGTAGCCAATACTCCCTGTGGTGAAAATGAAATCAAAGAAAACAAATCAGCTTTATCAGTCAGTTTTTCAGAAAGCAATTTTGTAGAGAACATTCCTGTCAGGATCACATGCAAATTTGTGAAACAAGAATAATTTCCAGCAAAAATACTGTTACTCAATAAATTTATCTCATTTTTTTCCTCTATTTCTGCAGTAGAAATCATCAAAGATGCTGTGAGCAGTGCCAGATATCCTGCTGGTTACTCATAAAAAGCACAGTTTAGTGCTATAATGGTATTTTAGCCAATACGCTCTCTCTAATTATTTTTGGTCCTTTTATGCACACTCAAAAGAGTTTAATATGTGATGGAGGTTGTGACAATATGTTTGGTATCTAAAACTGTCCGTACAAATAGTGACCAAAATCAGCAATTTAAATTTGTTTTGGCTCTTAGAATGTTTCTTACTGTTAGGTAATTGCACAAAAGGGAAAACATAATTTTTGGATATGTAAGAAAGAGTAATTAATCAAGGAAAATTAATTCTTTTACTACACATACTTATAAGTGCTTATAACTCATAAAACATACCTTTCTAAAAGGAAGGCAGTTAGAAAGAGTAAAGGAGATAGAGAAGTTGAAGAATTAAAGGAATAGAGTGAGTAAATATGTTCATTTGTTTATCCTATTAGAGAAAAAATAAGAGTTGATAAATAATTATATAGCATCTTCACTAACAGAATAATATGAGGTATTGAAGAAGGTCTACAGTATAGTGCAGACACATCTAGCATGAAATTATGTCGTAATTTTAAGAATTAAAATTGGAGATATGGCCTGCATCTTTAGCTGTGAGGGTAATTAACCATTGCAAAATATTACTTAGGAAAATTGTCCATTCTTCACCTCTTCAATGAAGGCACAAATTATGGTCCTGCAATCAAGAGTGACTGAATGGAATTCCATGGTCTGTTAGACAGGAGGTAGAATTCAGATGATAAAACTGTATTTTACTGACCTTAAAAATCAATAAAAGGGTTGTAATTTTAAGCCCTTAGTATCATAAAGAAAACTAACCATGCAAATCTGATTTGTCTGTGTTATAATGAATCTTCATAGTGAGAAAGAGTGTCAGAATAATGTAGTGCAAAAGGAACATTCTCTTCTGCTGCTTCTTCTGCCTGTCTCCATATGGTCACAACTTTGGGACTTGTCATCATATCCATTTCTTCATTACACATAACAGTTCTAGAGTGCTTCTGGAAAGAGTTGTTTGCAGCCAAACCTAATGTACTGGAATTAAGTGCAGTGTTTTCAGTCACTCGACCCACAGTTTATGGGCAGTCCTTATTAGTTCACAGCTTTACTCTGGCAACGTTAGGGGGAGGGAGCATTGGGAAGGGTAAAGTGCTGAGTACTTCACTTCATGTGTGAAACAGTAATATTTGCTTCTAATAACATTCCTCCACGCTGCATCTTCCCACAAAACACATGGAATTGTGGTGCATTTTCATGCCAACAGATCTGTTAGAGAACTCTATTTGCAATACAAAAGAACTCTCTGTTTTAAATGTATGTACTCTACTCCTCACCCTTCTTTTTGCATGGCTACTTTAGAATCAGTACAAGAAGTTACACATGGTAACACAAATTTGGGGTGGGAGGTGCTGCATATAAGTGCAAAAGATTGCTTCTGCTTAAGCCCCACAGAAATCTATCTGTGATGCTCATAAATAGTTATAGGAGAAAAAAGGCATTCCTAATTTCATTCCTCGGGAGAGGGGGAGAGAGATGACTTATAAAGATAATCAAATAGAGAAACATCAGCCAATATTAACATCCTGAATAATAATACAGAGATTGACCAAAGAGATTTAAACACTGCAACACACCCTGGAAAAGAAAATCCATTTTTATCATAGCAGTTATTGAAGATGAGCTATGGCAAAACATAGTTTACAGAATATATGAGCAACTACAGCACAGGAATAAAAAATACCTCAGTATACAATCTGGAATGGTCAGATGTCCTTTTGGGGCAGATCTTGTTACCCATCAGTTCAACAGATATCTGTAATACCAGTCTTCATCATGAGAGTCAAGTTTGGTTTCCAGCCTATGTGCCCTGATAGCCAATTACTTATTCTTCTGTGATTTCTTTTGTAAAGTGTTTAGTTCTATTATAGGCATGAAATACTTTTGTTAGGATTACATTTTTCACATTCTGTTTTGCAGGTTCTTCATACCAATCTATATCTAGGGTCTTTGATTCACATAAAATAAATTCTTGTTTAGACTTAAATTTACCACACCAAAGTTAATTGGATTAGGTAATTTCAGTGGTCTTTTTACATATTTTTTTTTTATCTCTGATAATAGCACTAAATTAGTAGCATAGACAAATGTGTCAAGCATATATCATCCTTAAAAAAATATAAACCAGAGAAACGTTAGGCATGAAAAAACTTGAATCTCCTATTGACAGTTGCACCCATCTCTGAAACATTCATCCACTCTAAAAGCAAGGCAAATGGCTAGTTTTGAATTTGAGCAGTACCTTCTTTGCTCTTGTCCCCAGCTACATGCTACAAAGTGAGTCAACCAACAAATTTAAATAAAGAGCATTTTGCACTGTCTGCAAAAAATTATTCGAGCAAGCTGTGGCAGTAAAAATGCTTTATCTTTAGTTAGGGCAATGGGGCCACTGAGCAGCCACAAAAAACTAAATGTACTTTGAGTCTAACAGCTGATTTACAGTTGCCAAGCCTGTAAGAATCTTGCCAAATTATATTTGATTTTTACTCATTATGAATATCACAAAATATCCCTAAAAATCCTAACTTTAAATAAGCCAAAACTCACCTCATCAGTAGCTTATTTGATATAATGCACTAGAATGATATGTATGAATCATCCAGTTACAAAACTGGGTTTTTAATTGCACACCCCCCCTGGCTAATCACATCTGAGTGGTTTGTTGGGATGAAACATTCTTCCTTTATTTATCAGTGAGTTTAGTCAATCCCCACAAACAACTGCCATTACAAAGATCCTCATTTAGGGGATGCTTTTGGGTAAGTGATTGCTGTTTTCTTTGGGGAAAGGAGTAATCTCATGTTTCTTTGGTTTGTATACCAAGGACATGAACACCTTAGGGCTGAAGAGTGGTGTGGGGGTCGGTCTGTCACCACACTGCTCCTCTGTCTTGAGCCAGACACAGTCAGGCAGGACAAGTTTTACAGTGTTTTTCTGCTGCCTACATCTCTTTTCTCCAACTCATTATCTTTGGTCTTGGCTCTAATTTTACAGTGTCATTTTCAGCTACTGGCAGTTATGATTTTTTTTCAGCCTTCTAGACTTTTATTGCCAAATTAATATAGCCTTACGATATCTTAGTACATTTTGGAATTTTACCACAGGTATTTAAAGAGAGCTCAGGTTAGTTTTGTATAAAATGTAATGATTCATACAAACTATGAATCTTTGTATATAAAGCTATGTGTATAAAAGTAGCTGAATAGCTGATAACGGAACTTTTGGGACAGTGTTATTTCGTTAGTTTCCCTGTGATCTTTTGTTGTTTTGCTGGTTGTCTGTCTGGTTACACACACAAGTACAGGGATAGCCCTGCCTTGTCAGGAGTTTAATTATTTTCTCATCCATACTTGGGTTTGAAGCTTTGAAGCTTACTGAGGCAAAGTATGTGGGCAGCACAGCTGTCACCCTTGTTGCTATTGCTGCGAATACGGTAGTCCTGATTCCCATTGTACTGCAATTAATCTTCTGCTTTGCACTAATGGATGAACAAGCATATTTACTGCAGCATAAAATCCTAATTATTTCCTGAACAGATGCATAAAGGGAATTTAAATTAATGGCAAGTGACAAATGTGATAAATGTAGATAACATCTTTAAATACTAATATTCTGCATTGCAGACATTTTTTCAATACTCAGTTTCCAAACCTCCATAGGGCGTCTTCTCCTTTGTAATGAAGTTCTCTCCTGGCCAGATGTTTCAGGCACCAGCTAAGTCCCTCTGGAGACACCCCTGCCCAGCAGGCATGGCTGAGTTGCATTGGATTCACCATGTTTGCAGTCCCAATTCTCCAGTAAGGTGTTCAGAGTCTTCCTTTCATCCCAACTCCTTTGCTTTGTAAACATGCAGTATTTCTGGTCACAAGCTTATCAGTGAGGTCTTCACCCTCCTCTCACTGAACTGTCTTTAATGCGTTGTAAAGACATGAAGCAGATTTGAGTTTATTTAGAAAATTCTCTACAAAGTAAGTTTGCTAGATGGCCACATGTAGTTGTCAGGCTGGCAATGAGAACTTTAACAGCGTAGCCCCTAATATTTGCCATGTCTCCAGAGAACACTAGCCTCAATTTTCATCTGCAAGGCTTGCAGGAACCATCACTACATGACATACAATTCTGTTTCTTCCACAGAGCACAGACATATTCTAGGATCTGCTTCTCCAGATCCATTAAGGTCTTGGCAAAGGACCTCTTATTTTTATGTCATGTTGGTTCTCAGGTTTTATCTGGGCAAACAAATGTATTGATTTGCCACTTTATTTTAGCAGTAGCAACAGCCCTAAGCCAGTCAGTGAATGCATCTTGCAGGCTATATCCTTTGACAAAACAAGGGTAGTATCTAGTCTGTGCAGCTTTACTAATGCTTTCATACAAATATTCTTGTGGGGGACTAACAGCTTTAAAATTTTTCATCTTTTCACTGTTCAGGTTTTTGCCTGCAGTTATTCCCATCTTCTTTCATTTAGTCTAAGATAGCTTTTGACACATCCATGACTCCAGAACTTCACATAGGTTTCCTTTTTTGCCAGTATCCATTCAATTTTGTCCACACTCTTAGCTCCCCTTGTCCAAAAATAGCATTTCTGTGCCATTTTTTTTGCTTTCCAGTTCTGTCTTTTGTCTGGCCATGTCACTGTTCCACTTGCCCACTGCTGTTATCAGCTTCTTACACCTCCTTTCTCAAGTGTGCATTAGATTTAGATATCACTATAATGATACAGCAGGGACTCCAAAAGTGCCTCAAATTAGATTTGAAAGTGTATATTAAAATGAGCTCTCTTTCCCTGCATACCAAGAGGGATATTAGGAGAAACGGATAACTGAAGGTTTACCACTCCCTGGAAGTCAATGGCACAAGTAGCAGAAAAAAAGTGCAGAGAAATACAAAGGAAAGTCAGTGTAGTATACCAGTAGAATTAACAAGATGAAAACCTAGGTTTTAATCAGAATATATTTGTCATAGAACATTGTAAGAAGCATTCAGGCTGCTACCTTTTAGCAGTTAACTTCTGCCCTTAGGTACGAAGGTTTACATTCTGGTAAATTTTTATCATGTCTAAGTTCTCATTATCCATGTAAATGTATAATTCTTTATTAATTCCATTTAAGCTCTTAACCTCAATTATATCCTGTGGCAGCAAGTTCCACAGGTTAATGACGTATCATGTTTAAAAAATTTCTACTTTCATCAGCTTTATATTTATCTTTTAGCAATCCTTTCTTTATGACCCTATTACAATCTATGTAATTTCCTATAAATTGTCTTTCTTGTGCTCCAGCTCTGGTTTTGGGTTTTTTTTTCTTTTTTCAAGCGCTGAAAAGTTTGACAGTTTACCCTTTTTTAAAATTATTTTAAACAAGGCATCTCTAAAATAATTAAAATACGTGAGACTAATGTCAAAATTTTTTCTTTGACCTCAGGATCATCTGGCAGAACACCTTCCAATACTTTATTTGATAAATAGAACTAATCCAGAAAGTTATCATGAATAAAATGTAATCTCTGAAGCAGACACTTTGTGTAGAAAAAAATGCTCTTCTCTCAAACTATTGTGTTTGTTAGCAAACTTGATATTCTGTTAATTAATTTTTTCAAGCTGAAATTGCAAATCATGAATAAAATAACAACTAAGCTACCTTGTTTCTCTAAAGCCTAACCAAACCAAAGGACCATGGACGCTATTAGCAAAGAACTGGGCTGCTACAAACATTTAGTTCAGCCATGGAAATGTATTTCTCAGGTTATATTTTTCAAATACAGAAACACAGTATGAGCAAAGATAAAATTTGTGAAGATAAACTTTATGGAAGTAGTGTCTTTTCTAGCTTTTTAAGTGTTATATATAGCTGCATATATAACCTGCTGTCCTTTGCAGTCATTTACTGATATACTCAGTTTATTGGAAATGTATATATGAGGAATCAATGTTGGCAAAATATTATTACATTTCTAGACCTCTGCTTCCCAATTCTAATTTTCAGAAAGGCTTATCAAAGGAAACATTATGGCATATTTAATGATTGAACTTAATTTTTCCTGATTAATGCATTCAATTTTTTTACCTCTCAGTATTCCCATATTAATTCCAGTATGTTATTGTTGCAGAAAGATTGTGATAGATCATGGGGAAATTGGCTACCAAAACATCGTCTACAACAGAATCATTCCTTGTGCTTTTTGAAGCCATATGTAGTTCCAGTATATACACCAGGAAAGTTTTTAATATGCATTAGACACGCAGATCCAACATGGCTGCACAAAAAAATGTTAAGCTCTTCTTTGCTTTATTTGCCCTGAGCAGAGAAAGGAAGAGCCATTTTGTTTGACTGAGTTCCTTCGTAGCACAGAACTCTGTAAAAGGGCTTGTAGAATTTCAATTTACCCAGGAAAACAACCAGATTTGCTGAATGATTTGAAGTGTGTTGTCAGGACAACACCTTCCCCCCATCAAGTCCGCCCCAATGTCTTTAGGGTACTCTGTATACTTGGAGAGGTAAAGAGAGACAAACAAGGAGAGCTAGCTCTTGTGGCCTTCATCTTCTACGTACATAAAGGAAGAGCTCTTGACTTTTGAACTGGTCCCATTGATCTGAAACTGTGGGAAGAATCAGCTTGGAAGCTCACTGGCCCACATCTTCAGTGATTGACACTTCAAAGAAGAGTTTAAGTTCAGTTCTTCACCCTTGTCAGTTCTACATTTACACAAGTATAGAAAAATAAATCCTTAAAAATGAGGATTTAAAATGAGACTCAAGTTTCATGAATCCATTTTTCTGGCACAAGTTCAATGGAGTGAGTTTTATGAAAACTCCCAGAAGAATGAAAATGGAGGTGAAGGTTCATTTTTAATGCATCTTTCTGTGTAGCTTTCTCAGTCTCTGCAGTCTCTACCACATAAAAATCCCAAACAATTCTTAGGGTTTCTGAGATGTGATGACCTTCTTCGTTTTACCTCTATTCTGTATAACTAGAAGTGAATTCCAGAATGTCATCAGTGCCATAGCTCATAATTATTTCAGCACAAATCCTTAAAGATACTAAGTATCATGCCTCTTGGTACTGCGCTTAATTGTGGATGCTTAACTAAATCACACTTGCTAAAATAACATGAATTTTAATGCATCTCATTTGATAAAATTCACAGCAGACTTATTAGAAATCTGACATATGTATAAAGTAAAAATATTTCTTAAAAGTAGAGTAATATCAGTAATTCTGTGTTAGATTTGTGGAAATGTAGGAAGTCATCTGTCCTCCCTATAGTCAGGCTCAGACACAATGACAGGCCTGGGAACAGAACCAAATTTTCCCATGTGTGATCCCTGTGACAATATTGCCTTCCCTTGCATGCTCTGTAGTGTTCTCAGGCTTTTGGTGTTCGAGGAACAGCAGGTGAGACCTTTCAGATTGTAATTATAAGTAGAATAGAGTGCTAGAAGTATGTGATACAGTTATTTCCTCTTTTGGTAATGTCTTCCATTATTAATTGTAAGAAACAGGAAAAAAAATCAATTTGAAAGACATTTTTCATTATAAACTTTGTTTTCTTTTTACTTCTCTTAACATTAAACTTTAAAAGAAAGGTCACTTCAATATTAAAAAAAAAAAGGAGAGAAAACTCTTGTTCTAAAAAGATTAGAATGAAACAATTTTCCTTACGAAGAATGTTTTTTCACTTTTCCTTAAGAAAGTGCCAATCAAATTGGCATATTTGTGTTAAAGGTTGTGGGTTTTTTAACAAAGTATTTTCTAGAAGAAAAATAAATGGTTTCACCAGTTCTAATGAAGGTTTTGTGTTTGAGACATGGATAGAAAATTCAATAATTCATGAAGTAAAATAAGACCCAGTTAATTGTAGCTTAGTGGCTGTGCCCTTCAAATCTAACAGAAGGAAACTTGTTCAGTCACAAAGTCAGAAGGTGATTCAAACATATTATAGCAAGTATGTACCTAGATAAGGATAGCTGCTTTTTAAGGCTTGTTTTTGACCATAAATATACTTTCAAACTACTCTCCAGGACAGCTACCAGTTACAGCACTCTTGCCGTTCCAGCTGAGCACAAAAGGTTGCCATAGACAGGGGGTGTCAGAACAATCTCATTTCAGATGGTGACTTTCATACAATTCTCAGATTGTCCTATGTGACACTCTGCAGCATGATATAAAGAACAAATGTAAAGTATTCATGACTTGCTATAACTGAGTGAAAGTGACAGCAAGATGAGCAGGCAGATACAAACTCTGTCTTTACAGTAAGCAGAGATTTGCCATGGTCCATGTGCATGGAGGGACAGCTGTGTATCATGGCTCAGGTCACAGTGCTGGGCCTTTGCTCTTCCACAGCTGAAAGTGTCCGTCCTGGCTAGAGCATGCAGAGGGTTTTTTTCTTGCCTAAATACAAAACCCATTTCTTGGTGGAGGGGTAGCACTAGTGCCAGTGTGGATTTTGGACTTAGTGGTGCCTCAACATGGCTTTGGGAGAACAGGAAGATGGGCTATTGCAAAAGGTCCATTGGTTTAGATATAGACAAAGACCACAGTGCTCTACTCAAGTAGCTCATGAGTGACTTTATAGGCCTCAGGGTAGCCAGTAGAGGAAAAACACCTTATTCAGGGACATTTTTAGTGATAGCCTTGGCTCAGGCAATTTCAGAACTTCTCATGAAATCTTACTGTGAAAAACTCTCTAGGGAACCATAAGAACTGCAGCCACTGAAAAACCTGCAGAAGAAACCTAGCAGACGAAACTTTCTGTCAGGCTGGCCAGCTGACCATCAGTTTTCATGGCTCCCAATGACTGTCTTTTTCTAACAAATATGAATATGTAGTAGAGCAGGATTTCAGAACCAAAGACTCTACTGAAAAAAAAGAGTTTTTAAGACCCCTAGTATCTTATGAAACAACTCTTCTTTCTCAAAGACAGATGGTGTCCAATATGAGCTCCTGTATTCATCTGCCCTATGATGACAGCTAAGAGAAGTCATTCATGCAAAAAGATGATAGCACTTGACAAGCAAAATCTGTAGTTTATTAATAATTAAAAATTATTCCCATGTTCTCTTACTGATTGAATATTTAATCATTGGTTCAGTCAATACCAATGTCTCATTTATTATTCATTAAAGATAAATACTGTGTAGTGCTCTGGATTGAAATGTGTTACACCAAGATTATTAAGAACACCCAGAGTTGATTTATTATTTAGAAATCGATTAAACTTTTGTGCAGAATTTAATGATTTAAATAACCTTTCAGATTTTTAAAGTTAATAATAAGTTTTATTTAAAGATTGGTTATGTGAACACAAGCAGTGATGGTGAAAAAAAGAAACTCTCAGACCCCAGTTTAACAATTAAAGGGAGATTGTTTTGTAGAGAAACACATCACTAATATCAGACCTTCCTCACACATCCAGAATGACTTCCTTCTATTTTTAGTGCAAAAATACAACAGTACATGCTGTGCCATAAGCTTGCCACCACTTTGTCCAGTCTTCTGAGGAATCATCAGAACTCCACTCCATCCCCTCACTTTTACCCCCTTCACATTTTGTTACTTGACCTTTTTGAAGGGACTTATGTATGATTTATGGAAGTTTTGCTGTAGCTCTTCTTCTTAGTCTGTATCCTGAATAAAGCCAAAGATCAGGAAAGGAGATTTTGATCTCTTCACATCCTCTCAGTGGTAACTTACCACCTGAGGAGTATAAGGAGATGAGACACTTCTTTCTTCTCTGCAAGTGGACATTCAGCTTAGCAGCAAAAGGTCTGCTGTCTCTCTCTAAAAGGGTCTCTGACTTGACTCATAGTGACTAACTGCTTAGTGAAACCAGTCTCCAAAATGAAAATTCTTGGATTTTTATAACTCCTTAATTGCTGGGGCAAACCTGGAGACTGCAGCCCAGGTCAAGAAATTGAATTTACTTGTGGAGACAAAGAAGAGAATAAGACATACCTGAGTGGATCAAATAGCAACTATCTATTGTTTATACCTTCAGATTAGAGATCTCTGGCTATATGTGTTGTGCAAAAATTGTGAAAAAAATTGAAATAGATCAGTTTATTAGTTTGTCATAAATAAACAAAAAAACCCCCTGAGGTAATAATATAAAAACTGGAGGTTTGTCTGTACTATTTTCTTTTCAAGGTTTGGAGCTCTTATTCCTTCTTTCAAGTAGTGCAGGCCTTCCCAACGTTACTAAAAGATTTTTTTCTGGTCCTTCTCTATAAACAGAGAAACAGCTTGAAACAGCTTGAAAGAGTTAAGCTACCCAAAAACATGTATTGTATAGACTTACAGACTGTAAGGGCCATTGAAGTGGATGCCATATGGTTTCTGCCTTCAGAAAACCATATTACTTGCAGTACCTTTGTTTCCCCATGCTTCTCAATTGGGCACATGCAGACATTGGTGTTGGATGTCAAAGCGGGCAGCAGAGGAGAGACCTTTGATAAATCATAGTAATCCCCTTCAACCCCCTCAGAGAAGGTACAGCACTACAGTGGAGACAGTATTTACTAAAATTTAGAGATACTCTCTCCCATTCTGGCTTATCTGTACTCAAGAAGAATAGGGAGCTCCTATGCATCTCCTAGGTAGATTTCCTCCTCTCCAAAGCAGATGTTCCTTTTTTCTGAGTGTACACATTGCTGAGATTACAAACAAGCACAGTTTCCATGCATGTACTTTTTGGAGAAGGAGGATATTTCTCCGCACATTTTCTGCGCAGATTCAATCCTATTTCATAAAGAGTGAATGTAAATGTCAGACAGAACAGGCAGAAAGGTTTTAAAGTAATTGTTTAAAAAGCACCAAAGCTGTTTGTGCAGCAAATCAAGGGCCCCTGTGTTCAGTGCAGAGGCTGTAGCAGAGCACCAGAGTTGGCAGGAGTGAGGGAGGCTGCTTCATTATGGAAAGACTTGGTGGAGAAGAGGGGCTTGAGGAAAAGGAAGTTTTGTATGTAGCCTTTGGCTGCATCCTAACAAGCTAGACAATTAACAGTGAGTGCCCTGCCATGGGAAGGAGCAACATCTTCTCATCTGTCATACAAGAGACAAGTCAAAATAACTCCTGCTCTGTATGTGTCCACAAAGGCTTGTCACAGGCTTTACCCTGAGAGCACTTCCTCATTAAAAGTGAAGGGTAGAGACAGACTGTAAATATCACCACTTTTCTGTAGTTCTACCTGATGTTGGTTTTATTGAATCAAAGCCCTCCTTTTCTTTAGATTCAGATGGCTGGAAAGGGAGTGTGTCCGGGCTGAGAAAGGCTGCTTGGTGTTGCTGTGAGACACTGTGGGACTGAATAGAGCAGGCTGAAATTCAGGAAGAAATGTGATTCAGGGGTGAGCAGAGAATGGAAGTACTGGTCTGGGGAGGTCTTCAGTAGAGACAATTTTGCTAATTGTTATAAGTGCAAAATATCTGTCAGCATATTTCTAAACACATTGTAATTAAGATTAGATTATGTGTGTCAAACTCTATAATTAATTTCCTCATGTTGTAGTTATAGAAACCAGAAGAAAATTGAGTCATTACAATATAATTAACATAAACAATCATTAGAAAAAACATAAGAAAGGCACTTTTGAGTACTTCTGGAAAAATTTTGGGGTAAAGAATTTTGACTCTTTTTTAATTTCTAGTAAAAACTTGAACAGTGTTAACTCCTCAATGACAAAATGATTTCTGCGTTCCAAAACGATTTGAGGTGTTCCCAGTGTGCTACTTAATACAGTATATCAGAAAGAAAAAGAGTCACTAAAAAGACAGGACTTTGACACTTTTAAGTATGACTTTAAAGTAGCTTTTAGTGAAGAAAATGTAACCAGCTAGGAAGAAAGGAAAAAGAATTTTAAATAAATAAATCTTTGGAAATGTGGAGTGGATTGTGCGCTGTAGAAGATTCTGGTAACTTGAAAGCTTTGCACTTACAGAGACCCATCTTAAAAATTAATCACATCAAGAGAAGCACTTTCATCTGAAAATGACTTTGCTGGGCCTATTTATGACAGACTTCATGGATCAAATTCGTTGAAAATATAGATAATGAGATTTTCAGTGGGACTCAGAGCCAGTATAGGACCTGAAATTCATTTGAAGTCTTTTGCATGTTATAGCTGGAATTTTTTTTAATGTTGTTTTAAAGAGAGAAGTGTTTCTCTCAGTTTATAACTAATCAGATCATTGGCATGAAGACTTTAGGGCTTTGTATTCTTTGTTATTTATTTTGCCTTTCTGTATATTGAGAGGAGTGTAAATCTATTAATAGCAAAAAAAAAAAAACACCTAAAAATGCATTTTTTACGTTCTTGGAAACAAGAAAGTAAAACAATGAATACATCCTTCTCTTAATAAGACTAACTGTTCAAATGCTCTGGTTTCAGTTTGTGGGTACAGCAAAACCTAACATATTATGATTTATATGTATATCTCAATGATGCTCAGAATATATGATGTGACTAATTTAGTATTGATGTCAAACATCTATTGTGACTTCACGCAGATCAGTAAACTGCTAGTTTTCGGCACAGTACTTACACTTCTCACTGGTCCTACGGAGTCGAGGGAATATTTTTGCTGGGTTAGAATCTTTATTTTGTTTATGAGACTGCAATGTTGCTAAAGTTATTTTTTAATAATTAGCATTATGTCTTAGAATCTTACACTTTGTTGTGAAATGCTGAAAAATATTAGAATGGTTTGTATATATTTAAATATTTCAATATAATACAAATAAATTAAAAGGCAGCATTAAAATACTGCAGTCTTTCTCTGCCCACCTCCCTGAATTTCTATATGACATCTTACCCATGGTATGGGAATGTGTGCGATGCAAACAGATTTCCTCCCTGCCTTTGTTTTGGTTGTAAACTGGTTAACTGTGTGGAATTTCAAGTTTGGAGACTGAACATTTTTTGTCCCTATAACCGTATTGATCCCTTCAAAGCCTTAGGAATTATAGTTATAAATTCCATGACAAAAACACTAAACTCTTCCAGCACTTCCTTCCTATAAAATCAAGATAAATGATCAGGAGAAATATGAGGTTTGAGGTCTTGATATTTGGTGGGTTTCTTTTATTTGACTCTTTCCTGGCATGGAAACTCCTATAGACACAGCAGTACTATGAAGCAAAGACTAAACGAAATTGAGATAATTGTTTGCTTAAGCTACTAGAAGGTATTTTTCAACTCTGAGGCAGGAATTTTACTCTCCTAAAGGAAACAATGTTTTAGATGTCCAGCCTATCCCAACATATTGAATGGTTTATACTCCCATCATGACCTGTGAAAAATAGTTGGCAGGGAGTCTTCTTTATGACTGATAATGGACAAAATGGACCAAAGTCCTAGATCTCCTTCCAGCTTTATTTGTTGGGAATTTGTAAGAAGCCAAAAGACAATAGAGTATGCAGAGTTTCACAATTCTGCCTAAGGCAAGCTGCTTATTAATTAAAGTGTCAGAATCCATCAGAAATACTTGACCACAGTATGAAAGGGTTAGACTATAATCTTTTGAAGGCTGGGGAATTAAGACCTTTGACAAATTCATTTTAAAAAATAGTAATTTGTTTGTTTTCTTTTTCTAAATTTGATCACATGCTCTTACACTGTAGCCAAATTACTGGGAGACTATTCTTCAGTGGGGAGTAACCAGCTGATGGTTTTCTGTCCCTAAGACCACAGAAGGGCTTAACTAGGAAAGACATGGTCCTATATTTTATATATATATTTATATATGTGTGTATATATATATATACATATATATACATATATATGTATAAAATTTCTAGCACTAAATTTGTATTTTAACCTCTAAAGGCTTCATGGTTTGTGTTTGTGTCACTTGATTCTCCCCTGAGACATAGCATTAAAGAAATTTTGCTCAGCTATGGATCAGTCCCACTAGAAAACATGCCTAAAGAACAGTTCAAATGAAAACTTCTCCAGCAGCTTGCTACTGGAGCATTCAGGCATGTGGGGCAATGATTCGGGGTCAAATGTCAAAACTCTCAGTTTTGTGATAATACTGAAGACTTTCCAGAAAATACCATGACTCATCCAGTTCTAGGCAATGCTGGCAAAGAGAGAATTGACTTTCAATATTACAACTGTGCCCATCTTCATACATGGAAACCTAGGGATGAAGTCTCCCTTAAAGAGATAGTTCTCCATTTTCCAAAGTTCGTGAATAAAAACTGTGGGAAGACTGATAATTAAATTTCACATTTCAGAATTGCAACTGTTGGATGGACAAACAGGAAACATTGCAACAAAAGGTAGTCTTAACAGGAATTGTATTTCAGCAACGAGCCTTGATGCCCAGTTACACACCAAGAGCACCTCTGGGTATGACCCCCTCAGTCATTACACACCAGTGTTTAAGTGGTCTTGGGGCAAATGACATTTCTCTTCTCTGCCTGAATGCTTTCCACAGGAGATTTTGAGGTAAGGTGTTGCCAGTGTCCAGCCTTTCCAAATCCCACCAAGAGCTTCAGACTGTGGTAACCTCTGGGGGACTGTGGAAAGCCCATCTGTTCATTCAGCCTTTTGACAGTTGCACATTAGCTGTGATGAGGTTTTGTTTATAGTCTTCCTAATATAATAGTTTGGATGTTACCCTTGTGTTTATGTTGTTATAGCATGGGCTTGCAGTTATAAATTTACATTCCCTTCCTTTGCAGGCAGTTGCTGGCAGTATGATGTTGAGTGGAATCTAATTGCAAAATAAATTCACCTCGAGGGACTTTTTTTTTAATAAATCAAAATATACATTTAGAAATAAATTTTCATAAAGTGGCACTAGTTCACAGAAAATTTGCTTACTAAATGTTAAGCATCACTAAAAAAATCTTATTTAACAGAAGTACTTTGAGAACTATATCTTATTTGACTCCAGATCAGCAATGGATATTCTGATGTTACCAAACACTTATTCTTTTTGATTGTGTATTAAATTTTCTTTACAGACATCCAATCTGTTCTACTGCAAGTTTGACATCAGTAGAACTCATGGAGACTCAAGAAGGTTACTTGTCATTTCCCACTGTATGAAATAAGAATTGTATCTTTACTTCTCAAAACCTGTACAAGTCCCCTATCAAAATTATCTCTGAAGGGCTGCTGTGAATACTACAGCAGACAAATGCACATGTCTTAGGAGAAATCCTGCATTTATGAGAATCCCATGCCAATTTAATGAAACTGCTGAGACATTCAGACAAAGTCTGAGATACTTGTCTAAATCAATCAGTTGTGGATTGTCTCGTGACTCTCTGTTTGTTGCTTAAATTTAAATGGCACTTTTGTTAAGAGGGATTTGAGTCACTGTTATTTTACTGTTCCCATATTTTTCTAATAAAAGAATAGTGGTTAATTATTGCAGTTGAAATTGTATTTTTGTATTGGGTTTTTTTTTTCCTTCCCTTTTTTGTCTTATCACCACTGACAGCATTTCAGTTGACAACTCCTCTTTACAATTTTGCTAATCCTGCCAATGTCCAGCGAATGCATTGGCTAAGTACCAACAGCTGTATTTCTTTCACAAGGTGCTACCTCTAGCAGTGAAATCCCTAAGCGGTGCTCCACACAACCCCACTGCTTCAAGCATGTTAGCTGGATGAAGTGATGTAAAGGAGTATGGTCCAAATTTGAGGGAATTTGAGGGCTTTTACCTTTTTTTTTTAATATGTTTTGGTTCTTAGGAAGTGAAGTTCTAGTCTATTGATGTGAAGAAAACTAATTTCTCTCTTGCAAGCACTTTGATTCAAGTCATAAACGACCTCTGCCTGGCATTGTTGGGTCTCACCCAGCTCCTGTTTAAAATATATCTAAAAGGTGCTTATCACATCATGGCCTACATTATGCTGAGGTGATTTCACTACCAACTTGGGAGCTACTTTCTTATTACTGCCCATCTGTACCCAGTCTTGTACTAAAGATCTTATTGAAAGCTTACATTTTGTGGATTGCATATTGCTGAATGAAATTTGAATGCAACAGGCGTGTTCTGCATTTGTTTTTAAAAGGCTACAGCCAGTTCCTCTGATCTTGTGGGTGATGTTCTCTTTTGTTTCTATACTGAAAAAAATGAGATATTCCAAAATTACAGAAGCAGAGGTTTGGAATAAAATGTTGTTGACATGTTCATAGTTTTTTTAATGCTTTGGGACATAAGTCAAAATGAATGAGCACAAATTGCATATCTGCTTCTTCCAAGGTCTCTTGAACATTACTTTGAAACATGGCACTGCTTCACCTTAGGGTCAGAGCCTTTTTCTACATGGAAAACTTATTTAATCCACTCATGGTTTCTCTTTTTCAGGCAAATTAATGGAAATGTTGCTGCAATGAAAGAATTGCAGATTAACTACAATGAAAGCACAGACAAGCCAGACACTAAGATATCACAACAGTTCAATTCTTTGAAACAGTTCAGCTGTGTAAGTTTTCACCACAGAAGTACGTCTTGGAGGAGTACACATCTTGGAGGAAACAGAGTTACACAGATTTTGCTAGGATTCTTACTTGGATCACGTATAGTTTGTTTGTCTACTACTTTACACCTTTATTTGCAATGAGCAAGTGAAAAGTAGATATGAAATATGGTTGTTCTACCTCTGGAAAAATCATATATGGTCTGTATAGAGGGAGATTAAAAATGGCAAAACAGCAGATAATTTAGCCTACACACTTCACAAAACTGTGTTTCAAGCTGAATATCAGATAGATGGTGTTTGCAAAATCTAGGTAAAATCTCCTAAACAAATTCATCAGATTTACAGGCAGGTTTCAGAGGAATGAAGGTCAAGTATAGAATAAGATATGTCTGTCTAACAAGCCTTGACGGGATATTAATTAATATATTTTATTTTTAATTTATGTATCAGCAATGCAAAGAAACCACAAAGAAGGCCTTAAAAAAAAGCTACATTAGAACCACTGTTCTAACTATACAGTTACTAGTGTCAGCATGAATGCAGCCTATTAGGCTTGTGCAGTTAAAATATAAATCAATCTGAGGCAGAACAGTTTACAGTAGTTCTGAAATGACTGCTTGCTATAACGAGAAATTGGTCTTTTTAGTCATTTGCTATAAGTGATTTCAAATCCTGATCACTGTGCTGCTGTTAATTACACATTTTCCCGAGACAGTCTAATGGAAGACTTTAAAAATAGAAATACAAATTAAGTTTACAAATGTCATTAATTCCTCACCCTTTCCAGGCTGTCATTGAAACTGTCCCTGTCTTCCTCAAACTGTCAGTCTGAGTTGTTTTTCTGAGGCCAAGGAACAGCATCATTAACAGTCTAGTGGTAAAGGAATATCCAAATGGAAAATATCTCTTCTAATTTTTTTATATCTGGCCTGTATATTACTAGCAGGGCTGTGCAAATGGCTGCAAATGTGGGGGATGTACATATGTATTAGTGACTGAATGAAAAAATGGTTAAAAAGATACTTATGTTCTGTCACTAATCAAAAAGTACTTCTACACTATCATTGAGTCATCTCCTCACCTTTGTTTGATAAGATAAACAGATTGAATTTTTTAACATAGTCAATGTAAAACATTTCTGTTATCCTTGTGTAATTTCTGAGGGTCTATCTTCCACTCTTTAAACTTTTTAAAGATCCTCTAAATATGTGAGAATCTGAATACATGCAATTTTCTGGTTTTCACTTTATCAGTCACATGTAAACATATGTTTCTTGTATGTATCTTCACTGTGTATTTTCATTACAACCTGCTCATTTTTCCAAGGATTTTAATATCCAATCTGACAAAACTGCATACTGGAAGCTTGTCCTGAGTTGCTAGACTGCTCTGACTCTTTTTATGTTTATCTGATTCTTAAGGTGAGGTCCTCTTATGTATTTTGGCTGGCTTTGTTGGCTTGGTTGAGATAATACCTAACTTCAATTTTAACTGCATTATAACAATCCTCCATATCCTTTATTGGTCCATATGAAATGAGGAAAAAAATCATTTATCGTGGCTTCTAGGTGTCAGCACGTGAAATGAATGCTCTGTGTTTAAGCAACATATCAAGTTGGGTTTAGATTGGTTTTAGATTTTTTCTTCCCTCTGAAATATCAAATAACCAACATTGGGTAGCCACTGAGAGAACTTGGAAAAAAAGAAGAGTAAACTTCTCTAAATAAAGTATCAGTGTACTCAGTTTTATAAGTACTTTAAGCTCTTACTAATTCAATAGATTGCAGTTAATTTTTCAAAAAGCTACTCAGAACTTTCTATTATAACTTCTGCATGAATTATTTCCTCATGGTGAGTAAAACCCAAAAAAGTTCAAGTGAAATATATGAGTCTTAAATGATGCACAACATTTAAATCTTCTCTTTTATTTGGGATAAAATCTGGATAGAGCTTTTTTTTTTTTTTTTAAATTAAAAAAAATAGTCAAGACTTCTCTCTACAGACTGCAATTCCTTTAAAATTTTTGTATATATTCGTGAAAATATGTCCAACCTTTACTTGTGTAGTGTTTCCACAGCAGCCTTTTCTGAGGAAAGCTGGCCTGGCAGCACCATACTTCTGTGTCTCACACAGTAGAGCATTCCTGTTTTCTTTTTGCAGACTTCTGGCAGTCTAACTCTATTAAAAAACTCATTTATGATTAGACAGCCAGCATTGCTGAAACAAGAAAGGAAACATAACTGAACCCATGGGCTGGAGAAAAAGAGCGTAATATTTGTGTTTGATTTAGAATGAACTTGAACTATTGTGGTTCAGTATTAGGAGAAAGGGAAGAAATTTAGGAAAAAGAAGTAAGAAAGTGGAAAAAAATCAAACTGTGTGTGCCATAAATTTTGTCTGTAACTGTGTTATTTTTATAAACAAGGAATAAATTTTGTTATTGAACGCTGCAAGGCCAAATTATTAATTCCTGTTCTAAGAAATGCCTTCTAAGTATCACAAAAGACCTGAACTTTACCAAACAATGCATCTTTTTACTAAGTATGAGCTTTGAACATGAATGGAGCAAGGAGTCATTGTTACCTTGTCTCTTTAATGCAACCAGGAGGTGAAAGCATCAGGAAAAATACAGGACTCACAGAAAAACCTATAGATTCTGAGAAACTGCCTTCAGTTGTTAGACACTAACTTTTTCTGTTTTGTGCAATGCTGCCAGAACTTGAGAAACAAGTTCTTCATAGTCCCTCTTTTTTATATCTTGTGCATAACATGGGATCTAAAATTGCATACAAACAAATAGGGAACAATCATTAGACTAAGACTCTAGAACGCCAACATCCATAGGGTATGTGAGCAAACCAATAAAATAATGGATGTTATTTCAGGAATCAAGTTCTGTTAGGGAATATTTTCTAATGGAAAAAGCAGCAAATTAATCATTTCATTGAATTTATTATTTTCTTCCATTTTTAAAAAAATGTTCCTGGCATTGCCAATAAGACACAGTACAAACACTTTCAAGGAAAAGAGACTTGACAGCTGATATGTAGTAATGTGGTGGCAGAAACAGGAATGAAATACATTGAAAAAATTATTGAAGGTCTGAGAAGTTCCAGGAAAAAAATAAAAAGGAAAAAATATGTTTAAAGATTTTTGGTGAGGTAAAACTAGAAATGATGGGGCGGGGAAAAAAAATCTTAGTGATACAAAATTTTTTTCAAGGAAATTCTAACCATTTTGACCAGTAGAGAAGATGATGTCTAGAACTTCCTTTGCCCAGCCTTTGACGGTTTCTCCTCATTTGGAGACATTTACTATCAGCTGAAGTGATAGTATGAAGTGATGAAGCTGGTCATGAGAGCATGGAAAAATGAGCAGAAAAACTCTCAACATTAGCATCTTAAGCTGTTCTGAAAACTAGACGTCATAGCTAGTTTTGGCAGGAAATCAGAAATTCTTCTTGTCTGAAAATTCTCACATTTTGAAAATAATTTTCATCTCCAACCAAGTGGAAAATCTGACATTTCAAAACATTTCATAGATGGGGTTTTGGGTTTTTTCAAAGAAAGAAAAAAAAAAAACCCAAATATTGAAGTACTTTGTTCAATTCTGTAGACAAAACACAGCAAATAATATAAACAGATGAGAAGTCAGCATAGGATGAAACACAACTGAATACAATCCTGCATGATAACTCTGAATTTTTTAAGAAAATGTTTTGGAACTTTTCCAGTATGTGCACATTATTTTGAAATAGTTTTTCATATGAAACAGCATTGTCCAAAGAGAATACTATTTTTTTTTTGTAGCCCCTTTATATAATTTCCCTAAAAACAGCTGTACAATAAAAATAATGTGATAGCTAAATAAAGAATGGCTGCCATCTTTTAATGGGTTGTTTTAAGAGATAGCAAAATGCTAAAATAACTTTATCTGAATAAGTTTTTACACATTTTTTATGCTGGAAAATAATTTGCTAATTGATGTTCTCATAATTGCAAATAATATTCACCAGATGATTTTGAAATATAGGTAAACAATAATAATTGAAAATATCAATGAAAATTGTAAACTGAATTCTAAATAAATGATGGCATATCTTGTTGAGTATCCCATTCAAAAATTCTGACAAGACATTCTTTCTTTCTTTCTTGAATGAGTCAGACTGATTTAATGTATGTGAACTGATGCTTTTAAAATGAGTTTATGAAAATCTCATTTACATTTTCTTTTAAACACAATATAATTATTCAGACTTCAAATGTCTTTTCATAACATTTGTGATAGCAGAGCATGAGGACCTGAAACACACAGAATATTTGAAGGCATTTCAAATGCAATCAAACTGAAATTTATACTAAGACAACAACTAACATAATTGCAGAAAAATTCCTAGTTTCAGCTTGAAAAATTTGAAGGTCAGTTTTCTAATTTGATGACAACTTGCTGATATACATCTTAGGGAAAATCTGAAGGTATTTTATTTTAGAATAAGTGACCATCAAAAATCAGATAATTACGTAGTAGTTTCAGACGGAATTCTTTTATTCAGTTTTCCAGAAAAAACCCAAACTTATGTCCATGGTGGACCCTGATAGGAGAAATTAGAAGACGGTCAATACTGCTCTCTTTTTGCTGAACCATCTTTATGAAGAAATTGCACTCTGAGCTCCCATATGCAATGTGAAGACTAGAAATGTTGTAAAGATGAGTCTTACAATGTTATGTAACATCTGTGTCTGAAAATTATTTCTATAGCCTTCATAATATGGTTATTTTGCAGATCCATAAATTGAATCTCAGCATAGGACAAATATTTCCAAATTGAGGCATCTAAAGTTCTGGTGACTAAACAGAGCTTTTCGGTTTCCCCGTAGCTCCAAAGTCAGTGCTGTGGATGAGAACATATTTCCTTTTCAGCTTGGTAGCTTAGTTCTGGCAATCTTTTGATGCACCGTGATATTTAGTATTTGGATAGGAGCAGCTTGCAGTTCTATGGTGATTTCTTATCAAAGTCACAGATACACTGAAGTCTTAACTCTGACATTACTCATAGGAATTCATGCCATTGATTTCAAGAGAGCTGGTCTTGACACTACTTTCTTCATCCATTGAAAAGAAAAAGTTCAATTCTGAGTTCAAATCAGCTACTGTTATGTATATTTCTAGTAGTATTTAAAAGACAACGTTAAGTGAATCCCTTTTTTTTCTGTATTCAAAATTACGAGCCTCAAACAAGTTCTCAGAATCAGGCACTCCTTTGGGTTGGACGGGGCCTCCTGAAGTCTCGAGTCAAGCCTCTGTTCAGAGCAGTTTAACACTGGGCATAAACCATGTTCCTTAATGTTTTGTTCATTTAGCTCAGAGAGATCTCCAAGATGGAGATTGCATTATATCCTCACAGTGATTTCTTTTCCTGAAACAATTATACAGAAGAACACCTATTCTACTTGGCTGGCTGATGTAATGAAGTGTTCCCTTTCTTCATACCCACAGGATGGTGCAGTGGTAAACCAAAATATTCCAGCATAAAGTTGGTTTCATGAGGAGCAGGATTTAGAGCAGAAATACCACACACTGGAGTGGGACTAAAATAACTGGTCAAACTTTGATGGTTTCATTGAGGCTTGAAGCCTACACTTCCACTAATTGACAGGGAAAATTAGATGAAGAAAACTGAAATTCCTTAGGCTTCAAGACTTTAAAAAATTTCTTATTAGACTTAGGGTTTCTAAAACTCTACCTGCTGGAGTTTGGATAGTACTTGTTACACAAGGATAGCTGCTTTTTATTTTCAGTCACTACATGAAAATATTTGTAATTTTCATGCCTTGTCTGATCAAAAAATTGACACAATTTATGTGTTGAAACAAACACTGAGTATTTGGATCACTTGCTTCTGGACCACTTGTTTTCCATGCATTGTCAATGAATGAAGCTGAAGTTGTTATCTGTCTAGCTCAGTATCTTAGCTGTCTTCAGGTAAGACTGCATGGAGGGTTGATTGGTTGTAGCAAGAGAACCTAAGAGTTCTCATCTCTTGGAGTATAGAGTAAATATTATCTCAGAATTTCTCTTGTTCTGTGTCAGATGTAGTATGAGTTGTAAGTTATATTTCTGAAAAAACATGTAAGAATGCCAGTGTAGGAGTTTCTTGGACATCTTTATCTGGTAACAAAATAATATTGCCTAGAAGTGTTGCAATTTATGTTAGAGAAAGTGTCATAAATCAACATATAAGATGCTGGTTAAAATGGAACATTTTTGTTAGAATATGTCAGGTTGTACCGTATTGATTTTTTGTGTGTGTGCCATGTAAGACAATTTTTGGTCTGTTTTCTGTTGTATGGATTTGAATTAGAACACATATGAATGCATATTCAGTGAAGGTTATTTCTCTGTATTTCAACATTATAAATACTGATGCTTCATCATTTAAACTGGTAAGAAGAACAATGAAATAATCTTTTTATGATGGCTATGTTGCATTAATTTTCTTTTCACTTTCCTATATCCTAACAGGCTGAATAGGTCCTGTTTGGATATTTCAACTGTCATGTTAAAGCTGCTAAAAATAGGAATATTTCAATCAGTAGATTTAGTATTTGAGGGGTGTGACTGGTTGAAGCATGGAGTTAGAAAGAAACCCTTTCCAAATATAATTCTGGTTGTCACTGCCCTCCTATCTTTCTTGTGATATATTTATGCATCACTCAGTCTGAAATTCTTCAGACTCAGATCTTAACTATGAGCTTGGGATGTGTTAATACATGCACCTGTCACTGTCTCAGCGTGAGTGGCCTTTATAGAAGCACTGGAGATCTAATGGTGGCTCACAGCTGTGTCTGTGTGAAAATCCAGGCATCCTTACAGTGTGTTTGAACTGCAGTTTGAGTCTCCTCAGATTTTTATCCGAAGACAGGTTTCAGTCTTGTTTCCTGTAACTCAGGTGAAAAAATGTCTGGGGCTGAATGCAGAAATCAACATCTTTAATACTATCCATGCAAAACAAGGGTCGAATTTGTTTACAGAATGAAGGTTTAGTTAAATAAAGAAGAAGGATTTCAATTTCATCCTTATTTGATATGGGCTTTTTTTCTATCTTTTTCTTAATAGACAATCAATCTTCAAGTAAAAAATAAAAGGAAAAACTCTGTCTATGCTTGCTTGTATATTCATAAGCAGACTTAAATAATTTAGTAAGAGCTTAATCCTTTTCATTTTTAAATACATTACATTAATCCATTTATATGAGATCATTATTTCTGGCTCTTCTGTGAGGCAGACACTCATTACCTAACATAGTCTTTTCACTGGGGAAAAAATAAAAACGAAGACGAAGAAGATAAAAAGGTGATAAACTTCCATGAATAACTACAAATACAGGGTTTGTTCCCATTACAGTTTGCATGCTGGTAGCTTTCACCCCACCTCACAGATAGTTAATACTAGTCCACAATCTGAAGCCAAGTTCAGTTTCAGTTTTCACACATAACATTGTCAGCTCAGATTCTGCTTCCCATACTTTGCTCTCTGTTCAGCCCCAGGCGTTCCTTGCTCTTGGTGGTTCTTCCCTTCACCCAGACCGTCCATTAAGGAAGAACCTAAATAAAATGCAGGAGCATATTTATGCTCCACATATCTCATTTCAAAAAGTTTGCAGATATCTAGCCCCAGATAACATACAAGATGGCATTTCTAATCATTATGAGCCCATTACAGTAAATTCATCCTAAATCCTTTCCAAAGGCCAGGCTAACTGCGAAGTGTCTCAGGAGCTAAGGCTGCCCTTTGCAGATCAGACTTTGTGTGTTCCCACAATGCGTAATTAAGCTGAAGCATTGCTTGCAACAGGGCACTGTGGATGCTTAAACATTTGCATAGTGTCAAAAAGCAATTAGACAAATTAGAATGGAAAATAGATCCATGAGGGTGTTATTAAGTAGAGGGATAACACTTTTGGTTCAGGAAATCACTAAGCCACAAACCTCTGCAGCTGGGAAAAGATATCAGAGTCACCGTTGTGTGACCTCTAGACAGGCACTCACATACGGCCATCTCCCATAGCAGGATGCCAGGCTAGATTAACTTCTGTGCTGACCTGCTGCAGCCACTTATCCAAAGTGTTCAGACGGCAACATTTTGAATGGATCCCACAGACAAAAGCCAATAAAACTTTCCCTAATGGAAGGTTAGATCTGTTTCTATGTAGACAGCGACAGCTTTGCTGTAGTCAATGAGCCACCGGGGCCATTCCATCTAAGCTGATTCCAGATCTCACAGTGTTGAAGATACTGGTTGTATGAGTGTGGCTAATCTGTGAGGAAATGGGTGAGTGTATAGTGGTGGTCATTTCTATAGTACTGGATGTATAAATTGAAAACAGACGTTGAAATTTAATAAATTGTATTGATAACAAAAGGGCCATAGTTGGCTGATGCTCATAGACATGAATAAAACAGCTGGAAGGCTGCAGACTCTTCAAAAGAGCTTTACAAAGAACAATTGATTCTCTCTTTGTCACTCACATGGAGAAAAGAAAGTTTGCTAACTGATAAAGTTTCTGGGATTTATCTTGTCTCTTATAACAATAGCAATATGTGAAAGGAGGCTGAGTAGGATATAGGAAAATACTCACCTGTTCAAATACCTGTATCATGATAAATGAATTAATTTGTACTTAGATTCACTGCATTAGCTCAATTTCTATAGCTCCTTTCATCCAAATGTGTATTCCCTAAGTGCCATCCAGATTTACTCAATGGATATATAAACGAGGGACAGAAAATACTGACATTTCTTTAGCAGTACAAAGCAAGTCGACCTAAATCTGCACGGCAGGAAGAGACTTGTTAATATTCATTGTTCACACGTAGATAACATCTCCACTGAATCAAGGGCTGTCTGCGCACATGTTTTTTGCAGTGAAATTTGGAGTTACATCAGCAGCTAGTTCTGCCCACAGTCCCAAAAGCAGCACAGAAGTGTGAGCTGATGGAAGAGTACAGGTGTTACTGATGCAAAATTTAAGGAATGATTAGAAGATTCCCAAATGACTGAGAAAACAATTACCAAGACCATCAGCCTGCATGCTTAAGGGCATTTAAATTGCCACCAAATAGCTCAGAAAAGATTTACATATGTTATGTTACAAGGCTACTCCAGTTGCATTTTCTTCTGCTTTCCACTGAAGCATTGGATAAAGGACAATCTGTCTGCCAAAACAGTTGAATAATTTATTTCACAAAGGCATTTGCTTACAGAATTCATTCATTATATTTACATAGGGTATTCTCATGGACTCGTAGTGTCTAAGTTAATTGGTCTTTCTATATGTATACAAACCTGATAAACAATTCTAAAAATGCACAGAAATACAATCTGAAATTCTCCCCAGTAGATAGTTATGCTGCATATTTTATTAAATCTCTTTGCAGGTTTTTTCCAGCGTTGGTGTACCTACAAGTGTCATAAAAGGACACTGTAGGGCTGGTTATCCAGGAACCAAATGCCATGGAAGTATCTGCAAAAGGTTTTACCCACTTAAGAGTGCAGCAGGGAAATTGAAGAACAAGAGGTAGGCTCATGAATTAAAATTATGTATCTTATTTCATCATTTCCATTGCTGTTAGCATGATCACAGTTGGTGGTCCTAAAATTAAGATTTTTTTATGCACTTAATTTTAAAGGATAAAAACATTCTACTTAATTCCACCAAAGAAAACACATTTCAAAATTTAATGTTCTGTTATTAAATACTTTCACTTAAAAACCTATTTCTTTAAAGATTATTGTGAAGGATAATGTGTTTTATTACAATTCTAAGCTAATACTATTTGGAACTGTTGTATAAACACTGGCATAATAACATTTGTTTCGCTTGCAGGGTTTAGCTAGAGAAAAATGGTACATTTGCTATATACCAAGAAATAGGTATTACCAATATTTGCATACTGTATTTCACTAATTGCTCTTGGTTGGTAGCTGGTCCCATTTACAGTAGAGATTACATGCTGAAAGATAAGGATCACTGATCCACTGCAAAGATTGCTTACATTCCAGAGTGTTCCAGTCTGTTTCATTATGTTTCAGTGAAACTGTTTTCCATGTTTTTCTGAGGACTGAGATGAAAATCTCTAAGGACATTAGAGATTATGTGCTTTTGTTGAACATCGCTTGTCCTCCATACTGGTGGACTTTGGATCCCTAGAGAGCCATGTTGGGTTATTAAGATCATCTTTGACCTCAATGCAGCAGGGAGTTGCACTGCCTCAAAAGGTGAGAGCCATCCTTGACCTTGAAAGCCAGGGGCAGTGATCCAATGGGGAAAGCACCTTTATTTCTGCAATTCAGTATAGTGTTGGGTTCTTTTAATTATTCGGAAGGGTTTAGATGATGTAACTTAACTGTAAGAAACAGAAACACCTTTCAGAATCTTAACTTTCTTGAAATTAAAAACTGTGAAATAGCCTGTTTCTTTAAAGATTATGTGAAAAATAATGACTTCTAGTGCAATTCTATATGCATGGTTTATGTTAGAAATTCTGAGAGGGAAGAAATTAGGTTTCATCCATATTAGCTCATCACCTCTTCCCAACAAGAGCCAGACAGGCCAGATGTCAATGAAAATGAAAGCTGTTCCAATTTTTAAACCCTCATAGACTAAGTCTGGTTATTATCTCCCTGAGATCTGTTCAATGCATGCACTGGGTCAGATTCTGCCTTTCTCCAGTTCTAGTTGCATCAAAGTATTACAAAAGTATGATAACATTGAGCATGTTCAGGCATGGGAGTTTGAAATTAGGCAGCTAAATTTGGGCAATACAGCTGCCTGTCTGAAAATTCTTTCCAATTTCAATTTACAGAGTGTCATGTGTAAGGTGTGTCCACACCATAGCTTTTATTTTGCCTTTAGCATGTCTGCACTGCACCTGAGGACAAACAAATTTTAACAAACTATATGACTTGCCTTTGGGCCCCATTGAGAGGAGTTTTTTGGCACAAACACAGTGCCCTTCCTCACCAGTCTCACAAGACCTTCATCATTACATGAAGAAACAACTACGTGAGCATTCACATTGGCATTTATATGATGCTGTTTGGTGATATTCCCACTACCAGGCTGCACAATGTCAGCAACACAATCAAGGAGGCACTTCATGGCTTTCTGTGGCAAAACTACAGATAGTAGGAGGTGGAAAAGCACAGCCTTAAGAAGGGGAGGTGTTATACCTCCCAACTATAATGTTTATTCTAAGACCCACTGGAAGGTGAACAGAGCTGCTAGTGTGCTGTTTTTCTAGGACAGAGACAAAAGCTGCTGATGAGATCATATTAACTCTGCATACATAGTATTCCTCATAATGGATACAGGCTTTAGGAAGGAAATACAAATATAGCAAGGAAATACAAATTTAGGAAGTAAATAAAAATTTAGGAAAGAAACGTATAATTCATATAGATTATGAATTCAGACCTGCTCCATACCCTTGCAAGTAAGGACTTAGATTACTCTTTTCTCAAGTAACCCAGCCTGATGACAGAGAAGTTATCCAGGAAAAAGTTGGGATGATTTCATATGCCAAATGTTCAGTGAGCAGATTGGCATAAGGTATCTTAGCACTTAAGGATATGAGAAAGTGTAGAGGAATGCAAACCTAGAGATTTCCAGTGTGATTCTGTGGGATGCTAGACTTACCCCACTATATCCATACCATGAAAATGAATGGTAAAATGAGTTACTTAGAAAGGACAGTGACAAGATAACTTACAATTTGCAAGAAGATGAGAAAACCCAGAAGCTTTTCTGTTTGCTTGCTTATTTTAGATATTACTAAAAAATATTAATATTTGTTCCTTATGATCTCTGCTCTACCGAGTGGTTCAAATGACCTGAAATTAAAGGAACCACGTGGTGCAGACCAAAGGTTCTGCCTACAGGCAATGGAATATACACATATACTTGTCAGAGATATATTTAATAACATTAAGAATACTGAGAGACAGCAATTTTTATGAGCATTTTTGGCTTTGGTTAACTGCATCAGAGAAGGAAGTTACTGTATATAGTATATTTTTTGACTGTTTATTGACCTGTCATTTTGAGAGGCTGTGAGAAGTCAGAATGGCCACAATTGTACCTTCCAACCTTCAGTGAAAATGCCATTGCTGGTATGCTTTCCAAGCCTGAGAACAGCTCTCTGTTGAATGCTAAGGAGCCACAAGCCTTATGAAATGAGGTGAGATATTAGATACTGTCTGAAAAACATGCTGACCAAGACAAATTTTGCAGAGAAAATCTAAAGACTTTCAGACTCCTGTATCCAAAGGATGGTACTCTTCACAGTCTAGAAAGTCTATTGTAGAGGTTTTTATTTTTTATCCCCAGAAATGCTTTTGTTCTAGGCAAAAAATATTTTACCCAGAGCGGGGACAATTTAGCCATTGATTACTATTGTGTGGTCCTGAAGGGAATAGGTTTGCAGAGGACAAATAAAATCAGACCTGCTGAACTTGATACAAGCTGATTTCACAGGACTATAACCCAAAGACTCAACTAAGAAAGGAAGAATCTTGTGATTAAACCCCCAGATACAAGTATTCATTAGAAACTCAAAGAAAAAGACTCCATCAAAAAAATACAAGAGGTTTTGTTAGTGAGACTAGGAGGGAGACAAAGCTGTTACCCGCTTAAATTGATGCCTTTCCCTGGTCTTGAAATTAAGAGTCAAACACGTTTAGTAGGGGAAAAGGTGTTTTTATTTTGGTATTTATTTAAGGATCCTTAGGTGCACCACATCCAGGTGGAATGTGCCACAGAGCACACTGGAATGCACACCCACAATCAATCGGGTTTAACATTATAGGCCTTAAAAATTAGAATATCTATCAAAGATTCCCCAGTGAGAGGCTCCAGTGAACCCCTGGCCCCGAGGAACCTTTCCCTGGCCGGGCCTATCTCAGTTTACAGAATGTGTTCTGTAGAGGCCCTTGGTGTCTGGGGCTCTCTGACCCCTCACTACGAGGCTTCCAAGATTTTTAGTCTCTTGGCTCAACAAAATAGTAAGTCTGAGAATGTGGGTTAGAAGCACTAAGAATATAGAAAAAGTATATAAAAGGGTATAAAAGAAAAGGCAAAACATCATCATGGCATCAAAAGGATCAGTATTTTTAAGAATAAACTGTTTCTGTCCCACATATTTTCATTTTTCTTTAACTTAGAAGAGGGTATATGTTTTTCTCTCATTCTGTTTTAGACACTTACTTCACCTTGTAAAAGGTGAGTATACTCATATGGATGTTGGAAAGATAATAGGTGTTACCATATGTGACAATTGCCTTTTGTCAGTATGAGGCCTTGAACTTGCTTGAAGAATAGCAGGAGTTCTGGAAAGGAATGGGGAGCCAATTTACCTTTCAGGGCCCCTGGAGTGAACCCTGCTGAAAACATTAAAAGTGGCTGACTTTTCAGGCTGTATGTTGTCATGTGCATGTATGCATTTAAGGTTTGCCAGGAAACCAGATACAGAAACTTGAATTTCTTTATGTGCTCAGATGGGTATTACCTGGTTATCAAAAGTGAAACATTTCCCTTAGTTTAGAGGATACAGAATGTCTCTACACCTAAGAAACATTAAAAATCATGGCACATTTTCTGTTTAGTTATCTGACTCTAAGTCTTCAAATTGAACGTGAATATGATATTTTTAATCTTGTTACAGGTCAGAAATTCAATGCATTGACCTTGTCACAGTTCAAGATTTCAGTGCATTAACCCAGGTGTGTTTAGGAGAGCTTATGTGAACACGCATGGTTCATGGCTCTCTAAAGACAGTCTTATCAGACTCTGGTTGCCAAAACAGAAATGTATTGTGTCTGGAATAACCTTTTGTGCTTGTTCAGGGAGTGGGAATGGAACAGTGGAAATTTTGCCACAGTATTTCATATTTAGAATTAAATCATGGCACAGAGAAAACACAGAATATAATTGTGATTGACCAAAAAGAAAAGATGAAAATTTAAGAGCAATTTATTTGTCTTGAACATTAAAGTAATGCAGTTATTATAGACCTGGAATCAGGGACATACTTTTCCTCTTCTATTCAAAAATAATTTATAGGTCAGGGAACCTCCCTGAGTAATTCTTCTGGAAGGTTTTGCACAGGTCCCACTATGTGCTGAGAATAGCCTTTGGGAATTTAAAACCTAAATAACAATGCTTGGTAAAAGGATTGGAAGAATTAGAGTCAGTCAGCGAGGCGAGTGGTGACAAGGGCGACAGCAACAACTACAGTAGTGGCTACAGGAAGTTCTGAGCACTAGAATTAGCCAGGCAGGGAGTTCCTGGAGGCAGGGAAGCTGAGCACCGTCTAAGAGACCTGAACCACCAGACCCTGAGCCACGCAGGATACCCTGGAAGAAGCAGCAAGCAATAGCAGTGGGTGACTTCCCACTGCAGGGGACAGGGCTAACCATATGCCCATCTAAGCAGTTGTCCTGATAAGTTTGTTGCCTGCCAGGGACTCGAATCAGAGATGTCACAGAAAGACTGCCAATGCTTCTCAACACATCTGGCTATGACCCCCAGTAGGTCCTTCATGTAGTCATTGATGATAACAAGGGTAAATTTGAAACCATCATGCATGGTTTCAGAGCTCTGGGGACACTGGTCAAGGGTCTGTGTGCTGAGGTAGTTTTCTCCTTGATACTGCCAGTTAGGGTAAATGTTGAGAGAAAAACTGATTTCCCAATTGCTGGCTATATTGTTGGTGTTGGCAACAGGGGCTTGGTTTCTGTAACCATGAGTCCCTGTTTGCTGACAGCTGATAGGGAGAGATGAGATCCACATCACTCCTGTCATTACTCAAGCATAAGCAGGAAATACACAGGAGGTGAAAGTAGGGTCAGCCCACTTGGAATGAATATTGCTAATAACACAAAGCCAGGAGGAGTGGCCGATACCCAAGAGGGCTCTGAAGCCCTTCAAAAGGAATCTGACAAGCTGGAGAGATGGGCAGAGAGGGACCTGAAACTCAACAAAGGCAAGCACAGGGTCCTTCACCTGAGGAGGAATATCCCCAGGCACCAGCACAGGCTGGGGGCTGGTGTGCTGGGAAGCAGCTCTGTGGAGAAGGATCTGGGGGTCCTGGTGACAACAAGCTGTCCATGACCAGCAGTGGCCTTGTGGCCAAGGCCAATGGGATCCTGGGGTGCATTAGGAAGAGCATTGCCAGCAGTACAAAGGAGGTGACCCTGCCCCTCTACTCAGCCCTGGTGAGGCCTCAGCTGGAGTGCTGTGTCCAGTTCTGGGCTCCTCAGGACAAGAGAGACATGGAGCTCCTGGAACAGATCCAGTGGAGGGCTATGAAGATGATAAGGGGACTGGAGCATCTCACTTAGGAGGACAGGCTGAGGGAGCTGTACCTGTTTAGCCTCCAGAAGAGAAGACTGAGAGGGGACCTCATCAATATCTATATGAAGGGAGGGTGTCAGAGGACGGAGCCAGGCTCCTCTCAGTGGTGCCAAGCAATAGGACAAGAGGCAACGGGCAGAAACTGATGCACAGGAAATTCCACCTGAATATGAAGAAAAGCTTCTTTACTGTGTGGATGACTCTGCACCGGAACAGATTCACCAGAGAGGGTGTGGAGTCTTTCTCACTGGAAATATTCGGGAACCATCTGGACACAGTCCTGTGCAATGAGCCCTAGGGTGACCCTGTTTGAGAAGGGAGGTTGGACCAGATGACCCACTGTGGTCACTTCCAACCTGACACATTTTGTGATTAATATCTCGAGGTATCCTGGGCCTGGGAGGAAGTAAAGGAGAGCTATTGAAGGGCTAATGGATTTGAAAGGAAGAAAATATGAAAGCAATGGATGTTATGATTTGATTGGGTTACAGAAAGAATTTAGTCTAAGACTAAAGGCTTCATATATGTGATGCAAGAGAATTTTAATTTGAAAAGGGGAAAAGAAAAAATTGGAACCATATTGTCAGAAAAAAATACATACATGGATAAAGTACTTGTGCATAGCTCAGTAGAACTTCGTGACTGCTCAGCATTCACAAGCAGTTCATTTCTGCTAGTAGCTTTAAAATTCTTATTTCATGTTCCTAGACATATATGCCAGCTCTTCAGTTTTGTGCACACTTGACTAAAGTTATAATATTTTCCTTTCAGCTAAGACCAATTTCATATGGAAAAATGCAAATACAGGAATTTCATGCCCGAGGCCTGAATTTTTATTCTAACCAACTCTCTCTTCCTCCTTCACAGCACATCACACTAGATTTTATATGCAAATATATTGAAACGGTGCAGCTTCGGTCCTCCCTCTGGTGGGAATGAGCAGAACTGCAGATGCTGCAAAAGTGTTTTGTAGGTAATAGTCAGATCAACAGCCCTGGAAACAAACCGTTTGGTTCCTTTTCTGAGCTCTTGCCTCATGCATTTTGTTTTGTGCTAGCTCTGCTTTTTCGTTACTCCTAGTGTTATAATGTTGCTTTGAAAAATAGTGACACCAAAAAAAAAAAACCAAAAAAACAAAAAACAAAAAAAAACCCCCAAAAACCTATGGTATGTAACAGTGACAGAACAGTTGTATTTCTGTGTTGTTATTCCAATGACCTATGGAAAGTAGTAAAGAACTCTTTCTCCTCTAATTGGCCACAGATATGAACTAGACATCTTATGGTTTCATGAGTCATAGTAACAGGCAAGAATGAAGAATCTTAGGTTGTTTTAATAAGAGTTTCCTTTATCATCTCCATGTATAAGATAATATCCCTTGCCTTTACCTTAAAAAGACTGGTAGATATTTATGTATTTGGCTGTAGTAAGTGCACATATGGATCCATTTTAAAAATACAGAAAACTCTTTTTCCTTTTATAAGTTTTCACAAAGAGATATGATAAGAGAAGTGTGATAAGACCCAATTAAAATTTTCAAATAATTAAAGATGTTCCAGAAAAGAGCAGAGAAAGTTCTGTTCTTACTTCGTGACAATCAAGATTTTAAAGAATGAGAATATAGACTGAACATCAGAAACATTTGTTCAGCTGGAGATTATACGAAACAATACTGCAATAATAGCTCTTGATTTTGTACATCTTCCTTTGCAGGACTCATATTCCTTAATAGAAAATGATATGTAATGCAAGAGAAACATTTACATGCAAAGGGAATTTTCAATTTCTTTATTATGTAGAGTTTTGCTGAAATTAATGTTTACCTCATTCTTGAATTTTCAAAGTACTTTATCTTCCCTGTGTCGAGAAGCAAACATTTTAATCTCGTGTGAAACTAAGGCTGAAATTTCATCTTCCTTTTTTCTGAAAATTGGAGCAGAGCTGTAATCCAAAGCCTTGACAGTGAATAATGCTCCATGAGTGCCCTGATCATATTGTAGACTTGTGAAACTCAGTGATAGAGACAAATTTATGAAAAAACAAACCCACCCCTCTCCCTCCAAATTTAAACTTAATACCTTTTCTACTTCTAAAATGACTTTTTAATGTTCTAAACTTACAACATCACTTTGAGAAAAATATCAGACTACTGTTAAATCCCAAAAATGTTTCTGTTGACTTTGCCTATCTCTGGAGCACTGCACCTCTAGTTATTTAAAACTGATTTTAAAAATTGACATAGTAGTTAAAAAAAGACCCAAAACAACAAAAAACTTCAAATGGGATTTTTTCCATGGCTAGAGAAATATTGCAAAAATTATATTAACACCACATTTTCAGCAAACTGGCAGCAGAACATAATTTTGTCAGGAGGGCAAATAAAAGACGTATTTCAGAGAAAATGAAACAGTAGGTGCTAGTAATAAAAAAAGGTAAGTGGTGTTAAGAGAAGGTTAAAAAACCCCAATCATTGTATGGTTAAGGCTTGAATAATATATCAGGAAACATTTTGTAAAAATGTTCTAATGTCAGAAGACACTGAATAACTGGAAAAGCTACATCAGGCAAATAAATCATAGTGAGTAGAAGTTCTAGTAGATAGAATTAAGTAGCAGTGGAAACTTAATTTTTCCTTTAGCATCTAGGTCTTTGGAATAGGCACAGGTTTGTAACCTCATCAAGAGCCTACACAAGAGGTGGAATATTTCAAGAGCTAGAAAGGCACCTGCCTTCTATGTAGATTTAATGAACAATAAATTGAATTGAACACAAGTTTAGTACTCTTGAAAACTGAAAACCCAAGGGTTTTGTGGCATTTACACACAGACAAAGTACTGAAAGTTTATATGAGAATATCGAGAATATCTGTTCTTTTCTGTATAATAAACTGCACATAAAAGGAGACTTTTGATGCCCTTTGGTGATGCAGTAACAGTCATAGGGTGAAGCAAACAGAAAACACAGCAAAGAACCATGGACAGAGCAACAGAAGGGTTGTATTCTGGCCCAGAAAAGGTCAAGCAGTAAAGTAAAAGAACTTCTGAAAGCTCTTGCTTTGAAAAAGGGAGCAAATATATTGTCTGTTGTTTGTTTCTATCTACGATCAGTTCATGGCCCCTGCAAATAAACAGGACTGCATCAATGAAATATACAATGCTAAATAAGTGTTTTCTCCAAAGGTAAAAGACCACAAAATCTAAATTTTTACAGTTTTGTCTATCAACGGGTAACAATATTTTTCTCAGTGTGCAATAGAATTCATGTAGTTACTTTTTTTTTTGCAGCTGTCATGTGAAAAGCTTCTGCTTTTAGAAGAAATATTCACCACAGAGAATATATGGGACTTTGGTGTTTATAAAACCTAAAGCAGCAGTTTCTCCAGAAAGAAAAAGAAAGATTATTTCCCAACTGCAGAAATTTCACAGCCAGAGAGAAAAGTCTGAAGGCAGTTGGAAAACTAGCTGTATGACAGGAACAAATCATAGAATCATACAGTCATAGAATGGTTTGGGTTGAAAGGGACTTTAAAGATCACCTGTTCCAACCCAGTTGCCATGGGCAGGAAACTTTCCACCAGACCAGGTTCCACCCACCCTGGCCTTCAGCAGTTCCAGGAATGGGGTATCCACCACATCTCTGGCCAGCCTGTTCCAGTGTGTCACCACCCTCACAGTAAAGGATTTCTTGCTAATATTTAATCTAAGTCTACCCTCCTTCAGTTTAGAGCCATTCCTCCTTGTCCTATCACTACATGCCCTTGTGAAAAGTCCCTCTCCAACTCTCTTTTTGGTCCCCTTTAGGTACTGGAAGACACTGTATTCACTCCCTGGAGCTTTCTTGTATTCAGGCTGAACAACCCCAACTCTCAGCCTGTCCTGTCTTCACAGCAGAGGTTCTCCAGCCCTCCACCTTTGTGGCCTCCTTTGGGCTCACTTCAGCAAGTCCCCATCCTTCTTACGCTGGGGACCCCAGAGCTGGATGCATCACTCCAGATGGGGTCTCAGGAGAGCAGTGAAGAGGGGGACAACCCCTCCCCTCGCCCTGCTGGCCATGCTGCTTTTGATGCAGACAAGGACATGGTTGTTTCTGGGCTGCCATTGCTGGGTCATGTTGAGCTTCATGTTAACCATTGACTGCCCAGTCAGTCTTTCTTCTCAGGGCTTCTTCCATGTATCCATGTTTGGGATAGCCCTGACTCAGGTGCAGGACCATGCACCTGGTCTTGTTGAACTTGAGGTTTGCACAGGCCCAACTCTCAAGTCTGCCAAGACTCGTATGGGTGGCATCCAGAAGGGAGTGCTGTCCTAATCTAAATGTCGATGGGCATGGCTATGAAGCTGTGCAGCTATTTCCATTTCAAGAAACACCCAAATGCATGTGCAGTGGAATTCCAGGGGCAGAAACCAGGGATGAGAGGAGCTATAGACTCCTCAGGAATATCCTGACTAGCCATGGCTCACAGCTATGGGGCTTAAGAACATGTTCTGCACTCATCCATGACAGGTCATGAACTTCGTTTTTAGGCTAGTCGAGGAGAAGGTGGTAATGAAATGACCAAGAAGCCCCAAAACATTACAGACTGAGGGATAATCTGAGCCAACAAAATAAACCGTAAGAGCTGCCTCCTAGTCCTGCATTAAGAAAGAATCACAAACTGTCCTGTAAATGCCATCCAGCAACAATAACCCTGTGTTAGAATTGAGTATGAATTGAGTAGAATTGAGCTTTGGTACTGATGGCCACTTCAGCTGTGTAAGCAGAGAAATCAATTAAAAAATTTAAAATTACCCAAACTGGCTTAATGTTTGGGTGCTTAGCCTGAGTTAAGATGCATGTTGGTACACCTGTTCTGCTGCAGAAGCCAGTTTACATTATTTTTTCCACATTTTGTGAGCTTACTTCTTCTGTTTTAGTTTTGTCGGAAGCTTCTTGCTCATCCATGCAAGTCTCTTCCTCATACAGATGCACTGATCTCAGGCTTGGAGGAAGTGATGCTTGAATATTAACCAGTGCTCTTGAGGACGCCTACCTTCTAGAGCCCTAACCTGTGGGATTCCTCTATGTGTCCTTGAAGAGGCCAAAGTTAGCTCAGCTGAGGTCCAGGCTTGTCACCCTACTTATTGCCCAGCTTCCTCCATGCAGGATCTTGAACTCCACTGTCTCATTGTCACTGCAGCCGAGGCCGACCCCAGCCTTTACATCTCCAGCCAGTCCTTCCTTGTTCGTCAGTACGAGGTCCAGCAGCACACCTCTACTCACCGGCTGCTCCACCACCTATGCAAAAAAGTTATTATCAGCGTCTGCCACGTGACTTTAGAACTCTGGTTTCCTCTTCCTGTGGGGTGGCCTGTAGCAATCACCCACAGCAGTGTCACACATGTTGCCTGCCCCTGAATTCTTATCAGGGGCAAGACTTATCAGCTCTTGACTCCCTCTTCATCCACCCTTAGGCAGAGCTCAATACATCCCAGTTGCTGTCACATAAAGAGCAGTTCCACCACCTCACATTGCTGGCAGATCGTTCCTAAATGGATAAAACCATCCATGACAGCAATCCAGTTGTGTGAGCTATCCCACCATGTCTCTGTAACTGCAATGAAATTTTGGCCCTGCTACCTCACATAGTTCTCTAATTACTCCTGTTTATTCCCCATGCTGTGTGTGTAAAGCTGCAGGTGGGATTGAACTCAGTGCCCTTTGAATGAATCTCCTGCGACCCGGCCTCTTGCCCCTAAACCCTAACTCTGACACTTGGCTGTGTTTGATGACAGTATTTAAAAAACTCATACATTTAAATTATTCCTAGTGTCAGTTTCCCCATTTATCCATGTGTCAGTTTCCCCATTGCAAATGCCGCATTATGAAAGTCCCAAAAAGGATGACTGTTTTGAGAGTTATTGATCTCAGACTACTACTTAGTATACAATACAGAATTCTTTTGCCTAAATATTTTCTCAGTGTTTTCTGATTCTGATACAATAAAAATTATTCTGAGCTAGCTAAATATTTACTTAATATCTAAGTAAATATTAGAAGGGCCCATGGACAATGCAAAGCTAACTGTCTAACTATCAAGACGTTTGGTGTGTAAAAAACCAGCATCTGTCCTTTGCTAATATAATTGCTGTATTTCCTCTGTGATTTAATGCTGATATGTATAGAGAAAGCAAGAGATTCTAGTGCTGTGGTTGCTTTTTTAAAAAAGAGTTTTTTCCTTTGTTATGTGAATTCATTCTTTGATATATAGCATGAAATATCAATAACAAAGTAAGGGAAAACAAATAAATTAAGATATTTTTTGTTTAAATATCATTTGTCAACTAAAGGATGACAAAACACTTTTAAGAAAGCATTGTATCCACTGAAGTTGAATGGAATCTCTCCACAGAATTCCCTGAGCTTTGGATCAAGGCTTAGAGAATTAAATCTATTATCAACCCAGTGAAGTAAGATATGACTGGGAAAAGTCAAAAGTAGAAGAGATACTGAAGTTATATGCTCTGATTTAATAATACTGTGAATAGAACTGAAAAATATTTTCAGTCTTATGTCATGTACCTCAGACACGTTGCCAGTCATAAATCACATCCATTTTAAGACCTTGAGACACTATACAGAAATCAGTAAACACTTCTAGTATTAGAAGAGTACTGAGAGTACTAAATGCAGCAGGATGGAACTAAGTTGGACTTCTGTCTTCAGAAGACTATAAGAGAAATAGCAAAGACTAATTCCTCCACTAAATGTAACTCATAATTTTTTATCGACCATCTTGAAGAATAAAAATCACTGTTTGTCTTGGGGAAACTATATTTGGTTATTTAAAACAATTTACTTGGAAATAGCTGTGAAACATTAAGGACAGCCTGAAAAAGAAAGCTTCCTACTCAACATCCTGGCAGAATTATCTGATTCAGTGGTCAAATGAGTTTAAAATAATGGCCTTCAGAAACATTTTATTTGATTTACAGTAATTTTCTTCTCTTTTCAACTCTTTAAAAAAAACCAGCATATTGATATAATTTAATATCCCATGGTTCAAAACAGTTCCAGGCATCCTATGGAACAGTCCTAATCTATAAAATATGGTCTTCTTTCTACAAATCATTACATCCATGAGTAACTTTATGTACAAGAGTTATTCCAGGGATTTGCAGGGACTTTTTACACCTCCTCCCCCAATCATTCACAGAGTGTGTACACTAAAGGCATACAGGTAAATGCTTGTCAGAATAATGCATCAAATTAATAGGCTAGGGGTAGGAGGGTGTTTCAAATTCATGTGTAGCTTTTATATAGGTATTGTGACTTTTTATAATCATACCGATTACAAGATGCAACAGAATTTGTGCAGCAAGTAGAAAGTAACACTGAAGAAAAGAATGGAGAAACATGTCTTGAAGTTATCAAGATTTGTTAAACTGTGTGAATGATATTTCATACCAAGAGCATGAGGAGTGTAGAAATCAATTCTGTAGTACCAGGACTATGACGACAGAGGAGGACAGCTGGAAGTGACAAGCAGGAGCTGCTTAGAAAGAGAAGAAGGAGGGTTATTTAGTGATACGCTTGGCTGTGAGAGGCGGTTCCCCATGTCAGGGCTGTAAAACTGTTTGGAGCACAGAGACCTGATGCTGTGATGCTGAACTGTGACAGTGACTATGGAGTGATGCTATGGATTGATAGATGTGGGAGCTCTTGGCACCACTGACAGATAATTAGGGAAATTGGCAGGGCTGGGGGGAAGAAAGCCGAAATCTATTGTGAACATAAAGAAGATGAAAACCTGTTGTTGGGAGGAATATAAGGGCTTTTATCTCCCATATGTAAGGAGGGAATTGAAAGCTCTCTGATGAAGGTAAGAACTTAGTGTCAGAAAGTGGAGGATAACCTGAATGATGACAATTTGCCAAGCTTGAGCCTGCTGCCTTGTAGAGAGCTTGCCATTTGTAAATGAGAAGCTTTCAACAGGGGAGAAATATAGAGGCAAAAATACAATTTGGTGTCTGCAAAGGAGGGTGTTACAGAGATTCATGAAAAACATTGGCAAAAAATGCAGTGTAAGGCTGAATGCTGCGATCTTTTTAAGATGACTTGGAACTTAATCAAAGTCAACTACAACAGTTCAGTGTTAGCTGTAATAATAATAATAAATACTGCAAAGTACCTTAGAGTCTTTCAGTCAACTTCTGGAAATCTCATGCCCTAAATGCCTGTCACTGCTGAAATCTGCATTAAGGAAACTCACCTTTGGACCTTAGGTATAGACTCTGAAGTGGATAGGAATGTCCATGTAGATTGGAGTGTCAAATACCAAAATAAAACACATAACCCAAGAACAGGTGTGTTGTTCAGGCCAAAGGATCCTCCTAATACAGTACTGTGCCCCTAATGAATGAAGATAGGGGCAAGGTGGCTGGCAGGCATAGGAGAGCCTTGACTCTGCTATTATGGTGTTAAATCAGGTTGCTTGCGATCATACGTTAAAGAGGAAAGTTTTTATAGCTGTGGCCACACTTTACTGCAACATTTGTACATTTTATTCACTCACATAAAGTGTACTTAAAGGAATTCACTTACCCTGTGTTTCTTACCTGGGCATTCATCATTTGACTGGTAATTATAACGACCGTTCTTTGTACTTGCATTCTTCAGAGAGTGGGCTGTAGGTAAAGTACCTTATATTCTTTAGGTGTTTATAGCCCATTAATTTCATTGAGAGTTAGACAACTAATTAGAAGCTACATGCCTGAAAACCTTTGATAAAGTAGGCCTTTGTTTCTGCAAACAGATGCTATGCTGCTGATAGTACTACAACAGAGTGAAGTTACAATGTGGATGGTTTTGTACATATGCAAGGAATTGGACCTTAGATAGTCCAACACTTTTTCTTTTTAAATGCCCTACAAAGTATTCTGCTACTTAGTGAAGTTACTCAAGCTCAGTAGATCTCAGTTCTTCTCTAGCCACTTTCAGTTACCAACATCTGTCTCTTTTCAAGACACAATAAGGACAACATTTTCAAGATGTTTGTGGAAATATAGGACCAAACTACAAAGTAAAAGAAAGGTGAAAAATAGATGCAGATAGCAATATAGATTTATAGATTAGATTATAGATTTCCATTTAATTTCTCTACAGTGCACATATACATTCTTCTTGATTAGGAGGGGAAGCAAAACACTTTCTTGGGATAAGGTGCAGTAAAGATCTGTTTTCATGACTAACTAAATGTCTTTATCTCAGTAATACAAATATCCTCTATACTGTATTCCACAAATCCAGACTGAAAATGAATCTCTTTGAAATTTTCTTTCTGTCTCCTAGTTCTGGCTCTAGATAGTGAGGAGAAGTGTATTTGAATGGAGATTTCGGTTCTTTTGGGGGTATTTAGATGTACAAGTCTGCCAAAACTTGGTCTAAACAGTAATTTCTCAAGAAGGCTGTGGGACTTTGAATTTTATTACAGAAGTGAGTCTACAGCTAAAATGGTTTCCTTGCCTCTTATGTGCTATTTTCTCATGGTTACACTGGGAAGCAGAACCTGATTGTATAATACAATTTACTTAGTATGCAAAATTCCAGATATGGAATCAATGAAGGTGCTCAAATAGAATTTAAAGGTGGTGATGAGTGAAAGATGAGAAATCAGCTCCCTCTTTTAAACCTGGACTAGCTCAATGAAGCCGTTGAATTGTAGGTGTTCACCAATTTCAGAAATGCCAGCGATTGCTTAATTTTAGTAAATTCAGTAAAAATCCAGTAAATGCAGGTTTAAAAATGCAAATCATGAGCTTTCTCAGAGAGAACTGCTTCTGTATTTCTTTTTCAAAGAATATATCGTCTTTACAATTCATGGAGTTGATGCACTGTGTGAGCTGTGACCCCAGTGACCAACTACCAGCAAGGTGCAGATGAGTTAGTTTAACTGGTAGTGAGGTATATACACTGTTACAGATTCTCGCATGAGCAAAACAGAATCAATGTGTAGAATTTTTACTGTATCTTGTTACCAACTAAACCAATTTTCTAGTTGTTGATTTGAGTATTCAGAGAGAAGGAAAATGTGCACAACAAACCAAACCCTAAGGAAAAGACTTGGCCCTTGCCTTCCCCAGGTTCAGCTTAAGTCAAACACTTCTCCACCCCACTTCCTATGCTCACCTTCCCTCAGTTTTGATCGCTTGTAGCACCCAGTCCTCCCTAATTCCTTTGCAGATGAGATGGGAGGCACAGGGTCCAGAGTTAACACAAAACTGTTCCTATCTGCTTCTCCTCTGGTGACCCACAGCTGAGGTCCCTCAGGGCTGCTTCTGCCCCAGGGCGGGTCACCCACTGCTGAGGTTTTGGGGTCAGTAAGTTGTTTACACCCGCACTGCAGCCATCTGGAACTGGTTGTGACTGGCCTGGGGCAGTTCATGTCCTCCCCTGGGCAGTGCTGCAGCTCGTACTACTGAAACCAGTTCAGGCACAGTACGCTCTTCTAGACTTTTACAGGAACTGACAAGTTTTTTTTGCAGGTGGTTTTGGTTTGGTTTTTTTTTTTTTTTACAGCCATCTGGTAGAATTTCAGAAAATTTAATCAGGAAATTAAATCCCTGCTACATAGGGTAGCTAAACAGCAGCAAAACACTAAGAAGGGATCATGAAATGTCCTAAAAGATGACTCTGTCATATGTGAGAAAGAGGGTGAGTCACTCTGAGTTGGTATGAGAGCTCTTCAAACAACATGCGGGTACAGCGGCAAAAAGTTTCAGTCACTTGCTAGTAGTGAGACTTTTTTTGCATCAGTGCATGGAAAGGGGGTTAGGTGTGCAGTGGGAGGTCCAACTTCCTGGATGGATATAGGTCATGACAGTAAGATAATGTCTTGCTAAAAATCTCATTTTGGCTTTTTTGAGAGTAAGAATGGTGGAGGTCACAGCTGCAGCTCAGGTGGCAATGTTTACTCTGAAGATTTGGTTCCTTTTAGTTCTTCCTCATTTCTTTTTCTAAACTGCTACTTGGGCTGCATTGTCCATCACAAAAGTAAATTTGGACATAAAGCCTGAAATCCTAATGAAGACAAAGGAGATGTTAGGATCAGGATCAAAGTCACTATGTACAAGACAATAGCTTGCTGAAATGGCTATTTTAAAAGTCTGAGTGAAACATATATAACCAGTATTTTTCTTCTGTGAAATTATAAGCATATTTATCTTGCTAATGAGAAACACAATCTTTCTGAACTCGAATTTTTCAACTGGGTGTATAGGGTTCCCCTTCCTCCCAGGTGCTATCCTATCTAATTTTAGACACTTATGCAAAGATTTTCTTTTCATTTTGCAATATGTGGCAATGAATAAATACCCTTACTTGGATTACAGACCAACAAAAGTTATGCTAATACTTTTACATTCAGGAATATTCTTCAATTAAATCCTTTGATGTGTGAAAGTACATTCCTTCCCTCACTATCTGTATAAAGCCCTCCAACTGTCCTAAGCTTTTATAGATTACACTGATTTCTACAGTGACATTTTGATTATGAAACTTTTTCTGAAGAGTGTTCTTGAACTAAGACTAGATTTTTTTCAAAGACAGTTTGCCCTCAGTGCTGTACTGGACTCAGGTATGCGCAACTATATTGTGGCTTAGCAGAAGACAGTGGATGCAAAAATAAATTATTTTGGCATAACTATCTGTAGAAGTTATTTGGGCTGAGGTATTTTACCTTTCATTTGCAAGGGGCTAAGATATTTCTGCTCAGCTGCATTGAGTAACTCATTAAAATCTGGCAAAACCCCCACGTCCAAGCCCTCTGTGGCTGCCTGCTGTGGCTACCTCAGTCCAGGTGCTCGTATTTATAGGATAACAATTAAGCCAGTGTAGTCACAGGCTTCATCTTACGTGCTTCAGATGTGTGGGAATGAATGTGTTTATATGTAGGTTCACAGAAATAGCTGATAAATATAATTTTATATCAGTAAGTATTAAAGGCAAAAAAAACCCCCAAAAAACAAAAAACTCACACCAGCTTATCAGTATGGCTTTCTTACAGCAGCACATGTCTCATACAGGGAACCAGTGCAGGTTCGTGTGTGCACAAATAGCAGAAACAAAAAAGTTTCACTGGGAAATTCCCTAAGGTCAGTAGTGAGACTCGGTAGTGAGATCATTCGAACACTGATTTCCTAAAAGAACAGAAATACAAATTCTACAAATGCCTCATTAGTACCAGGTAACTGCATAACTGAAGCACGTACAAGTTTTGATGACTTCTTGCCATGTAATTGTGGAAACAGTGGGCACAAAAAGCTTGCCCATTAAGCCACAAGTGATGAGTAGCTCTAGTGCCCGAGGCCTTTTCATATTTCCTTGTGGTTTAGCTGGAGCTGTAGGAATAACCTTTGAGTGTTTTTATGCTGGTGGCTTGTTCTTATTCTAAATGCTGCTAAACTTGTGGTTTTGCTGTGCCTGACCTTGTGCCTTATTCACTGCAACTGTTTCAAGTGACTTCCTGGGAACAGAATTATTAAGCAATAGGCTTTTCTATAGGGTTTATCCTTAGACCATCTGAGACCTTAATGAATATTAATATTCCACTGTTATTTTCCTCTGTTCTTCTCTTATAAGGAGGTAATATGATCCCCATTTTACATATGGAACATTAAGAAGTTCAGAACATTTCAGATTAAAAAATCAGAGCCACGATACAAGGAGACAGGGATTTTGGATTTCATGCTCTTTGGCACATCCTAACTACCAGCAGCTGTGAGGGTTCAGTGCCAGGCTGGTGGAGCACAGCTCTTTGACAGTACTTGCATCAATCACTGCCCAGCTGGGTAGGGTAGGTGCAGTTTTTCAGGTGCAGCCTGGGAGGAGTCTCAGGAGCTTGCAGTGATAAAAGGGGTTTCAGGTAATACAGGATGTTTCTGGTTTTTTTTCTCTGCACATCTGTGGAGTTCTGTGTTGTTCAGACCTCTACTAGTAGGGTTATATTTTTGCGGTAAGACTTCTGATTCTGGGGAAGGTACTTTTTTGGAAAACTGCTGAGAAGTGCCTGAGGAGTCTGAATGCAGGACTGGTGAGTAATGCACTGTGATGTGTTTAAATTGTCTTCACCTATCTAATGGAAAAGACTGGTTATGGGATGATGCATGGAAATGAAAAAGATGGGTGTATAAAATTCTTCCTTTTCTTTAGGGGTCTAAAGTGACTACACTCAGGGAACATTTCTATGGTTTGCAGTTCTTTTTGAGGGTAAATACCCTCTGCTCAAAAGCTCTGCAAAAGTTTATTATATTTGTTACAACAGGCTACCCAAAATAACTGTGGAAATACCACATGTGAAAACACACACTCTTTTCTGTATGAGGATACTGTCTGGGTTAATTATTTGGGCAGCGGGGAACCTAGCTGTGAGTTGTCTGCTTCCTCTAATTCTTTGAGGCGTACTCTGGCTCTGGTCCCTTGGACTTTTCTGATGTTTACAGTTTCTTTCCTTTTTATCACTTAGTGGAAATTCAGTTTATGTTCCTGCAATCTTTGGTCCTCCTCGCCTCCCTGTATTGCAGCCATTTTGACCTACATCCTTTGGTGGTCTGGCTGCCAGCTCATAGTAACGCTCTGTTAAATGGGTGTGAACGGGGGGCATTTCAGTTTTGCATGTTTGTCTTACAAGTTCTCAATGCTTTCAAAATATACACAGAAATCTTCTAATGCTGGGGAGAGCAGCCTGCTAAATAAAAAAATCCTGTTCTAAAGTCCAAGTATGCTAGAAAAATTCAGTGGATTAGCTGTTATACTGTGCTTAGCAAATCAAAGTATTTTTATTGTAATTTTTGCTTTCTGAAGTTTTTGAATTAATTTTTCTGAAATATTTAGCCTGAAGGAGGTACTTGACAGGAGATGTATAATCCAGAAGTGCTACAGTTCTGTAAAGTTCTCAACTGTCAATGAGAAAGTATTTTTAAGGTTTTTTACTTTCGCTTAGAGTGACTATTATAATCAACCTTCATTATGCATGGCAAAATCAACACATTTTTATTAGTTTGGCGCATAGTTCTTTTGAAAAGGAAAATTAAAATGAACGCTTTTTTGTTGGAGTCTTTCTAATACTCCATGTGGTGACAAAATCCTTATTTTTCTTCTTTATTCATGTCTTTATGAAAAACCCCTTTGGGTTTTCTCCGTTGGCTCACGGAAGCTAGCAATGGAAAAGAAGTTCAATCATTAGGTCACCTAATGCCCCTCACTCTCTGTGTAAGATTTTTCATTATTGTACTCTTTGTCTGGTTTCATTTCAAGTGTGACCTATGCTAAGACTTACGCTATTTCCTCTGAGTGACATTTCCAGAGCTGAAAATTACCTGATTATCATGCATAGTTTTCTGTTTTACAATCTAAACTTTTATTTACTTCAATTTCATCTAACATTTCCTAGTGAAAGCTTCTTTATTATATAAAAAACTTTCGGCTCCTCATTAGAAGTCAGGGTGTGTTTATTTTGTTTCTATATGTTTACATATGTTTCCTGCCAGTCTTTTGTTTCCATCAAACAACCTAAATCAAGTTAACGTTTAAGAAGGTTTTCTCACTCTTGAATTAGTTAGGAAATGTAGCACATGTTTTGTCTCACACTAATTATTTGCAGTTTGGATTAAATTGTGAATAGCTTGTATTTATTTGTTCTTGAGTCAAAGTCCTGTAACAAGCTGCCAATGTTAGCAACTGGCAACCACTGGACCCTACTGAGTCTTAGAACGAATGTGAGTTGTTTCTGATGAACGTTATTATATGGAGTAATGTACTATTGAAGGATGTGAGTTTTGGTTGGATTGTGTTGAGGTATCTCTAAACAAGGCTATTTCTACAAGTTTTCTCTAAGATGTTTGCTTCCTCTCTTGTTTTGTAACTTGTGAAGTCTTTAATTGCACTTTGTCTCTTGCTTAATCCTTCGGCCTCCTATTCATGTGAAAGCAGTATTTGTTTTAGTTTTATAGGGGTTTCACTTTTAGTCACAAATTTTCAGGCTTGTCTAATATCTCCCTAC